>JAEQBH010005045.1:0-480000 GCA_016808115.1 Tetrastigma voinierianum
ACTCGAGAATGAGTTATTCGCAAGTGGAGGTGTGTGACGTAGAGTGATTCGTCCAGATTAACGAAAATCTTTATTTTAGTTGTTTGAAATATTATTATTATTTTTTTTGGATATTGTTTTTATTTTCATTTTATTGTTTGGTAAGTATTATTTTATTTCCTATTATTGTTTTGGGGGTATTATTTTATTTTCATTATTGTTTTGAAAATATTATTTTCTTTCATATTATTGTTTTAAGATATTATTTTATTTCATTTTATACTCATATTATGTTTAGGATAATAGATGTTTTAGAGTTTATTTTAAAGACTTTTATCAATTTTATCAATTTATCAATAAATTTAAAACTTTTAATTTATTTTGTTGTCTGGATTAAGAATAGGTCTTTTGGATCAAGATGTGTTATTTTTATTACACAATCGTGTGTTGATCAATCGGAGTGCATCCATAAGTTGATGGATGAGATGACACTCCCAATTAAAGGACGCTACCACGTGGAAGAATGCAAGTGGGAGTTTGGGATCGGGGGGACGCTGGGCTAAACTCTCTAAGGTGATGAAATTTGACGTTTTCCAATGAGGGAATATGCCACGTGTACACTCACCCAGATAAACCTCCCCACAATCCACATGGACCTGATCGTCTCCTCATGCTCACCGCTCACCCACCAACTGTTTGTTGTTTTTCCCCCTTCAAATTTCAATAACCCCCTTCCTCTCCCCCCTACTAATCACTCATCATCTTACTCAACTTGCTATGCCTTTTTGACTTCATCGTATAAACTTTAATCCAATACAATTAATCTTCATCCCTGAATCTTGATCCTAATTATCGACTGTGGAGCCTACAGCTTGAGGTTGGGCTTGGGCTGGCTAGCTAGCTAGCTCCCACCACTGTATAATATATATATGATGATAATGACGATGAAATACTATCTTGTCTTGTATCATATTTCTTCACTACTGATTTTAGGTTTCTTCGTTTTCTCTCATCCTGCAGCTCTGTAAAACATGGCCTCCCATGGCATCATCAAAGTTACCACATCCCCCAAAGGAACAGCCAACGGAGACGCGAAATCCTTAAGGCCACTGTCTCTGCTCGCCGACCACTCACCAGGGCTCCTTCCGCTGCCGATTTCATCGTTCTGCTTCCATGAAGCGCTCCAATTCCATGCCTGCAAATAACTCCGTGGCGTCCTTTTCCCCCAAATCAGTCGACTCTACATGATTATGATTAACCTGATCATCTCTCCAGGTTCTCTGGTGTCTCTCTCTTTTTCTTTTTCTCTTCGGTGTTGGGTATGATATATCTGTAACTGTTCAGATTCAGATACATATATATATATATATATATAGCCTGTTTTCTGATTAATTCTCTCCTCTCCATGTTCTTACCTGATCTCTCTGTGTAAGCTGCTGATTCAATTATTTGCAGTCGCCATGGATGATGCTCATGGCTCATGATTCATGAATGAATATCGCAATATATATATATGTATATGAATCAGATTTCAATCTGTTCTTTCTCTTCTTCGGATCTTCCAGAACTCACAGACCTCTCTCTCGGCCATTAATGGCAGATGTGGAAGCTTGAATTCCTAAGAATTATTCATAATCGAGAAAAATAATGTTGTGAATCTTTGTGATGAGCTTTGAATGGACCAGATTAATGATGGTGACAAAATTGTATGTATTGTGAATACGCCGAGAGCATGCTTGGTATTTGTTGTTGGGAATGAGTTTCCAGAAAGGGGTATGGCTGATGGCCCTCAACAGGGATGGGGAAGAAAATTTCGCAAGTTGCGATAACAACGCATCTTTGATTAAATGCATCTCTGGCAGATAAAAGTACCATGTCACTTTCTTCTATTCTACTTTCAATTTTCTCCACGTTAAATATGAATCATTAAAATTCCTGTATTTATGGAATCACATGTTAGGGCCTCCGGCCAATAAGAGAACTCAACAAAAAAACCTATTTAATAGGGGAGAGAACTTCCCAAGCTTTAAGTTTCATTCTATATTTTTGTATGGAATCGATGTGAGATTAATATTCACTTGTCACATTTTGAAAAATCAGGCGTACAACGGACTGGCATTCATTATGGGTGGTTCATCTTTCGAACTAGCTGAGGCAATCGTATTTGTCTTTTTTAGTGGCCTCTTTCCAGTGGTCATTTTAATTCTGCGTTGACTACCGATTAGGCGTCAATGCTAGATCTTCAATTCGTCGAAAAATTTCGGCAAAATCACAGGGCGATAGGTGGGAGAAACATATACAGTTTAAGTTTCACTTTGTGTGAAATTTATGTGGGATGGTATCAATTATCATTTCATCTTTCTTTGAAGCAGAACGTGCATGACGACATTATTTCTGGTGGCTCAGCTCTGAGTAGCGTTCGCTCACGGATCGCACTTTAAAATGTAGAGTAACCCTCTTACAAGTAGCGCTTTTCGCGTATAGAGCACGTAAGATTCGTATCGGTTCGCGATGAAAGAAACCGATAATAAGGAGACTGGCCCGTCGAGTTGGCCCGAAAAGATCGATACGATAGATGAAAAAACGAAGGCTTGCGTCTGTTCTAGCTCTTATGTAGAGCGGAGTATAAAATCGTATCGTCGCATCGCCTCATAATGGTCCATGATTGTCACAACTTAAGGTCTTGGATTTCCATTGGTATATCTACAAATTTAATCAGCTTGTTTCTTTTTCTTTCAAGTCTATATTCTAACTTGGAATATAAATTAAGATGATTGTCCTTGACTCACAGTGGTAAAGGGTGGGATGGGTTGTGGGAAGTTCTAGATCCATATTCTTGTAAAAACATTATTCTACAACTTAGTATGCAAAGTAAATAAATATAAAAAAAAAAAAATTAAGCTGATCTCATTTTAGCATCTATCTAATCTATTTTTAGAAAGAAAAAAAAAACAAAATATATTTCAAAAAAGCACAAATTAATTTGGTCACTTTTCAATATCTATCTTATATGTTTTTATAAAGAAAAAAAAATTGTGTTTTCGTGCAAAACTTTGGAAAATTTATGGAATGATAGCTCAATAAATCAAAGTAATAAAATTAGAATATATGATAATTATTATTATTATTTAGAATAGGTCTTTGTAAACAAAAATTAAAAATTTAAAAAATAATAGATTTGATAGCAAACTATGTTTTTATTATTTATTCTTAAAGAACATAAATAAAGTGTTTTAAATAGCCCTCTTTTTATTATTTCTACTTGTTTATAATGTGTACTGTAAAATATAATTGTATAAATATATAAGTGATTAAAAACAACAATTAAATATAAAAATTATTAAAAACATTTTAAGTTTCAAACAAATTTTTGTTTTACAAAACATAAGAAAACAATTGTCCAAAATTGTTCAAAGAAACTGTTTTTAGAACTATTTTATATTTGCCAGAGTAATATTTAGAACTGTTTTATTCTGATAATTTTAGAACTATTTTACAAAAGACAACCAAATTTTGTGTATTTTTCAACATAAAATACTATGTGTGATTCATGCGCTATCTTTTTAATGATATTTAGGATTAAGTTGAATCAGGCGTTCAGTTATGTCGGTTGTCAAAAATGTGAGAAGAAAAACATAGAGAAAAGAAAAAACTAGGAAAAATAAAATATAAACAGCTATTTTTGTATTCTATCTCAAATTCATTTCATTTAATTATTGTGTATTAAATAATTTTAAAATAACTTTGATTATTTAAGAATTAACTCAATATTCTAAAATTTTAACTCCATCTCAATATTTGGATATTTGTACCAAAAATGCATTCCCTACCTGTACGTTTATTTCCGTAAATATGGAGATGTAAATAATGTCTTTCCGAATATGGAATCATTATTCGCTATCTTGAATATAAGCGATAATTAGGTGTTTTAGGGTTTGATTGGACCGGTCGTAAACTAATATTTCGATTTGATTATTTCATGTGCTCAGTCTCATTAATTGAATCGGGATTACCAATTAAATCGGGATTGAACCAACTAAACCCTTTGGTTCAATCTAAATAATTGGGCAAACTAGGTTCAATCGAACATTTCTAAAAGAACCGAACAATTCATAAACACTCCATTAACGTGACATCATTTAAACACCTCTTATTAATGCCCACTACATATCCCTCATTAATACTGTTATGCTAAAATAGATTGTTCTTTATTATAATCTTGAGATTGTTTTTAACTCATGGTGCATGTGTGTTTAAGTGAGAGACAAATCGATGAATTTAGAAGTGACTTTAGTTAACTGCTTTCAAAAAAACGACGCTACGCTACGCGAAAAAGTGCGGGTTTTACTTGCTTGTGTTACTAGTAAGGATTTTGATAATGCTCATTCATTTGAAATGCCAGACCTAAGGCTTTCGACATACATAATATTTTTTGTTTCATATGGGACAATTACTATTGTCCTCTCTTATTTTAACATTATACTACTATTCTCTAATTATTTTACTTTCCTTATAATAATAAAATAATTATTTTATAACATATTTTATTTTTTTAAGATATATTTATTTTTATTATCTATTATTTAATATTAATTTTGAATTATTTTCCATATACAATACAACAAAATGATTTTAATGTATTAATTTTAGAGTATTATTTTATTTTATTAATTTACAATTATTTCTTAAAATAAATAAATTTAAATAATTTATTTTTTTCTTAAAACTATTTTTTGATAATGATATAATACATTTTTATTTATATTGTAAATTATAAGGCATTAAGATTTTAATTAATTAATTCAATAATTAATATTAAAATTTAAATAATTAACATATTTTACCACTATTTTTATCATTTGGTTAATGTAATTTTATTATATAGCTTTAATTAATGTTGCTTTATTTTCTAACGCAATATGAAGCTCTATAATATAATATTTATTAGCTTAAAATATACTTTTAGGTTTTTAATATATTTTTATTCATTAGAATTTTATTTATTTAATACAATTTTATATTTGTATTTAAATAAAAATAAAAGTATTTCATATATCATATTATTAAAATATTCTAAGTTGAAAAAATAAAGATTTGAATAATAAATAATAATTTTGGTGTTAGAAAATTGAGATTGTTAGTTGGAGTTGAAACTTTAAAAAATGGGCTCATCATCTCCAAATATTGACAAAAAATATGTCATTTTGGACTTACAAATTGTGATTTGAGGTTGAGTTAAGTATAGTAAAAACATTAAAAATCAAATGTAAGAGAAAATAAATTTCTAATATTTTTCTCTTTTTTAAATATTTTGTAATAATCAAATATAGCCTTAAGAGAAAAAAAATGCAAATATTTTTTCTTGCTAGATTGGTGCAATACTAAAGTTATATTTGGTTTTTAGAAACTTTAAGAAATAAAAAATAAAAAATAAATAAAATAAGCAAAAAGAAAAATTTTACCAAGTGTGGTTTTATTTCATTTTAAAACTTTTATGATAAAATCAAATATAAGAAAAAATATTTTAAAAAACACACATACAAACATATAGGCTATAATGACAAGACAACTGATAACCCATCGCACACGCCGGCTTTGCTTTTGTCAAACCCTTCATACTTACCTTCACATTTTATTCATCGAACAACGCGACTTTACAAAGCCCACCCTTTAGATTCAGCATCCTGCTAGCACACTTCATGGGCTCCGAGACAGCTCGATATCATTTATAAAGAATCAACTCTACACAAGATATTGATCGGTTCAAGGCCAGAATCAGACACAACTCACTAAATTTATTAAGACGCTTTCCGATTGAGGATCGTTCATATAATTAGAATTTAATTAACTCTTTACTATATATCGTTTGCTTCAGAAATCGAATGATAGACAACTTCCCACCAACTTGCCCTCATTTTGTTTATTTGTTAAGTTAAACCTTCCTCATGTAGATCTTCACCTTTCAAAAAAGCCAAATTAAATATAATGTTTACTTGGTTCAACTACGCTTGATAATTAGTAATTGTAGCTTATTATAGGTGTTCTGATAATTATAAGTAGTTGAATGGAATCGTTAATTTATTATATATAAACAAAGACAAAGTAAATAATATTTTATGTCAATAGAGAGAGTAATATAAACAAAAAATTTGGAAGTTTTAATAAAAGTGAATCATAATAAGTTACGATATGTATTTTTTTCCATCAGAGCTTTAGCCATAATTTGCTATGAGTAGCTGATTAAGAATTTTTACAAAGCCATATATCAAAGCTAATTGTGAATGAATCAATTATTAACTCCCTAATCAACTCAATCAAGAATCCAATAATCAAATTAATTATAAAATAATGTAACCAAAATGATTTAGCCTTGAGAACATTAAAATAAACTTCAGATGAACCGATGGCTATATTTTTCCACAACACTTTAAGAACCAAACATGATATTATTTGCCCAAAATTTTGTCAATATAAAAATTATATTTATCTATGAATTGAATTTTATTTTAATTTTTGCACATGGATATTTGAACAGGGTTATCTGATCCTCATCATTATTTTGATCTGGATCTTTAATGACATCATTGCAAGAAAAAAAAAATCCTTAATTCATAAATCGAGACCTTTCTTTTTGAAGTTGTTGCGTCGTCTTGAAACATGAAACCCAAAAGCGTACCGTTCACCTCAGCTACTTTGAAAGTTTTTGTGCTAAAAATATCATGTAAATAATTACAGAAAAACCCCTAATAATACTAAAATTCTAAATATTATTAGAACCTATATTTTTGACATGGGATTGTAATATGAAGTTGGAAAATTGTTACGGCGCTTGTCGGGTAGGTTTAAATGTTAAAACTATGAGGGTGATTAATTAAAAGACTTTTTAAAAACCAAAATTTAAAATTTTGAGTTTTATTAGTTTTTGATTTGATTTTAATAAAAATATTATTCTTAATTTTTTTTTATAAAAATAACTTGTTTTTTTATGAGATAATGTAAATATATAAAATAAGAAGAATGTTTTTGTTTAAAATAAGTTAAAAAAAATAATGTAAATATATGAAAGTAGTATCAAACAAAGAAATTACATTTTTATTTAAAATGGGTTATTTGGAAAAAAATATTGAAAAGGTTAGATTAACGAATTTTGGATAATTTGATGTTATTTTTAACCAAAAATTCAAACTTTCTTCTAACAATAAAAGCCAAATTAAAAACAGGTCTCCAAGAAAAAATCGAGTCCAGCAGACGTCAGAGACGTAGGGCGAAGTATCGGCAATGACAACGAGTCGCGACGACGTCGTCTACGCAACGATTCCCGGCCATCCCAACCACCCAAACGTCGTCGTTTTACTCCCTGTGTACTACTCTCGCCGCCGCCTTCTTCTCCATCGCCTTTACAACGCCCTCCTTGTCTGCGCCGTTCTCCTTTCTGTCTCCGCCGCAGTCTTCCTCCTCTATCCTTCCGACCCCACCGTCCAAGTTACCTCTCTCCGCCTCAACAACTTTAAAGTCCACACTGCGCGGCCGATTTCTCTCGACCTCTCTCTTGATCTCACCATCAGAGTCAGAAACAGAGACTTCTTCTCTTCACCTACACTTCGCCTCCTCCGTTGGTTACCATGGAAGGCCGCCAGCTGCAAACCTGCTGGAGGGCAATGGAAGGCGAGAGGTTCGTCGTACATCAACGCGACGCTTAATCTTAATGGAATTCGAGATTCTTCTGCCGATATTTTTTGTTTACTTCGAAGATTTAGCCAGAGGCTCGATCCCCCTTTCGATACCGATTCGGGAGGTTCAGGGAAAGCTTAGGTTGTGTTTTTCGGCATCTGCCGGAGGTGCATGTATCAGTCTTTGTTGTTTCGTTTACTTCGGTCGGTGAAGGTTTGCTGGGAGAATGGGAAAGTTCTGAACGTGATTCAAAACCCCGTTCGTTGAAGCGCGACACATGCACTGATTATATTAAATTAGCTCTTGGGGAGTCATAGGCAGCTCGAAATTATGAACATGGATACAAGATTTTAAGGGCACATGGTGGATAAAACCCAACATAGATATAGAGCCTTTTTTATACTGAATTGTGCTTTTTCTTTGAGTTTTTTCTGGGGAGATGAGGAGGGATATAAGATTAAAATTCGAATATCTGGCACATAAACTTGAGCAGCATACATTACTGCTTTATCTTATATCTGTAGGAGCTAAAAAAATTCTCCAAGAATAGTAGGAATATGAACAGGATAAAAGAGGAAAATCCAAAAAGGTCCAGCTCAAATGTTTCTTGTCTTTGTTTTCCTTTCCTATTACTATCAATTACATCAAAAAACAGTGATTAGTTTCGGAGCTACGTATTACAAAGCTGTAAAATCATTGGATGCTACCACCAATTCACTGGATCACACTTAGATGGGATCTTTCAAGTCAATATTCTCATAGACTTGGATGTGCACCTTCTTCTTAGGGGTTGGTTGCTCTCCTTTGAATACATTACTTTGCTTTCCTTCTTTCTTTTTGCTTTTAATGCAAACTCTTGAGTTGGAATACACTATTCCCCATCTTCACACCTTTGGCTTGAAGGAAGGTGGCAAGGGACTCAACTACTTGTAGTTAATGAGAACTCTAATCGACAATCTTCTTAGAGGCTTCTTGGATTATCTCCCCTGTTCATTTCCTTTGGGGACACTACTTGATAATCTTCTCAGATAGTATTCTTGGACATCTTCCCTATTCTTTCTTGATGGGAATTATGCTTGAGCATCTTCTCTAAGGGGCTTCTTGGATCATCTTCCTTAACAATTCTTATTCTTTAGTATATTTGAAGATGTATGGACTTTGGCAGCCTTCACATCCTTGCTGAATTATGTGCTAAAATATATTTAGTTTATTATATTATGTTTTTTCTAAAGAGTCTTTTGGAGTCTTTTCTTCTCAGCCATCTGTTAGTCAATTTAGAGTTTGAACTTTTTAAAGATATTTTATTAGTTTAAAGATAGTTATTTTTTAAGTAATAATTATGTGATTCAAATTTTATTTTATAAATTCCAGAAAAAGTTAAAGAGAGAGTGTGCAAGACATTTCTTCTCATGAAACCTGAAGAATAAAGGTCTGACAACAATAAAAGTATAATTGTAACATCAGATCTAATTAATATAACTATAAGTAAATGAAGTTTAAACCGAGAAAAATTCTTCTCTAACATTCTCCAGTCAGAGTTGTGAGAAAGTTCTGAATGCTGATAGTGCATGCTGCTTTTTACTCTGACAAACTGCATATGTAGTTATTGTAATTGTGTCCTAAGTTGTGATACAATCTGGACTGCTTCTGATGACAAACTTCGTTATGGATATCCTGTATACGCAAAAACTAATGAGGAATTTTCAAAAAGATGTTTCACAAACCACTGGAGCAAGTTATCATATATGTAAGCCATCAAAATAGATTATATGACCAAAACGATGTTTCTTGTTGATCTTACATCCCCTAATTTTTTAACAAGGTGGTTAAATGGGTTGCATTTAATTATGTAATTATTATTGTGGAGAGAGAAAAGGGAGAATCTTTAATTTATTATCTTAAAAACTAACTATATTACATATTGGACGTGTATATATATGTATATATATATATATATACACACACACACACACACACACACATGCTCATGGGACCTACAATACATAAATGAAATAAAAGGAAAAGAAAAATAATTGTACAATATCTAACACTCCTTCCCCAAGTCGAGCAAGGTCAAAAACGTCATATCATAAATTATTTAATTTCTGTGGACCTCCGAGAGATTTAAGAAAATGTCCGCTAGCTGATCATTTGAATTGACAAAACTAGTAGCTACACATCCGATGCGATCTTCTTCTAATGAAGTGACAATACCTTCAATGTGTTTTGGCCCCCTGGGGATTTAAGACCTGGACACGTAATATGCAAAGTTAGCCGTTATCACAGCATGAGCTTCATCCGCTCATCCTTTCCAAATCTCAACTCCCGAGGCGCTGCTCTAGCCGATGTACCGACACTTCGCTAAAGGCTAGATCCCCGGTCACTACAACTTGTTTACTCTTCCAGATATTAGGTTTATCACTAACGAAACATGCACTCGGTCAAACGCCTATCCGTGGTCGAGCCACCACCAGCATCCGTGTAACCAACTACCCTTACGACTCTATTTTCGCATTAATAACACACCTCGCTTAGTGTACTTTTAATATACTAAAGAATGCGGATTACAGCATCCCAATGGCTATTACATGGTGACTGTAGGAATTGATTAACAACACTCACAGGAAAAGAAATGTCTGGCCGAGTAATGGTGAGATAGTTTAGTTTACCTACGAGTTGTTGATGTCTCTCAGGATCTCCTAAATACTCCCCTTGTCCTTTTACAAGTTTAACATTAGGATCCATAGGAGTGCCTATTGGTTTATAGTCTAACATACCGGTTCCTTCCAAGATGTCTAAAGCATACTTCCTTTGGGAAATGACTACACCATAATTGGATTGAACTATCTCAATTCCTAAAAAGTACTTGAGTTTCCCTAAGTCTTTAGTCTGAAAGTGGGTGAAAAGGTGTTGCTTTAGTTTCTGAATATCATCTTGACATCACCGTAATGACGATGCGTCGGCCCACATAAACAAACTGTATAAATACACCGCCTCAAGAGGTATGATGATAGAAAAATCGAATGGTTCGCTATAATGCGAAGCATGCCAAATTTCGAACAATGTAACTAAACGCTAACCATGCTCGAGGAGATTGTTTCAAGCCATATAGAGAACGACATAACCTGCACACTAAACCAGACTCCTCCCGAGCAACAAAACCAGGTGGTTGCTCCATATAAACTTCCTCAACAAGATCACCATGAAGGAAGACATTTTTAATATCCAATTGATAAAGAGGCCAAGAACACATAGCAACCATGGAGAGAAGTAGACGGACATAAGCAATCTTGGCAACATGGGAGAATGTGTCACCATAATCAGAATCACAAACCTGAGTATATTCTTTAGCAACCAAGCGGGCCTTAAGGCGATCAACCTGACCATTGGGTGACTAACCTTAATCAGGTAAACCCAATGAAAACTAATCGGAGTATTTACTGTGAGGTAAAACAACGCATCCTGCGCCATTGAGGCAAAGAGCGCCCATTTCATCTACCATTGCCCGTCGCACCGATTGAAAGGGCCTCATTGGTGTTCTTGGGAAGAGAAACAGAAGATATAGCATAAACAAATGTAGAGTAGGGTGAAGATAATTGATGATAACTCAAAAAATTGTAAATAGGATGAGGATTACTAGTAGATCGATTACATTTCTGAAGAGTAATTGGTAAGTTATCAGCAGGAGGTAGAGCCGGGGTAGGAGAAGCTGAAGGGATAGGAAGTGAGTTAGCATGGACCTCAGCAGAAGGGAGAGGAACAATGGCACGTGACGCGCACATAAACCCGGCGGTCGAGAAGGCACAACATCAAATATAGGCGGGGAGATAATGGGAAGGGGTAAGACTTTAAAAACAGGAAGAGTCTCAGAGGAGGAGAAGAAGGGTGAGTCTCAAAGAAGGTGACATCAGTAAAGAGAAAGTATTGACGAGTCTCAGGGGAATAACAATGATAACCCTTTTGAAGTCTGGAGTATCCCAAGAAGATGCGTTTCGTGGCTTTGGTGGAAAGTTTGTCTTGTCCTGGAGTGAGAATATGAACAAAGCAAGTACAACAAAAAACACGAGGATGGGCTAAATACATGGTCGTGAAAAGAAGCTTTAATGAGGAATCTGATCATGTAACATAGATGAGGGCATACGATTAATCAAATAACAAGCTGTAAGAACAGCCTCCCCCCAAAAACAAAAAGGAACATGACAATGGAGGAGGAGAGTACGAGTTGTCTCAACAAGATAGTGATTCTTACGTTCAACTACCCCATTTTGTTGAGGAGTATGAGCACAAGAAGACTGATGAAGGATCCTATGTTGGGACATAAATGTAATAAAGGGTGCAGAAAAATATTCTCTGGCATTGTGACTATGTAACACACGAATAGAAATATTGAATTGGGTCCGAATTTCAAAGATAAAATTTCCTAAAATATAATATAACTTAAATTTCGATTTTCATTAAAAATAATCAGTACATCGAGAATAGTCATCAATGAAAGTGACAAACATCGAAATCCTAAAGTGTATCAGTCCGACAAGCACCCCAACCATCAGTGTGGACAAGTTCAAAATGAGACTTTGCCCGATTAGTAAAATGCTTTGGGAACGAGACGCGAGTATGTTTCCCAAGTTGATAGGACTCACACGCAAGTGACTACAAAGTGGAAAAATGAGTGACCATATTCTGGAACTTGGAAAGACTAGGGTGGCCGACGACTGTGGATGGGGAGAGGAGCATCTGTGGAAACACAAACTGCAGGAGATGAATTCGAGGTGAGGTGATGTAGGCCTGAGATCACGGCCCCATGCCAATCGCCTTCTCCCCCGTACCGGCCCCGCTGCGCAAGGTCACAAATTTATCGAAAAAAATAATAGAGCAGCTTAAGAGTACGAAAGGATTTTGTCGATGGAAATAAGATTAAAGGATACTTCTGTATATAAAGGATAGAAGTGGGAGAGGTAAGGAAGTGGAGGACAGTTAAACCAATACCTTTAGCCACAGTTTGAGAACCATTAGCTAAGGTAACAGTAGGTAAAGCAGAGGTAGTAGTAATAGAAGAGAAAAGATCCTTATTACCAAATATGTGATCAGAAGCACCAGAGTCTAGAATCCAGGGTCCAAGAGAAGATGTATGAGTAAGGCAGTGTGAGGGCATTACTCTATTCGCAATGTATTATGTGCCGACGGCTACCCGATAGCTAAGATAGTCATCATACTTCCACCGGCCGTTGTGGGGAATACCCGAGATGTGGAGGAGCTCGAGGCTAGGGCGGCCGAGACCGATGATCAGCCACGGGCGCGGCGGAGGTCGCCCATTTAATCGATAACAACTATCAATGCAGTGTGGCCAATCTTATTGCAATAGGTGCAGTAAGGACATTGTCCTCTACCCTAGTTACCATTGCGTCCTCCTCGAGGGTGGGTTTGAGAAACCAATTACGTAAGAATCCGCGGCTATTAGATGGAAAAGTCCTGAGTGGGAGGAGATAATGGCTGGAGGCGAGCAAACACATCATCCATGATGGACCGATGGATTGCGGCGAATCGATCCTACGGTCCCAAGATCCGAACAGAGGCCAAGAAGAGTAAAGATATTCTACAAAGAACTTGTCAATCGGGCGTTTGTCGAGCCCCAACATCACTGTAGTAAGAGGCAGGCATCACGTCAAGAACTCCTCCCAAGAGAGGCAATCCGGCCAATATAATTAGATAAATCCAGAAACCTGGTTGTCGGATACGACAATAAAGTAAGCCACTTTGTAAAGGCCCTAGATATCATTCATGTATAGGCCTTTTGCCTGATTCCAAAACTTAAAACATGTTTTGTAAATTCGAAGACAGCTAAAAATTTTGATCAACCTTACCGCCATAATAGCCACATGGGCTTGCGCATCTATTTTCTTCATGGCACCTTTGTCAAACATCAGTATAGCATCCTCCTGTAATAAGATGGATCCTCATAACCTTGTCCCAGCGAGCCGAGTTCCACGTATCGACTAGGAAAGATAATTCTCACTACTAATCAATGTTTCTGATGTGATAGTAGGAGATCCAGAGATAACTTATGTAAAAATAGGATTTTTAGTCGCCATAGCCACTTAACTGGAGATTAAATCGCGTTTGGATTGAAGAGGGCCCTAATAGGAGGGCGAATCATGGCTGTGGAACTTGAGATGAAGAAAAGTGACTCAAACAGTGGAGAAAAGTGACTGGAGATGAAGATGAGGCCTTCCCAAGGCACACACAAGACTCGGCTGTGCTGAAAGAGCCGTTGAGGTCAAGGACCGGGAGGTGCCGTGGAGCCGAAATTGCCAAAAAAGGTGGAGAAGGAAGGCTCGGGGAGGATCTTCGAAGGGATGGATTAGCAAGACGGCGTCAGACGAGCCTGGAGATGGAATCTCGGCGCCGGAAAGTGGGTCATGCGCCCACACGCGCCGGCGCATGAAACTCAGTATGTGGGAGAAGATCGGCATGTGGCGGAGTGTGGGTGACTGTTTGTTGATGGGGTTTCCTCCGACGGGTAGATCAGCCTCGTGAGCCTCAGAATCTAAGGTCTCTACTGATAAGGCAAGCTGCCTGGTGCTGACCTAAAAAGTCATTGGCGGCGAGGAGATCGGGACGGGCGATGACGTTGTCCGCAGGGTTTCGGGAAAGGAGAATAAAGGATCGAAAGGAACGACAAATACTTAAAAAAAAAGGTTTTCCCCTTTGGCTATGATACCATGTGGAGAGAGAAATTGGAGAATCCTTAATTTATTATCTTAAAAACTATTTATATTACATATTGGATGTGTGTATATATATATATATATATATATATATATATATATATATATATACATGCTCGTGGGACCCACAATACATAAATGAAATAAAAGGAAAAGAAAAATAACTATACAATATCTAACAATTATATATATCTTAATAATCTCCACTTGTCCAATGTTACTTATGACTTGTCCCAGGCTGAAAGAGAAGAGGGAGTCAAATTTTAGGTTGATGGCCTGCATGAAACAGTTAAGATTTTAGGAGCCTGAACTTTAAATATGGAAAAATTCTTTGCCTGAATACATGTCTTCTACAGGGCTAGTGGAGCTTTGGAATTACTTGAAGAATTTTTTATGTTAAAAAGTCACAAGCAGAAGTTTGTAGCCTAAGTTAGCTCTGTGGGCCGTCTTACAGTATAGATCCATTGCCAAGTAATTTATACTTTTGGTTTAATTGGCAGTTTATCATGGCATCAAAGTATTAGCTTTCAAAGGGTCCTAACTCATAAGTGCATACACCACCATGAGTTCCCATTTAAACCCAGGGTCAAATTCAAGGACTCTGCATGTGAGGCTGCTATTGAAGGTTTGGCTTAAGTTGGTTTGTTGGCTTGATAACATTGTGCTGGATAAGTCAAAGATAGGATGTATGACTTGGCTAAAGCTTTAATTAGAGCAATATTGATAAGCTGACATGAAGGCTAAAAGTCATATTATTGAAGCAATGATTTTGACAGACCCATGATGAAATAAGAGTCATACTTTTAATCCAAAATGGGTGCAGGAGTGCTGGGGCTGGGTTGATCATCTGATACATAAGTTATTCAGCAATTAAGATTGCATCTACTATTTTTGTACTCTGTAGCGAGTAACACTAAGCATTTATGACTTCTGTCTAGTGATGAACAGCAAAAATCATATTCGGCAGGTGTGATGATAATGTGATTACCTACTGACTTATAGTTTCGTTAAAATGAATTTTAGATTTTATTTGAAATGCACTATATGCTTGCGTAACATAAAGGTGGTGAATATGAGAACACTAAAGTTCCACAACACAAAAATCATGCCACTAGGTTTGTGGTTGCCTTGGCCATTTTTCACGCCTTCTCTTCTTGTTTTGTGTACTAGATGCTAAATCTGCCTAAGTTTGTTTAATTGTATTCTTTGGATTTTGATCAGGCAAGAGTATCATGCGAGGTTTTTGTAAATACAAGCAACCAAACAATCGTCTATCAAGATTGCTACCCAATGGTGAGTACCTCATCACTTTAGCTTAACCTTTTTGTGCAGAGAACATGTAGGCTATGTTTGGGTCTTGGAAAATGCAAGGGAAAGGAAAAAAAATACTATGGAAAATCATTTCCACAAGTCAAGTAGGAGGGAAAAAAATATAAAGGAAAGTGTCAAGGAAAATAGTGTAATATTTTCCCTACTACTTTCCTTGACACTAATAAGGAAAACAAGAGAGAAAAGGAAAGGAAAAGTTATTTTGTACTTATATCTATAATATTGGTTCTAATCAACCCTGAGGGGTAGCTCAGTTGATGTAAGACATTGGAGTGGGGTAACCCAATGATTATTGGTTTGAGTCCCTTCATATCTATTGAAGGTTTATCTAGTTGTTAACTTCAGGCCTCGTGGGATTAGTTGAGGTGTGTCCAAGCTGGCGTGGACATCTATGATTATAAAAGAAGGGTTCCTAATCATTTATATATTTTTATATTCTTACAAAATATGAAATAAAAGAGAAAATTATTAAGTTGGGAAATGTATAAAATAAATTTCTTATTTTTTTAGTTTTTGAAATTTGCATACATAACCAAACTAAAGAAAATTTTTAATTTACTTTTATCTTTACCTTTTTCTTTCTTCTACAATTATTTTCGGTAGCATTTTCGGGATCAAACGGTAGCCATAAGCCAAATATGCATTTGAAAGCAGAACTCTGTTGCTTCCTCAGTTATGAGCTGTCTAATACAGTCACAGCCTTATTGGCATTTATTAAGCCACTGTTTAATGCTGCTTCTTCTCTAGAAACCTTGTTACATCTTATGAAAATATATTTCCCTAAGTCCTATTCAGTTAGACAATAAATGGTACTGGTAGATTTGCTGGCTTTTTTATTGATTGACCTAAAGGAAAAGATGCTGCGCTTATTGGTAAAATTTGTTGATTTGCAAATCGTGAAAACTGGTGGTTTTGCTCTCAATCTGTATTATTCTTGCACTTTGGTTCTGAACTTAAGAATCATTAAACAGAACCAGGAGGTCACCCAACGAACTTATACATGTATCTTACATAGTTTCCACAGGTGGCTTTACAGAGTTGTCTGGGATGTCTTACTAATGGTCCAATGGTAGAAGTGCCCAGCAAGCTGCTTCAGCTTTTTTTTTTTTTTTTTTAAGCTAATTTGTGGACTTGGTGTCTGATTTTCAGTGATTGCAGCGAATTATGTAAAAGCCAGATCATCCCAACAGGAAGGTGTTGGAGTTCGATGCTTGCATCATTCTCAGAAGCGCTCATGCACTTGATATGAGTCAGCATGTGGATGCAATAGCGTACAGTTAAGTGTTTAGAATATAGAATCATTTCACAAGAACAAAGTAGTTTTTTACTGTAGGCATTTGCTGCCATAATTTTATGAACATTATTACTGTTAATGATTTGTAAATTCCATGTGATGATTTATAACCCTCTGCCAAAGTGAAAGGGTCAATCTTTTTGGTTTTTTTTCTAATTTATAGCCCTGATTTTATTTTTCCTATAAAATAATATTTATTTTAGCTGTGTATCTCCTGCTACTCCTTTGACAATAGTAGAGTCCCGGACTCTTGTCTTTAAAACAGAACAGTGGCCTCTCTTGGCTCTTTTTTTTAATTTGTTTTTGTTTTAAACACGAAGAACACAAAACATGTTAAAACTGCTTGGTTAACCACTTTTAAACCAATTTTTAAGTGTTCTAAAATAGAAGATCATTAAAACGCTAAATTCAGATAACAATAAAATCATAGGGCTTGTTTGGATTCTGTTTTTGAAAATAGTTTTATGATCTCCAAAACAAGGAGAAAAAAAAAACATGGAAAACACATTTGATCCTTAATTTTTTTTCTTTTTGGTTTTGAAAAACACGTAAAATACTAAATTTATAATATACAACTTGCTTATAAATTATCAAATGTTTTCTAGTATTTTAAAAAACAGTTTTAAAATAGAATCATACAGGTTCATATTTTTGTGTTTTCTAAACTGTCTATGAATAGTTTTTAAAATAAGATCTAAACAGGCTTGTTACTTGGTAACTTTCAAGAAAATTTCTGTTTGACAACCGGAAAATTGTAGGATATTTTTGAAGCATTTGTTTTTGGAATTGTTAAAGAAGAATTATATAAATATATAGAATAGTAGAAAAAATAAAATACGTTTTTAAAAACATATTTATTGTTGTAAAATAAAGAAAACTAAAAGGTCATTCATAATGGTTCTCATAAAGCAATCATAATGATCATTATCTACAGGTTCACGAATCTGCTCGATATATAAGATAAATAACGAACTCCAAGATACATCAAGTGAATGATACACGTAATCTCAAGTTTACGTTTGATTTAATTTTCTTAGCTCATTCATTTTAAATACCAACTTCTAAGATTTAAGAGTTTTTTTTTTCATGTTTATGAATCTATTTTAGTAAAGTCTATATTTTTATATTTATAATGACTCCTTTGGATATTATTATGTGATGTCCATGCCTCATTAAAAACCCTTGCTTCATTGAAAACCCAATAGGAAAAACCAACCAAATGAAGAGTACATGACATACGTGTTTTTTTGTGCTGACTGTCCATTAAAAACATTTAACTAGAAAAACCTTGTGAGAAAAAATTAGTCAAGGAAAAATAGTACAGTCATTGGTCTTTAAAACCTAATCCTCATGATTGTTTTGAAGTTGTTGCACCCTTGAAGACAAATAAATTCTTCCTAAGCCCATACATTCCAATGGCTCATGACATATTTTTCTCAAAAGTAGATGTAGGAAGAGATTTGTTAACAAACGCTAGATTGTCAATAGAGCAAACTTTATCTCCACAATAATCACACCGGTTTTTCTCAAAGTTCATGTCGATAAAAGAATTTTGGTGTAATATGTTTTGTCAAGCTGCTCCTTTAACATACCCGTCACTGTGTGGTGGATACACTTTGGCTCCACAAATTTTTCATACTTTAAAACACGAATATGTTGTACCAATGGTCGCAATACCATGACATATTTTTCAAAAGTAGATGTGCAATATAATTTAGTGGAACAACCGGGCTAGATTGTCACTAGAGCAAACTTATCTATGAAGCCAATCACACCGCTCTTCTAAAGTTCAAGTGTCGATAAGAATTTAGGTGTAATATGTTTTGTCAAGTTGCCTTTAACATACCTGTTGCTCATTTGTGTAGGGGATATATCATTTGTCACGATGTGCCATACTCTAAACACCTAATATGTTAAAATTAACAATGTGAACCATACTCATTCTCGTGAAGGCTCACATAAAGCCATAATTTCCTCGAGAGTGGATCAAGAAGTGGCAACCATAGCTTAGTTAATAGACCTCCATGAAATTGGTAAAGTATCACCTCACAAAGAAACATAAATCCATTTAGACCCGACATTGGCGGGGATCAAACATATAGCCATCATCCGAGTAGCCCACCAATGTCATATCTTGATTTCTATATAAATTTAAACCAGCATAACTCAGAACCTTGAAGATACTCTAAGAATATGTTTAATGTCATTGCTTCAGGAGAAGCACTAAAACCCTCGCATGCTACCCGCAAATGCAATATCGCCTGTGTAATTTTACAGATAAAGTAATGCCTAATGGCACTCAAGTGAGGAACCTTATGGTCCTAAAGTATCTTTCAAGATCTTCTTTAGGTCTAAAAATGGGTCCTTATCTATTTCAAGGGACTAGACAACCATTGGTGTGCTAAGTGGATGAGATTTATCCATATAAAATCTCTCAAAAACCTTCTTTAAGTAGATTGACTAGTGTATGAAAATTCCTTCAGGAAGGTGCTCGATTTGTAGGCCGAGGCAATACTTGGTTTTGCCCAAATCTTTCATTTCAAACTTCGTGTACCACATCTGACCTGACTGTTTACCTTTGCAATTTAACGCTATACATGTTGCGATTTTCATTTTCTTTGATCTCGGGAATCTTAAATCCATAAGGGATTTTCATGTAAATATGAGCGTCTAATGACCCATATAAATATGTGGTCATGATGTCCATTAACTGCATATCTAAATTCATATTTGCTGCCAGAGATATTAAGTAGCGGAACATAATGCCATCTATAACGGGAGAATATGTTTGATCAAAATCAATACCGGGTCTACGAAAACCCTTGAGCAACTAATTTCGCTTTATATCTCACCACCTCATTATTCTCATTTCTTTTTCGTACGAACTCCCATTAATATCCTACTAGGATAACATTTTGAGGTGTATGTACTACAGAGCCAAAAACTTTTCTTTTATTTAGCGAGTCAAGCTCAATCTCAATTGCTTGCTTCCATCTTACCCACTTTGAGCGCTTCTGGCACTCTGCTATTGACTTAGGTACTACATCCAGATTATCATTCGAGATAGTAAGAGTAGTTGTAGAGAAAAATATGTTTTCGATGACTGTAATATTTCTATTATATGTTTCTCCTGTATTCACGAAATTCATGACAACTTCTATATTTACATCAACTAGATCTTCATCATTTCCTAAAATATTTTGATCTAGTCGTTCCGTAATCACAATATTATGATTATTTGGGGCATTTGCAAATGTACTGGGATTGTTGTCTTCAGGACGATCCTCTTCCAACGGTTTTAGAAGTGACATGATTTCTTTATTAGATTTTGTTTTTTGCGGATTCTTATCTTTCGCACTGATGGGCCTCTCATACTCTTGGCTTTGAGGAGCATCGATAGATATACTTGATCCCTTGGGAACCCCCACTCTTTGTGGTGTGTTTACAGCATGTATATGAGATTTAGTCACTTCTTTGTGGTAAATGCATATGGCAGATTACTTACTAAATATTGCAAGTTAATTATCTTCTGAACTTCCAGTTCAGTCTTACTAGTGTGTGGATCTAAATATTGAAGATCTTTTACATTCTATGAAATTTCTCAACATTTTTTTAATTTTTGGTTCTTATTATCCCTTAATGCCGAGAAATGATCTTCATCAAATATGCAGTCAATGTATCGAGCTATAAATTGATCCCATGTTATGGGTTCTAGGTATTTAAGAATAAACGGAGATTCATAGCCAATATATATACCTAGCTTTCTTTGAGGGCCCATAGAGGTACATTGTGGTGGTTATATAGGAACATAGAATGCGCATCCAAAGATTAGCATATGGGAAATATTTGGTTCTTTGCCACACATTATTTGTAATGGGGAATAATCATGATATGCAGTAGGCCGGATTTGAATTAGAGTAGCACAACTTGCAAAACCGCATGCCCCTAACAAGAGATTGGCAAGTCGGAATGTTGTAACAACGGTCTAGCAATTAATTTGATGCGCCTAATCAAGGACTCAGCTTGATCATTCTAGGAATGGATGTAAGGAACCGGATGCTCCACTTTGATACCTAATGTCATACAATAATCATCGAATGCTATTCACTGGCATTATCCATTATGATGGATTTAACTGGATAATCAAGGAATTGGGCTTTAAGTTTGATAAGTTTAGCAATAAACTTGGCAAATGCATTATTTCGTGTGGATATAAACACACATGAGTCCATCTAGTGGAAGCATCAATTAGGACCATGAAATATCGAAATGATCCTGATGCTGGATGAATTGGTCCACATATATTTTCATGAACCCGTTCAAGGAAAATAGGAGATTCTATTTCAATTTTAGTACAAGAAGGTTGTACTATGAGTTTTCTCTTTGCACAAGCTTCACAAATAAATTTATTTACATAAGGGATTCTGCTACTTGGCATATTATGCTCAATAAAATTAGTCAAAATCCGATACATCATGTTTTACCCAGGATGACCCAATCACTCATGCGATAATTTGAATAAATATGGGTCTTTAAATTTTAAACTCATCGCAACATTATGATGAAAATGTCTGATGTATTTATAATACAATCCTCAAGAGAAAGAGGGAAGCTTTTCGACTATTTGCTTACGACATCCTATTGATTAAGTCATAAGGAGGTATTTAATATCATTTTTAGTTTCGATTTCAATGTGAAAACCATTCAATCAGATGTTCTTAAAACTGAGAAGGGTACGTGTGATAGTAGCACATCATCGATAATTAGTTCTGTACCCATAGGAAGGATTAGTGAAGCTTTGTCGAAGCCCACTATTAGAACATTATCATTTGCAATTATAGTAACACTTCCTCTTTTCTTGGTTTAAGTGTGAATTTTTTTTCTATATTTAAGGATAGTGTGTGTGGTAGCATTATCTACCAAACATAGAATATCCTCAGTCTTCATGGGTTGCTATTCAATTTTTTTTTTGACGTTCTAACAATAATAATAAATAGGAAAAATGAAACAAAATATGACATTAAAATAAATCATAACAAACTAAAAAAACTAATAGCTAATTGTCAAGAGTCAAACCGAATCTTATAAAAAAAAAACAAACAGAGAACAAACTTAAGAAAGCAAATTGTTTGATTGAAAACATAAAATACGATTACTCATTATCTTCAAAATCTTCCATATCAAATTTCAAGAAATCATCATTATCAACATTCAGGGTTATGTTTGCTTCAAGCAGACAAACATGATGTGACTCACCTTGAGGAGCCTCCCCTTTTTGTCCTTTTGCATTCTTTGATATGCCTCAACTAAGTGTTTAGGGTGTGCAAATATAAAAAGCAAGATCACGGCCATCACATCCACATACTTGTAACAAACTTGCTTATGATTTATAATTTCCTATGAGTTGAACTTGATTTTCGAGGAGGTTTAGCATTGTTCATCCTCTCCATGGCCCCGATACCGATCAATATTATGATTACTCCCTTCTCGACCAGTACCTCATCAGGCCAACCGGCATTTCTCGACCTTGTCCTCGACCGACCTCGACCTCCCTTCCACGCCTACCATCACTTCGGGTGAATTATAGCATGTGCGTAGCTTCAGACCGCTTGTGAACCGCTGATGCCCGATCCCGGGGTCCCATTGACCACCGTCAACCCGAAACCCAGGTGTCTCATATCATTAGACCTCGTACATGAGCAAAAATACCCACATCACCTACACACATCATACTCACCAAAATATATCCAACTATATTATACAATAGCTTAAAGAGTTGTTACATCACTCCTGAATACAAACACGTTTCAATTGTAATATTTCATACATGTTTTACAAAACGTAATCAAAGTCACACATGCCTGGGCTTTCTTCTCAAAAGCTGCCTCTAACGAGCGCCGCCTTCCGAACACTTGCACCGAAAAGTGGGGATCCCACGACGGGCGAAAGCAACGCCTAATAGCGATATTTTCCTACATGGGTTACTTCCCCCAACTAAAATGCACATACATTTATTAACACAAACATCCACATTCCATACAATTTACAATTCACACACGGACGATCTATATTACGCATTTAAATGTTTCCATACCCATATCCCGAGTCACTGACCGACTTCACACATGCCTATGCCAAGTGTGGCAATCGTCACTGGTAATGCCAATAACACCCATATACCGAGCCTTTGTCAGCTCACCAACACCTAATGCAATTTGCCAATGGGTAACCATCTCGAGTCAATCCCGACTCCTATCACTCAACTCTAAGTCTAAGTGATGAACATGACCGTGTGTTTTCTCTTAGGCAACAAAACTTTTCGGATTACACCGCAGGTCTCTAACACTCATACAGAACTTTTCAGATAGTACCGCGGGTCTCTCACACCCATGCAGAACCTTTCGGATAATACCATGGGTCTCCTACACTCGAGTTCCAAGGACGCCCAACACACATTAGTTATTTCTCATTTTATAATTTGAACTCTGAGTCTTTATTAGACTTAGTCCCAAAGAAAAACTCAACCCATATTCACCAAGAGTGGTGAATAACCATACCGTGCACCCACACCTGACTTAACACGATGTCACCGTGCACATGAATGCAATGATGCCAATTCATATAATCAATTCCTATGGTTCATAGACAATTATATTTCATATAATTCAACCACTCATGTTAACACATTAATTTAACATGCATCAACATATCATTTTCCACACAATCCATGCCATCCAATTCAAGCAAATTCACATGGACATTTTCAGTCCAACAAGAAATCGAATCGCTTTTACCGCCCCATTATCGGGGCCTGCGGGTCAGCCCATGGACAGCCCCTCATCTTGCATCGGCTCCATTTCTTGGAACCGAAATCCATGGCCTTTCTCGGCCTCACAACACCCAAAACCATTGTCATGACTTTTAAACAAGAAATAACCAAGTAGGAGAAAACCCCTACCTTCCGGAGTTTGTCGAAACTCCACAAAAACCTCGCACCCACTCGTAGCCTCTCGCCGCTTGAGCAACTTTGCCTCTTAGTCACGAGATCTCGATGGATCGATTATTAGTAAATTTTAGAGCAGGCGCAGGTTTCCCCAAAACCCTCTCTTTCTCTCTCCTCTTCACTGCTTGCTATCTCCCTCCTCCCAAACTCGGTTGGTCGGGCGACGGGCCATGAGAACTGCCTTTCTTGCCACGCCAACCTACTATCGACTCACAGGATTTCCTTATTCACTTATCCCTCTGTTTTGGGATTTTCATCAATGAGATCATGCCATGTGTCCACCACGCCCACACTCGTTCATGTTTGACTAATTTTGCACATGATACGTGGCACCTCAATCACCAAAATGCTGCCAAATGTCCCGTGACTACTCCTCGTTGCTCGAAAAACGTGAAATTCGACCGTCGACCCGACGAAATTCGACACAGAGCTATATTTCAGAAGATTTTATTCCCAAACAGGAAGTTTTTAATTTTAGTCATCCGAGAGATCTGGTGAAAATTCGGATTTTGACCGAAATGATCATTTTACCATTTTTCAAAAAATTAGAATTTTTTCGGGTCTTACAAAACCAATTGACCTTTCATTATGATTTTTCATCAATAGTCAAGCAGGTTTCTTCGCCACCACACGCGTAAATTAGTTCAAAATGCATAGCATAGTTCTTGGCCCTACACTGCTGCTATAGTACAAGATTACTAGCATGAAAAGTTGATAGTGTCTTTTCTATCAATTCAGTATCTGTAATGTTCTGTTTACAAAGCTTCAATTGTGAGACAATGCGGTGTAGAGCTGAGTTATATTCCATCATAGATTTAAAATCTTGGAATCATAAGTTCAACCAGTCTTATTGTGCTTGAGGGAAGATTGTTTGCTTGTCACGAACGATCCTTCAGTGGATTGCCATAAAATAAGCTTATCTTTTCAATAAGATATAACGTTTTTTGCCTTTTTGGGAAAAGTCGCATTCAAAAATTCGACAATAGTTTCACTTAAGTCGGAGGAGGGTGTGATTTCAACATCAAAGCTCAAGTTAAGTAATTAATGCCATCTAGGCAAGCTCAACAAATTTTCTCCCTAGAATAATGTACATTTTCAAAAGTCTATAATTATTAAATGAAAACATAGATAAATCAAATTTAAACATAGATACAAAAGAAATCATCATTTATTGGCTTCTGCCAATCAAGTGATAGAGCACCTGTGCTGATAACGATTGTAAAAATAAAAGTGAAACTTGATGGATATTAGAGGAAGAAAGAAAATATGGATGAGAGAATTGTATTTTTTGGATACTATTACAAGGCGTAAATGAGACCCTTTTATAGGCTTTTGGTTCATGTATCTAGGAAAGTTAAAAGTCCTTCATAATGGTCACCATAAAGCAACCATAATGACCATTATCTAGGAAAGTTAAAAGGTCCTTCATAATGGTTACCATAAAACAACCATAATGACCATTATCTACAGGTTCACGAATCTTTTTGGTACATCAAATGAATTACGAACTTCAAGATACATCAACGAATGATACTATAATCTTCAGCGCATGCTCGATGAATCTTCGCGTACGCTGATGAATCTTCAAGTGTTCATTGATGAAACATGAACCTTCCTAAAGATTGAAGGGTTTTTTTCCACATTCATGAATCTATTTACTAATGTCCATACTTTTATATTTATAACATTTATAAAATATTAGAAATAAGTCGAAAACATTTTAATTTTAAAATAATTTATTGTTTTAGAAAATCATTTTTAAAATTTATTTTTCACTTTTTTCAAAAAAAAAAAAAAAAAATCAGAACTATTTTAGAAAATAGTTATGATTTGAAGCCTTAGCAATGTCTTTGTCAAAGAGAAGTTGGATTAAAAAAGATAAATCCCATGAATATTTGTTAGAATAATCTCTTACAAATGTGACTATGGACGTTTTGTTTATTTTTTGACATATTTAGTTTTTTTTTTAAATTATTAAAATAGTTTGAAAATGAAAATAATACCAAAACTAATGCGTGAACAATAATGTTGTAGTCAGTAAATGTGACATTAACTTAAAAAAGTTTTCTAAAATATTGTACATCGCAATCGTAATTATGACATTGATTTTTTTTTAAGTCAATACCTGCAGCTAGTGATCGATACATTAACTTAAAATTTTTTGTTTATGTATTACTATTTACACACTAGTTTAGACATTAATTTATCCAAATTATTTTAGTGTAAATTTTTTTTTTTAAACCTAAATACATCCAAAGGTCCATTTTGTTCAATCCTCACATTATAACTATATCTCTAAAGGGCATTTATGTTTGAAAGATTGTTTTGTTTACTTCTTTTTCCATTTTAAAAGTAAGTTTTCATTGCTCATTTTAATAGGTTATCTTTAACGCCCCATCCCCTAGCCGTGACAAGAGAGGGGACGTCATACAGGACTGGAACTTCTTATTCTGATCTTTCGGACATTGGTGGACCCATTTCAAAATATAAATACATATATTAGATAAAACTTGTAATACTACCACCGTAGTGGTATTTAAATTGTCTTTTACATATATTGGAGTCTCATTTATTTGTACTTACACAAGTTCCACAATTACAATATTTTACATTTACATTACAAAAACAAAATCAAAGACCTACATCATAAAGCACTTAATGTTGTATGTCATTCTCGCGAACGCTGATGTCTCTAAATAACCTTTTCAAAAGATTTCAAGGATGAAACACTCGTGGTGAATCTGTGAGCAAATTTAGTTGGAAAAACAGATGACATATATGATCACCTATAGTGGTCCTCAATTACAATATACATATAACATAATTTGCATATTAGAATACTTAATATCCTGTAAGAGTACAAAACAGAAATCTTGTACAGAGCGTACCTTTAGGTACATTACAGAACAAAACTAATTACTTGTGATTTCGTATAATTATTTCCATATATCGTATTATTCAGATTCTTATCATATAAATGTTTGCATGTATGGACCGGAAATAATAAATGAGAGGGACATAGCAATAACAGGGTAAATTCAAGGTATGGTACTGCATCAATGTAGGTCAAGAATAATACGTGTCCGCCCCATGTACAGAAAGGCGCCGAGCACAATGCAAGAGTGTCGTAGCACTGACAGAGAGTATCGTCGCACTAATCAGAGAGTGTCGAAACACTAAACAGAGAGTGTCGTCGCACTAATAAGAGGTGCCTATTCATTCACTATTCGGTCTTAAGCAGTCATACAATTATATGTGTTTCAGAGCTTGTTATCTTCTTCTTACTCACATTCTTGTAGTTGGATAACACACGCAAATAAGGGCAAGAAAACAAAGTTTGCCTAGAAACATGATCGCCAAGGCAAGAACATTTTTACATATAACTTGTATACAGGTACATACCATTTCACTTACTTGTTAGGATCCTACATTATTCCAATTCACGCTACCACTACGTAAGAAAGGAACAAAACAAGATCTAGCAGTTCGCCTTGGCGAAGTGAGAGGGAGGCAAAACTCGGGGATTTTAGCTTCGGGTTCGCCCAGAGGGCAAAGCGAGATCGGGCTTCAGACAAAATTATGGCCTTTGCCCTTTCACTAGAAAACTTCCTTCCAAAATAAAACCCATTCAAAAACAAACCACAAAACTGACTTAAACCAACAAAACCCACCTTTATAATGAGTTAGAGTTTTCCTTACACAAACATCACCAAAGAAAGAGTTATGATCGTTTTCTAACCTTGATCTTCTTAAAATGTCCACCTAGGTTCCTTTTCTTTCTTTCTTCTTACTTGAACTAGGCTAGATCCTTGAACAAACAGAGAACAAGCAAATCAAAGTTGGCTTCTTCTTCCTCAACCGTATGCCCTAGCCTCCTTAGCCAAAAATGAGAATTATCTTCTCAAAAAACCAATTTATTCTCTTAATGTAATTTGCCCCCATTTTCCCCACTTTTCATTTTAGTCCTTCATCTTTCTTTCATTTACAAATCAACTTATCATTATTCCTACTTGAACATATAATCTTTTTAACTTATGTATCTTAAGTAGAGCTGGCAAGGCCGACGGGCGGATCGGGCCCACACCGGGCCAAGGGAATAATCGGGTCGGACCAGGCCGAGCTTGATTTAAAACTGCCGCTTATTTTGTCGTCTGTAACTAAATTTCGCCCTATATCGGGCCGTTGGACCAATCCAAGCAAATTTCAACCCTATGTGAAAAAGAAAAATTATTTTATTTAATAAATTACTTTCCTTCTATTATTCGTTTACTGTGTACAAGGATTTCTCTTGCAAATAATGCCCCATCAAGCCAGATTTCTATTTTTTTGCTCCATATGTCCATATGATATGTTTGCCCTAGTATTAATCAATGAATACAAAACAACTATATGAGTTTCTGTTACAGATTCTTCCTGTAAAATGGAGCCATCTCCAAATAAAAATAAATAGAAAGAAGATGAAACACAGTCGGTTCTTAGATCTTTTAAGTGATTTAATCTTATTTCAATGCTACGAGAACAAAATTGAGTTGCTACAAATGCTCTAAGCAATAAAATAGAACCATTGACTGGGGAGGGTTTGTAGGTCCCATCCACTCTCCAAGAATCCCCAAGAGATTGGAAAATATTAATTTCAGACTTCAGGTTCCAAGTATGTTGATATACCTAGTGCAGCAAATGGGCTGGGTCGATGGTCGAGCACTCCATCATCGTGCAAGCTGATAATCTGCTGTCTTCCTGCTCAACCGATAGCAATCGATCCACTCGCACAAGAATTTTACCATAATATCATCCACACAGAATGAGTATTGTGAGGTTAAAGGAATACAGAGGATTTTATGATGCGGTACTGAAGTAGCAGATTCCGGCATGAAAATAAGAAATATGGCAGAAATAATGGGGAACTAAAGAACTGATTTGAGAAAAACACACACACAATAAATGCGAGAACCACCATGCTAATGCTACATATCCGAGGGTAAAAGACTTATATATGGAGAACATGCAACTTGCTCTATTACATTTTTTAAGCCCTTTATAAGCAAGAGTTTCTCGAGACTGACATAGTCATGAATGCATTTCTTCACAGAAGAAAGATGGGCACCATCTACAAGTAGTGTGTGTCGAGATATAGAGTTTGGTAAAGTACTTGAGAAAAAAATGGGGCCCATTAGTTCAAAATAAATTTCTAGTCATTCTCTCATGAGCTTAATTAAAATAATTGAATAAAAGGTATTTAGATATGTAACAAACTTGCTGATAAATAGCCACACTGATAGCACAACGTTGTACAACCACCATGAAAGATCTGAAACTGCCACTAACAAAGCAGTTTTCCGCCACACATCAAGAACAAAGTTTCTTATGCCAACTAATTTCTAGATAAATTATTCAATAATTTCCAGATAAATTATTCAATAATTTCCATATAGCATATACATTGAATTGAGTTATGAACTAGAGTAAATTTAGGATTGGCAAGTAAAAGGCCATGTAATCAAGCACATAAAGAGAGCAAATAAGAAGAAATACCCTCCTAATAACAATTGTGCTCAAAAGATAAACCTTTCTCTCAAAGTCAAGTACTTCATTTAGGCTCTCTAGTCTGCTCCAAATTTCTTTGTTATTAGTTATATATTGACTCGGGACCAAAATAAAAAATATTTCAAGATTCGCACACAATCACATAAATGCCCTAAAATTGAATTCAACTGAAAACCACAATGTGGAAAAAAAAATCAACCAACTTACTTAGTCTAGAAGGCAAGTAAACATTGCTTTTACATTGGCTGCAAGTGTAGAAGGCTGTAAAAAGACATGTTAATCATCAATTCGAAAAAGTTAAACTAAAGAATCTGAAACTACATATGCTCACGAGGTCTCTTGGAAAATGCCAAAAGTAATCCTTAAGAGGGGATTAGTCATCACCAAGGTGAAAGAATCCATGATACCTAAAATCAGAACCTCCTATGACGAGTCATAGTTTATACAAGTTACAACCACAGTAAGTACAATCCCCACTACCTGTTAGCAAGTCTTGTTAGCTAGTTCTCAAACTTCCAATCAAGTTTGTGAGGTAATACAAACATAAAGCCCTAAAATAACATCTCCACTTTAAGCAATTAAAATATTAGACCCTGTTTAATAGGTAGAAAATTTTCTGTTTTCTCTATTCAAACTTTTCGAAAACAAGGAAAACGCTTAGCTATTTGGTATTTAGCATTTAAACAAATTTTGAAAACAAAGAAAATGAATCTCATTATTTTTAACATTTTATATATTTAAATCGTAAAACAGTAAAAGCCGTTTTCCTTGCTTTCGAATTAAATTCAACCAAATTGGTCCAAATGGGGTTGAAAATAAAACGTATTTTCAACCAAATTCAAGTACGAAACGCATTTTAAAACGAAAAACTAGCATTCTATACATCAAAATTTTCATATTCGACTTTGGATAGAATAAAATTTTCGTGAACTAAACTGCCCTTTAGTCATCCAAATATAGTCCACAAATCCCTTTAAAACATAAAAATATTTATCAGAAGACCCATGATCATCGTGATCATGTAGTTTAATACCCCCTAATCGACACAACTTTCACATTATACAATCGACCGTGATAGGAACATTCGTTCTCGAAAACGATTTTAAAAACAGGTTTGTATTCTGAAATAACAAGAACAGGGGAGAACAAGAGCAAGTTTGGTTCTTTTTTTTTGTTCTTAAAAACATGAAACTTGTTTTCAATAACACTAAGAGCATCTCCAACAGCTAAGAAAAGCACTTTCAAAGATCTGTAAGCTATATTTTGCTCCAAAAATCAATTTTTTGAGATTTAGCTTTAAAGCTAAAAGGGTGTGAGCTCCAATAGTGAGCATCTAAAACTTTAGCTATCCTAAATTTATTCCAATTTTACCCTTTATCTTATTTAATAATTACATCATATACCCTTCATTCATCTATATCACTCTATACCCAAAATGGAAATTTCCATCATATACTATTACAGCCGCGGATGCTAATATTTGCCAAAATATCGGGCTGCCAACCTGCTCATAAGCAATCTTTTGCTCAAGGATTGCTTCACCTGTTGGAGATGGGTTTTTTTCGGGAAAGCATCTATTTTTTTGCTTTTACTCCACTGCTGGAGATGCTTTAACCAAACATTCCCTAACTCATTGCATGAACCAACCAACATGGCAACACTTAAAAACTAACACCCTATCAATTTTACCTCAGAAATCTTAAACCAAACATAACCTCTGTTCTAGTGTTCGTCCAACCGTCCTTGAAGATGAAGCCGATCGAGCTTTGTAAGCTACCCATTTCTAGCATCAGAAAATGAAATGAAAGCATTATAAGATTAAGATTTATGTTTCACAAAAAAAAAAGATCAAAGGAGAAAAAAGAGTTTGAAGCAAAAGTGATGATTTTTTTACCTAGAAAACAATTATGAGGAAAACAAATATAGAGGAAGAGGATCACTAGATCAAATGAAGGAGAAGAGAGGAAAATGCTTGGAGGATCGTCGTCGAGGAGTTTGTCCGCTGGAGGCCAACGATTAGTCGGCTACGGCAAGAACTGATAATTGAGAAGGAGAAGAGCTAGAGATTTTTCAAACACCAAAAGGAAGTTAGGGTTTGGAAATATGAATTTTGGATAAGTAAAGTAGAAAAGTTTTTTTTTTCTTTTATTTTACTTTGGCAAACCGGGCTAGCTCGAAACAACCGGTCAGCCCGATCCTATGATGGTTGACCTACCGGGCCAATTCCAAGCCACATGGGCTCTACTTCAATTTTTCGTGCCATTATAATTAGAGCCCCAACCCCGGCCCTAATTTCGTTGGTTACCAAGACAAATGGGCCTGGGCTCAAATTGCCATTTACTTTTTACTTACAAATTATCATTTTACCCTTAACACTTAAATTTCGAAAAATACAAATTTGACTTTTATTATACCACTAAACTGCAATAAACTAATACGATATAATTTGGGGAATGTTACATTATCCTTTTATTAAAAAAAACTTTAGAAAAATAAATTTGATGCTTTTTTTTCTAAAATGAAACTTGTTTTAGGAATTTTTAACTTAACTTTTTATGTTTTAAAATAATTCTTAAAAATAAGTACATTATTTTAAATGTCTCCATTTATGCACAATCATTTCTTTAAAAATGTCTTTATAAAACATATAAGAATAATTAAAATGTTCCTTCAAAAACAAAGGCAAAGGTGGCAAAAACCCCTTGTGGTTTTCACAAAAGTACAACTAACATCATTTATTTCGACTCCATAACTCCCTTACATCTTCTCCTGTAGCTTTGTATAGCCTTTGTCATTGCCACATCAATGAACAATGTTTACTCCCATCGTTAGTGGCTTGTGTGGCACGTGGGACCCCCCCACACTCTTATCTCTCCTTTCTCCTATCTCCTATCTCTCTATGTTTCTCCCTCTTCTCCTCTCTCCTACTATCAGCCCAGAACAAAAAAACTAAAGACACCCAATAGAAAAATCAGATCAAAAACTAAAAATTTAAGAAAACATAATTTCAATTTTAAAAATGAAATCAACAATTGAAACGAGGTAAAATAGAAAGAAGGATAAAAGAAGATGAGTTGAGAATATGAGGGAAGGTCTCGCTCTGGGCCAGACGGTGCCATCGTGGTCTATGATGGTGGCAGTCGTGAGACAATTGCATTCAGTGTCACACAAGATATGATCATTTACATGTGTTTGCCACGACATCTTTTTTTGTTCTTCTTCCTTTTTCTTCCGTAGAAATTGTTTACTCTTGACTATGTTTCTCTTCTAGCTAATATCAGATATCATGTGATCCACTGCCTCATTTGATCCACTTTTCCCTATTGAAATTGGATTTTGTCGTGGAATTAATGAAAAATCAAACTCTATAATCCATAGAATCTCATATTTATGGTGTATTTTTATTTTTCATTTGGGATTAAATGGAAACAGAGAGAGGAGGAGAAAGAGAAAGAAAGAGAGGAGACTGGTTAAACCTTTGAATCACATAAATCACATGAATTACTTGTCTAGATTTTAAAACCCTGCAACCCCCCCATTTCTCTCTCCCAAACCAATGGTATAGTTCCATAGTTTCTCATAATTGTCCTCTTTCCCTGGCAAACTAAACGAAGTAAAATAGAAAATCACAACCTATCACTCACTGAAGGGCCAAACAAAAACCCCACTGACACCCAAAAAATATATTAAATTAGTATAAAACATTAACAAAAAAATAGGCAGAAAATTGCAAAAATCCGAACCATAAATGAACTAAATTCGGACAACATACTTCAACAGCGAGAAAAATTAAGGCTACTAATCACCCAAAACTAGAAAAATGAAGAAAAACATACGGTAAAAGAATGTAAGCACAGCTAATGCATCAAATATCGCAATAAGTAGAATAACTAAAGGTAGAAAAAAAAATGAAAAACAAAGAATTTAACGAGGTTTGGTACAAACTCACGCCATCGGCACTCAACGCAAAGAACTTTACTAACTGTGCCAGACTTCAAACTAGTGGCCATAAATCAATTTCTTTAAAAAAATTGAGCCTAAAATAATACCCAAGTAATTGGGTAAGAATTAATGAATACCCTAAAATAGATGGGAAAAAGGTGCAATTATTACAAAGCATCAAATGTCCTTTTATAGGCTAACAAGTGGAAGCAAATTCCATTTTTAACCGATATAGGATTGCAAAATGAAACAAAATATAACAAATCTCCACATTGATAATATGCCAATCCCACATCGAAACTTCTCTTTGACAAAAGCTGCAACGCCTCCAAATGCGCTCAACGACATAATCAAACTTTCGTAAAGTTGATCAAATCAAACAATGATTGCATTTGACCACTGTCACCACCTTAGTCAATATATCTACAGATTCGGTGTGTCTAATCTTCAAGTAAGATTTGTCATTCACTAATAATCTCCTTCACAAACTGATAGCGAACATCAATACGCTTCGTACGAACATGGAACACAGGATTCTTTGCTAAACAAATAGCACTTTGACTGTCAATTTAAATAAATATTTGCTTCTGACCAATCCCCAATTCATCCAGTAGTCCTCTTAACCAAATAGCCTTTTTTACAGTCTCATCAATGCCATGTACTGCTTCAATAAGAGATAAACAATCAGAATTAAAAAGAGACTCCAACTTATTAGTGGTCCTGAAAGAGTAAACACATAATCGGTTGTCGATCGTCGTTTATCCAAGTCACCAACACAATTTGAATTAACAAAACCAATAGCATACTGATCACATGTATTATCCCACTCAAAGACTAAGCCAACATTTACGATTTTCACAGACGTGAGAATCCATTTTCACTCGTCATCGTCTCCTTACTATGACCATGCATATACATGCTCACTACTCCAATTGCAGGCCCCAAATGTTTATACCACAAACTAGTAATATTTTAATCTTCATCACTACTAGAAACCATGGCCACTACTCCAAACACTGTACTACCATTTTAGTAATAAAATTTATTTCTTATTGTGTCTTTCATAACTAAAAGAACGCCTGGAATGACATTCAGACATACCATCTCGAATAATCATAACTAGGCCTTTAGATTTAGGCCCTAAAGAGATGAGATTCTTTTTCAACTTCGATACATACCGAACATCTGTCGTAGCTCTAATTGATCCATCATGATTCCTCAATCGGATCGAACCCATCCCAGTGATATAGCTAACATCACCACCACTCATATAAATAGTTCCACCATCAACTTCTTCAAAATTAAAAAACCACTCCTTATGTGGACACATATGATAGGTACAACCCAAATCCAAAATCCATTCATAAAAACTAGAAATAGTTTGATGACCAACTAAACAGAACTCATAATCACTAGAATCACCACCACGCTTTACTAACACAATGACTGTAAAAATAGACTCGCTCTATCTTTCCTTTTCAACTTAGGATAATTTTTCTTCCAATGTCCCTTCTCAAGACAAAAGTCATACTCATCTTTTCCTAGATTACTTTTTAATGTCACTTTTTTTTTCTCCAATTTCATCACTATGCCATAAGCCAAAATTATTTCGGCCATCAAAATTTTCAACATCGACTTTTGCATTTGTTATTGCCATTTTCAACCCAAATTATGTTATCTTTCCACACAACTACGCTTGCGAATACTAGGACAACTCCTAAGAAATATTGAATTAACGACCATAGTCCCACTTAGAACCAGTCTTCTTAGATAGAACAAAAGTTCCTAGGAAATGTTGGATTGGTCAAAATGGTGCCAAATATCATCTCCTGTGACAACTTCCATTATATTTCAAAATAATTGAGTTTCTCGAATTGATTTAATGGTCAATAGCTCAAGGACAAATTTATAATGTAAAGATCGTGCTACGTCAATCACAAAGTATACTTATAACTTCATTCGAACATATTTCCAATCCACTAATGGGGCTCAGCGACAAATTTCATATGTGAAAGATTAGGCCACGCTGGGTAAACCACAAAACATACCATAACTTCAAGAACTAAAGTTTCGATACCACAATCGCTGCGCCAACGCATCAAATAATACAATAAGTAGAATAACTAAAAGCAAAAAAGAAAGAGAAAATAAAGAATTTAATGAAGTTCGATATAAATACCTACGTCCTCGGACGCCAACAAATGAACTCACGTCTAATGTTATAATTAAAACTTAGGGTTACAAATCAATTTCCTAAGAAATTGAGTCAAAAAGTAAATACCCATGTAATTAGGTAATACCACAAATACCCTAAAGTAAATTTGGAAAGAGGTGCAATTATTACAAAGCATCAAACACCTTTTTATAGGTTAAGTGGTGGAAACAAATCTCATTTTTAACCAATATGAGATTACAAAATGAGACAAAATATAACAAGAATGGACCCAGAAAAATCATCCCACAAATAACATAAATGTTAATAAATGTTCAACGATTCTTCAACCCCGATGAGCCAAAGTTTGCCTGATGACGAGTAGGATGGTTGAGGGTCTGTTCAACGACGACATTTAGAAGTCCTGAATTGAGCAGGTGGGGTTGGAGGTGTGGAGGCAGAGCCACATGAAGAGGGCGGTGAGGCCGAGAGTGAAGATGAAGCTACAGCATCCGCTGTTGGCCTCCACCATGGTGGTGGTGGCGTAAGGTCTTCTTTTTCCTGCTAGTTGAAGATCAGGGAATGAGAGTGAAGAGATAGGAGAGAGGGAAGCGGTCTTATAGTGGTCATGTCAAATGGGCATAGAGAGAGGACCTACAGTATCACACCAACGCTAAACGGATTACGGATCTAATAAATGCTTCCAAAAAAGCTTAAGAGTGTTATTTGTACTTTCGTGTAAAACCTAAGAGGTTTTTTTTACACTTTTGCCCCGGAAACAAACAAGTTATTTTGTTTTTCCTTTTTTAATAAAGAAAACAGTTTGCATGTTTTTACTTGGCACTTTTGCTGTCAATATCTGGGTAGTGTAGTGATTTATGAGTCAGCCACCATGAAACTCAGTTTAACCTATTTAAATTTTTTAATATTATTAAAAAAAAAAAAAACTAAGCATGGAACAGATTCGCTGGTAGAATTACTCAAAAGGAAAGTTAGAAAGAAACAGAATACCTGAAACACGTGGCCACTCCATGATTCTTTATTTATCTTAATTTTATTTTTTCTGGAAATCTTGGCCACGTTTCAGGCTATTGCAGACTTTGAATCCGACTGCTTATTCATTAGTCTACCAGTGACCGGTGGCTTTTCTGGCCCGGTTCTTCCTGTCATTTAAACCGTTTGTAAACTGCTCAACCCCATTTTGAATTTCGCAGTAACGTAATTATATTATTGGTAGTAGCTTTTATTATTTTTATGATCTATCCTAACTCGAATGAGATTAATCTGAATATGATATGATTTAAAAATGTCTTTTGTATATACACGGACCTGTTTAGAATACCTCATGATTTGGGAAAAAAAACCGAACAACAGCAATTGAACGAATGAGAAGTGGACGGTTCGGGCAATATTTCTCCAATGTGCTAGTCCCTTGACACGTCACCACTTTGAGTGTTTGCCCTTTACCGTGAGGAGCCCTTCCCATGTCCTTAATCCCTTTTTGGCCGATGTGTGATCAGTGACACTATTTATGAAAGAAATTTCATAAACAATAGGTTCCTGACGGACCAAGAAATTAAGGTTCAAGAAAGTGGCCTGCATCACTATGCAACATATTTGTTGATGAGATTTTACGAAAACATAAACAGATCATCAACATATGTCCTTTATATTACATAAGACAACATAAAATGATTTCTTTCCTTCATTTTAATATATTTATATATTTAAACATCATTCTAAAAATAAATATTTTTTTATTTTTTAATTATATATTGTAATTCTAAAAATAAATAAATAAATTATACATATACGCATACTGGACAATAAATATTTTACTATCAATTCGCGAACGGATAAATTTTTCTACCATATAATTATTTAAATATAATTCTAAGGCAAAGAGTAATACTACAAAAACTCTACACGCCGAGAGGCGCAAAAATGTCTCTGCGTTGCTTAAGCATGCCTAACTCATTTCTTAAATATTTTTTCGGTCCACCACGCCTTTAAAGCTTTATTCTCAGAATTGTAACGTCCCCACCGCCAACGACGCTAACACGACAACGCGTCAACTGGCCGATAAGAGATTAACTTTACTGATGTGGCATCCTCACGTGCGTTTTTAGCTTACATGACATTTTTACACGTGATCCCAATACAAAAATGCCCTCATCCCTATCGATCATCTTAGTGCTTTTTTTTTTTTAATTTTTTTCTACAACGAGTGACTCATTCTCTCCTCTTGTACCTCATTCCTCTGTATATTATAAAATGTGAAAATTGTCCCTCTATTTCTCTTTTCGTCCCCACATTGTTTCTAGTCTATGGGTTGTTTTCTTTTTCCAAATCCTTTTCTGGGTCTGAATTTGTTTTTGCAAGTTTTGGTGTTCTCGAGTTTGTTCGTTGTTGTCGAGAATTCAGCTGTTGTATTTTCTTGGGTTTTTAAGTGTGAATTTTTCCAATTTTTGGGTTGTTTTATTTTTCTGAACCCTTTTCTAGGTCTGAATTTGTTTTTTCAAGTTTTGGTGTTTATGGTTTAGTTTGGCTATGTCAAGGATTTAATTGTTGGAGATTTTGTTGGGTTTTAAGGTTTGAATTTTTCCAGTTTTTGGTTTGTTTTCTTTTTCCGAATCCTTTTCTAGGTCTAAATTTGTTTTTGCAAGTTTTGGTGTTCTAGGTTTGTTCAAGCTATTGTCGATGATTCAACTGTTGGAGATTTTGTTGGGTTTAGGGTTTGAATTTTCCAATTTCTAGGTTGTTTTCTTTTTACAAATTCTTTTATGGGTCTGAATTTGTTTTTGCAAGAATTGATGTTTTGGGTTTGTTCAAGTTTTTGTTGAGGATTCAACTGTCGGATATCTTGTTGGGTTTTGGGGTTTGAATTTGTACGAAATTGTTGGGTTTAGGTGAAGACAAGTCTCTTTTTGGGCATTTTTCTTTTTGATTTTGTTTTCTAAGCGTATTGGGTTCTTAAAGTTTTCCGCGTTCTTGAATTTGCTCCGAAAATGGGGAGCTCTAAATCTAGCGATGGCGAAAGGGTGCCCTGCGATTTCTACGGTGATCAGATTACGGTTTTGTACTGTAGAGCTCTGACTCGGCAAAGCTCTGTTTGTTTTGCGATCAGCACGTTCACTCAATGAACACCCTCTCTCGGAAGCATCTGTGTTGTCAGATTTGTGATAATTGTAGTGTAGAGCCGGTTTCAGTCCGAGAGGGATGAGGGCTTTTTTGCCTTTGGGTTTAAAGAATTACGTGCAAAGGTATCACATAAGCTAAAAAAGCACATGAAGGATGCATGCCACATCAGCAAAATTAACGGCCCGTTTGTTCATATGTTAATATCATTGACGACATTGACATTTTTGAGCAAAGAAATTAACTTTAAAAACAATGGTGGACCCAAAAAAAATATTAAAGACCAAATTAGACAGATATCCAAACACCAAGGCCATTGGTTCACCTTGTCCCGCCAAGCCAGCCTAGCCACGCAATGTGTTCTAACTTGGGTATCTCTCAATCCCAATCCCGAACAACTTTCCGGCCCGTTCAATTAAAAGAGAAAAAAGAAAAGACGAATCCTAATTAGTGGAAGAACAAAGGTAATTTGTTCTACTTCCCTTATCTTCTGGCTTATAATTTTTCCCCATTCATTCATCTTTACGCGGAAAGATTACAGAAAAAAAAAAAAAAAAGAAACGCTTTTTGAGAGGTAGGAGACAAAACACCATATGAATACGCATCGAGTGAACTTTACCATTAAGATCATTCAATTCATGAGAAGAAGCGATACGATTAGAGAAACTGAGAAACAGAACACATTTGTCTCACGTTTTTTTCCTGGAATACTTACAACACGTAGACGTATCATTAATTAATGACTAGGTTTTTGTCTTTTCCCTCGAAACCCAGCGCGATGCAGCCTGCACCGGAACGACCCCGGATGCTTCGTCGGCGAACATATACAGTACTGCTTTCCTCCGCCCTCCCTCCCACCTTCCGCCGCCGCCGCCGCCGCCGCTGCATCTCTGTTCACAGTACTGTCCGCCACCATTGCTGACAGCTGCAAAAGAAGCCATCTTCTTTGTGCTGCCAGCTCCTGGTGATCAGACCTACCCTCAGGAATTCCCGGTTGACACATTTTTGATCTTTTCGATTTTTTCGTCCTCTTCTTTCTCTTTGTTGTTTGCTGGGTGAGAGAGAAAAAGATTTTGAAAAGAAAAGAAAAGAATTTTTGGGCTACAAAGACATACAGAATGGAAATGAAAGGAATCAAAGAGTAGTGGGCAAGTAAAGTTGGGTATAAAGGGCTTTGCGACTGATTCCCATAAAAGTTCTTTTTCTTTTATATTTTTTCCGTGGGAAAATTCCGAGTCTTCACCGAAGCGTTTCTATGTGAATATGAGATGACACGGGTGTGTGTACGTGTGTGTGTGTGATGAAATCACTGACTTATATACTTGTTTTTAAGCTTTTTATGGAAAGCAAAATAACTTTCGGTATTTAGTTTGTTTGATTTTTAATTTTTTAATATTAATTTTATTTATTAAATATAAAAGACCAAAATATTTTATTTTTTGGTTTTCCCTTAATATTTTTTAAAAATGTTTTTTCTAGTAAGAAAACACTAAATAATGAAATATAAAAAAATCATATATTTTATAATATAATTGAAACTTTATCATCCGTTTCATACACTAAATAAAATAATATATATTTTTTTATTTTATTTAAAAATTACACCTCAAAATTTAGATAAAATTTAAAACGCTTGATTTCTTTAGAAAAAAAAACTGTAAGATTTAATCATATTAAAAACTATCAATAACAAAAGTTTTATACAATATTAAGTAAAAAAAAAGTTCACCTATATAAGAACTGATCATTTGTCAACTTTTGTATTTTAATTTGGCTTGATAAAAGATGTGTTCAAAGTTCAAACCATTTAAATCGTTAACCTGTACAACCTATTAACCCTTCATCGTAAACTATGAGCATTTTTTTTGTAATCAAATATGAGCAATTTTAGTTCTTCAGAATTTTTTATATCTAATTTTCAATTTTATGAAAACTACATAATTTTATATGTGCCAAATATTTATAACTATGAGGGCTATTTCAGTTGATATGCTCAATAATCACCGTTAAAGTATTTATTCCCTGAGGTTAAAAGATTTACCTGATCCGAAGCGGAAAAAACAAACAGGTTGTACTCCGTATGCCACGTTGTTTCTACGTCAGCATGCAAGTGCAGCTGACTCAGCAATCAGCTACTTTTTGGTTTTGCAGTCGCTGTTTTCTGTCACTGGCACGTGCGTTCTCCCCACCCCAATGATTTATTTAATTTCAGTTGGGTGCTAAGGCTGGGCCTGGGCCTGGGCCTGGGCCTGGGCCTGGGCCTGGCCCCAAAACTACGGCGTTTTGGAATATGACAAGACGGTGATGACGCCCTCCCGGACAAATTTTAGGCTTTTTGGTAGATGACAAGACAGTGACGACGCCCTCCTGGCCCAAATTTTAGGTCTGGCCCATTTCAGAGTTCTAAAGTTGAGCTGGGTCAATTCGAGTTCCCAAAACCAAGGCCCATCTGGGGCTTGTGAAAAAAACAAATGAGGAATTGGTTTAAAGGGGATAAAAATAAAAGTTATTTGTAAAACTAATCTCGTAGTTTTATACCTTAAAATATCCTTATTTCAGATAAAATTACCTTTTAATATGTTAAAACCTAAAAATATCAGAATCTAACCTTTTTTTAAAACCCAAAAAGCAAGAACTATGCTTACTGCATCGCAAGCACAAGCTATTCAATCCCCAAATTTAGACCTGGTCTTCTTCCAAGTTCGCTCTCGCCAAGCATGCACTGTAACAAACTGGAAGGATATCAAATATAGGTTTAAACAATCACGGCCATGTTTTGTGTTTCTAAATACGCTTTATATCATTTGACTTTAATCATCAAGTAAGCTATTGATTCGAACAAACTCAAAAGATCGCTTCAAGTTTATAACACAACTTCTATATATATCGGACACCAACGCTGGTTATATTCAACAAAACACGTATGAGGTTAAGTCTTAAAAGATGTTAGCCTATTTAATTCGACTTAATCATCGTTAAATTATATTCGAACAAACTCGAAAGATAAGCTGCTCAGTTTGTGGCGAATACGGTTAGAGGGTAAATTTATCAAAATGATGTAAAAATATCATTCATTTGTAGGCTTTAAGAAAATGAGTTAGATTTACAATAATTTTTTTGTTTTTTGATTACCCAAACAAAAAAATCTGTGTGACGTAAAGGACTTAGGAGTAGGGTTGCTACTCAGGTGAATTGGATCGAGTTGAGAGTTAATTCCAAATCAAACAAAAAATATATGAATCCAAATATAACCCAATCCGACTTTCACCCGAATGCAAATTATAAACTCAGCTGATTTTATGTTGGTCAGAGCATTGGGCTCGCTTGATGAGTTAAAAATTTATTAAATTATAAACTATTTGTCAATCTTTATATGAATTACAAAATAATTAATTTAATGAAATACAAATCAAGGAAAAACATTAAATACATTGGAAGAAGGCACACCATGTAATCCAATAAGGGGCAACACTAAATGAAATTATATTTCCATAGATTGAAGTTTAAATAATTATAAAACGATCACACTATCAACCTATCTGGAAAGTAATCAGCGAGTTGAAGTTGGTTCGGGTTGTTTATATAACTAACTCTGTTCCAATAGAGAAATATATAGAGCGAATATAGTCAACGCGCCCGTTTAAGAGGGTATAGTAAATTTTTGCTTTCTCTATTCAAACTTTTCAAAACATGAAAACGCCGCTTGGGCTATTTAGACAAAGACGAAACAATTTCAAAACGTTAAAACGACCACTATTTTCAACATTTTATATACGACTCGAAAAATGCGAAAAGTCTCGTTTTCCTTATTTTCGAATTAAATTAACTAAACATTGAAAACGAAAACATTTTCAAACCTAAATTCAAGACGAAACGATTTTAAACGAAACTAAAGATTAAAATACATCAAAATTTTCATATTCGAATTTCGGATAGAATAAAATTTCGCGAACTAAACTTACTTAAATCAGCATTTGATCAACTCGTTCATTTGGAAATTTCAAAAGCTAATCATAGGTTCTTCTCCGTCGTAACAATAGCGCTTATGCTCATTATTAAATTTGTTGAAAAGATGAAATATAACCAAAATATATATTTTTTATTAGAGGTTGAATCCATCGTTAAAAGAAAAATTAGGCAAAAATTAGAATACATTATGGGAAAATAAAACTTTCATCAAAGAGAAGCAAATAAAAGACTTTCATAAAAATTATCGTAGAATCGAGAATGAAGTTTTCATCCTGTATATGTAAGATCATGAATTAGTAATTTGCATCCACCTAAAAAAAAATCTCACTATTTATTTTTTTGGAACGGAATATTTGGCGAATAAGATCAAACCTATTCCATGGTATTTAAGGCACATATTTAAACTTTAGTGGATTAATGATTTATGTTTATCTTTCATTTCTCGCCAAATCATTGGGTTGGGTCAGGTTAACCACTAAGTTGCAGCCCTCTCTGCTTAGGAGAGGGTTAAAAACATAGATTTGGAGAAGAGAAAATGTATGGGGCCTCTACAACAAAGACCATTCAAAAATTTTATTATTATTATTTTCTGACAAAGAAGACACCAAATTTAAAAGATGGGTTTTCACTAACAAAAACAAAACGAATAGCATTCCTCTTTGACCTTATCTCCCAGACCCCTTACGTTTAATTCTGATAAGCAACTTATGTTGACATGAGTGAGGAGGGTTAGAAGGAGGAAGAAGAATTTCGTGGACAGGCCAACTATAAGCATATTATAGGTAAGGGAAGAAAATTAAATAAATAAAAGAAGTTGACAGCTTCCGGAGAAACGAAACTTAAACGCCACGAGGCGGGGGTGATGGGGGCGGGCTGGAAGACGAGTCAATAAGCCGCCCGTCCACAGGAATCAGGACCACTCCCAGTCTCAATATCGTGTTTTTCCCGCGGGTTTTCCTTTCCACCCGCTCACACTCTCTTTTCCTGGAAGATACCATACCACCACCACGTATACCCTCCACTACACCCCCCTCCCAATATTTATATATATATAAACCATAATTCCCTTCTCCACACTCTCCTCAAAACCCCATTTTAACACATCTTTCCCTCTCTGCTCTATCTCTCACCATCTCTTAAATCTTTTCTTCCCAAAATACTCCTTCAAATTTCGGATTATTACGAATCAGAAGAAGATGAACGCAGTCAGATTCTACGTTTTCCCCATCGTTGGATTGCTGTTGTTGGCGCTGTTTGAAGGAAGCAGAGGCCAGGGACTGGCTCCTTCCCCTGCTGCTGAAGCTCCCTTCAGCGACGGTATGTCACTATTTCGCCCTAAATTTATATATATATATATATATTTGAAATATTTATATGTGATTTATAGAAATTCGATAAGATTTTTTTTTTTAATTAAATGCAGGCAAACGATTGACTAAGGGATTGCTGTGTCCTCCTTGTAGTGGCGCTTCGTTGTCACATTATTACTACCTTTTTCCACTGATTTATTGCTTTTACTTCCAGAATATTGATGTATTATAAATTTATTTCTTTGTATATTGCTGGCAATTTTTCTTCTACATCTATGTCGGCCTCTTTCCAACACTAAATATAATTATTTGAATTCTTTGTACTTGATTTATCGAATTTCATGTATTATTTAACGTTCTTATTTTCATTTTTGTAAAATTTCCCAGAAAAAAAAACAGTTTTGAGTCTTTCTGTTATTGATGAAACTATTTAATATATTTATTAGTCTTACAATTACCTGTTTCAAAATTTAAAACATAATAATAATAATAATAATAATAATAGAATTGATTTAATAATTGTTAAAAAATTTGATCCAATATTGATTTGTAAAAAAAACATTTATAGATTTTTTAAATATCGGTAATTTCGTACATAAGACCAATGTGGTTGATTTGGAAAAGAAAATGGATAAATCTTAAATTGCGAGTTTTGATGTTTCCCATTTTAAAATTTGTTTAAAACTAATATCCTTAATATTTATTATGCTATCATCAGAATTGGGATCCCCTGACTTTTAATTAGAATTATTTTAGGTCCGTGAATATCAATAAAGAAAAATAAAAATATAATTATTATTATTTAATAATAGGTAGTTGTCCAAGTCAACCTCAACAAATCCCAGGACCTCAAAATTAATCGTCGGCAAACCTCTCTGACTGGGTAAACAACCATGACTATTATACGTAGGCTATCATATTTATTCAGGGCAAAAAAAAAATTTTGTTTTACTGAATTCTATGTAGAAAAATAGTACAATTATAAAATTATTTTATTTTTATAAGAAAGGTTAAATTAATTTTTTTAAATTGGAATAATAGACGGATAAATTGTATCTGATCTAATAACATCATTGCGTACTACATAAAATCCACTCATCAAATTTGCATAAGCTGAATTTTGCTGGGGAAAGATGGATTTTTTGCTAATATCAGTTCTCCCATGACCCATTCATTACTGGGGGTTCTAAAACTTACAGGAAGGAGGGAAGAAATAGAAAATTTAATTCTATGAACATCAAAATACACTACACTCATGTCGAGGGGTAGTTGAGTTATTTCGACCTTAGATTTGCTTCTTATAGTCATCAATTCGAGTTCCTTTAGGGCTACTAGAGATTTACCTGTCCGTTAACTTCAAAAATCCATATGATTAATTGAGATACATGTCAGCTATCCCATACACCCACGGTTATCAAAAGAAATAAAAAAATACTCATATAGAGATCTTAATTCATCTTGTCCACAAGGTATTGGTGATTGATTTGCATTTTCAATCGTATTCCCATGTTCGTAATGGACTTTCAATGCATAAGCAATGTTTTATTTGGAACACAGTGATGAGTTGCAGTGAGTTTACATGGCCAATCATTATGAATATTAGGAGGAAGTATTAGAAACCAATAGAATACAAAATTGATGGTTATCCTCAAAGAAGAAGGGGTGAGACAGGGTCGATTATTTACTATGCCAGGGTTGCCCTTTTGCCTTTTGCATCCCTTGACTGCAAAGTGAAACTCTTTATTAGCAAGAAGTGCAATGAGAAAATGCATGCAAGACTGTATATGATAGATGTGGCGGCGGCGGAGAAAAACCTGTGCAGTTGATTTCTTTGAATCCAGAAACTGGTTGTAAATGGTAAACAATCTCTCCTTCTCGGCATCTGAGACGGATGGTCTTGCTTTGGAAGCAACAGATTTCAGAAGGGCATCTGCAATTACCGGCTTTTTTCCAGGCTCTTTGTTATCTGCCATGGCCAGAAGCTCATGAACTGCTTCTAACTGTGCATCGGAGAGAAGAGCTTGGAGATCAGCTCCACTGAATCCTTCGGTCATATGAGCTATGGCATCCAGTTCAACATCATCGGCTAATGGTAGCTGCATCATCCATAGAAAAAAAATAAACATCACCATCTTGCAACATTAAAAATGGGATAAACCTATACATCCATCTTCTTTCAGCATTGAACAATCTGATAACCTTATTCCTGAAAATATGATAAGTCAGCATTAAAAATTCAAAAATTGTAAGGTTACCCTTTCCTCATGAGGTGATAATAATATTAAATTTGATAGCAGGCAAATTAGAAAAATATTGTTTCCATAGCCATGACAATCAAAAACCAAATTATATAAGGCCTGCGAATCCGCCTTGTTTTATCTTCAAGGTATAGAAATGGGAGTGTTCCTTTGATCTTTCTTCGCTTGATTCTAGGGTTTTGCTTCTCCATTGTTTGGTGTATGAGGAATAGCTGGGAAAAAGATGACAAAAACAATATGAGGGCCTTATATTTTCTTATTGCTGTTTTATTTTTCTTAGAATAACAAACTAACAACGGACCTTTCTTTCTTCTTTAAAACAAGGAAGTTCAAGGGTAAATCAGCAAGCACGCCTATAGAACCTAATCATAAGCTTGGAAGGTGCTCCTGTAAATAGAGAGATGTATCAATGCTTGGTAGGAAGACTCATTTTATCTTTCTCATACAAGGTCGAATACAGCATATGGTATGAGTGTAATTAGCCAGTTCATGCATTGTCCAAAAGAGGTTCATCTGCAAGCTGCTAATCAAGTGCTACATTACCTTAATGGGTCTCCAGAAAAGGGTATTCCATTTAAATGAAACTCAAAATTAGTACTTGAAGCATACACAAATGCAGATTATGCTAGATCTATGTTGCACCTTTTCATGGGAATTTAGTGAAATGGAGAAGTAAGAGACAAAGTTTGGTGGCAAGGTCTAGTGCAAGAACAGAATTTCGTGCAATGGTTCAAAGAGTCTGTGAACCACTATGGTTGAAAATTTGAAGATTAAATAGGATGGCCCAATGAGACTTTATTGCAGCAATAAGTTTGCAATCATTATTGCACATAATCTAGTGCGATATGATCAAACAAAGCACATAGATATAGACAAATATTTTATTAAGGAAAACAAGACAGGGTGGATTACTCTATGTCTACTGACCACCAACTTGCAGATATGCTAGATAGTGCAATATGATCAAACAAAGCACATAGATATGTGTCTACTTCTTTCCCTTTCTTTTTTGCTTGTTACACAAAAAGTTTAAGATTTTGATTTGTCTTTTTCTGTTACATTTACTTAGCAACCAGACAGAGCCTAAGTTATTTATCCGGCATTCATTTTTTGTCATGTTGCTTTCTAGGGTTGTTTGTTTTCAGAGGAAATATATGAAAAACAAGGAAAAAAAACTAATATTCATGACAGTTTCTGGGTTTCAAGCATACAAACAATGTTAGATTGGATTATAATTTAATATAAAATAGATAAGTGCAAAAATGAATTCCTTCCTTTTGGTAATCCCAATTCAACAATAGGCTATGTGAAACAATTATTAGACAATAAGGATTATATTAAATAGGAAATAAAGGTACATCACGGTAGATCACTATCTATCTTGATTCTATATTTTTATGCTTTCCATTAATACTTAATGAAAGGAAACATAAGAAACAAGGGATCTTTGCTTATGCTTAATGTTTTCTAATTCCACTAAAAATCTTACAAAAACCTGTTTTGTTATAAGCATTATTATTAGTAAGCAATGGTGTTGAACCAAAATCCTTTTTTGACCTAGCCAATTCCACTATAGTCGGTGAAAAATAATGCAAAATATATAAATAAATAAATAAAATCCTTCACAACATTTGTTTTAGTTCATTTTGTTAGAGTGCATGACATATATTTCAGGTTCAAATCTTATATGTTTAAGATTTTAAGAAAATTAGTGTTCAACATGGTATGAATACTTTATCTTGGGAAGTCCAAGTGTTTGAACCTTGCTAGGATCTTACTATACATTTATTTGCACAATTTACTGAGCCCATTTGGGAGAGCAAAAATGGAGGTACAAATGAGGGAGGGTGTGAGAATGCATGATATACATTATGAACTTCACATCCCACAAACTTAAGCTTTTAGGAAAGTTGAATGTTTAGTAAGCTACTATGAGATGGTTTGATCAACTAAATCTACATTTTTATAACTAGTTTCTTAATGTTGATTCCCTATGACTTAAGTACTTGAAATTATGCACATTGCTTTCAATGCTATTTTCAAACTTTTCACTTTGCTAATTTTAGCATTCTTTCCAAATCATCATTGATAGCAAAGATGAAATATTGTTTTCTCCATGTTTTGGATCCATAATTTGATCTACTACAGTAAATTTTCACAGTTCATTGGGTCCCCACCACACCTAGAAAAATATGATTAAAAAGTTAAATACCAGCATTTAGAACTTAAATAAACTTTGGGATCTGATGCATATCATCCTAAATAAAATGAAGCAGTAGTTAACGTTACAAACCTTTCTAGAAAGAACTGTAAGAATATCCAACCTCTCACGCTGAGATGGGAAATCACAGAAAAGAAGGCGATCTAGTCGACCAGGTCGCAACAATGCAGCATCAAGTAAATCTGGTCTACTGCTTGGTACAAGAAGTGCAAAACATCAATTTGTATCAAATACATGAAACTGGTAAAAGGAATAAAAGTAGTATAAAACCTATGCTGCAGCGAAGAAAATTAGATATCTAATAATGACAGTATTAAAGTATTAGAAATCGGTATTAGGAATAGTTTACAATAAATTACAAAAAAAATATCCATCAATCAAACACATAGCAAATTCGCGAACTTACTCTTTCTACATTGCCCATTAAGATTAGGGTTTTGGCACAAGCCACTCAGTCCAACCAATTGGGTTACTTTAGAAGTATATGTCACATTATGACCATCTCATTTGAACCCGAGTCATCTATTGAGCCTGCTTCTGAAAATTGAATGACTGGAAAAATGTACTCAAGGAAGAAAGTTGCAGTTACTCGACTTGTACAAGTTCAAGAATCTGAACCAACTCCTGTCAATAAGGTAATAGTCCCTCGCCCTCCTGTCAATTGGGTTACTTTAGAAGTATATGTCACATGATGACCATCTCATTTGAACCCGAGTCATCTATTGAGCTTGCTTATGAAAATTGAATGACTGGAAAAATGTACTCAGGAAGAAAGTTGCAGTTACCCGACTTGTACAAGTTCAAGAATCTGAACCAACTCCTGTCAATAAGGTAATAGTCCCTCATCCTCCCTTACAAACCGAATTAGACCTTACTCTAAACACCTCATAGATCAAAACGTTTCAATTGTTTTCAAGAAGGGAACAAATGAACGCACTGAATGCCCTTTGTGTCCACTTTCCCATATAGTGTCACTCGAAAAGTTGTCTCCATCCTATAAGGGTTTACTTACAAGTTTGAACATTATTCTTATTTTTACCACTTTATCTTAGATTTAATCTAATGAAAATTGGAGAAAGTCCATGAATGCATAAATGAAGGCCTCAAAGAAAAAAAAAATTGAGCAGAAACAACCAGCCTCAAAGATAAATCAAACTTGGGAATTGGTAGATTTGCTCGCAGGAAACAAACCAGTGGGATGTAAATGGGTATATATTGTTAAGAATAGAGTAGATGGAACATTAGAGATACAAGGCAAGATTGGTGGTAAAGGATATAGTTAGACATATAGTGTGGCATCTAGGGACATTTTCTCTAATTGCCAAAATGAACAAAATCAGAATTTTGTTATCATTGACAGCAAATTATGATTGGGATCTGCAACAGTTCGATACCAGAAGATGCATTTCTGAGTGAAAATTTAGAATAAGAGATTTATACGCAAGTCTCTTCAGGATTTGAAAGCGGCCTAGCCACTAAAAAGATGTGTAAATTGAAGAAAGCTCTGTATGCTGAAACAGACTTTAGGAGCGTGGTTTGGAAGGTCTAAAGTGATAAAGAACATGGAATATAGACAAAGTCAAGGAAATTGTACACTGTTCATCAAACATTCAGATCCAAGGGAAGTTACAGCTCTTCTAGTATATGTAGGTAACATCACTGCAATAGGAAATGAAAAAGGAAAGACAAACTTTGAAGCATTGTTTGATCAAGGAGTTTGAGATTAAAGAGTTAGGAGGGTTACTTCTTAGGAATCAAAATGGCACATTCTTCTTAACAGAAATATCATCTCAAGGAAGTAGGGAAGTTCACGTGTAAATCAACAAGCATGCCTATAGATCCTAATCATAAGCTTGGAAGGTGCTGCTGTAAATAGAGAGATGTATCAATGATTGGTAGGAAAACTAATTTATCTTTCTCATACAAGGTCGAATATAGCATATGGTATGAGTGTAATTAGCCAGTTCATGCATGGTCTAAAAGAGGTTCATCTGCAAGCTGCTAATCAAGGGCTACATTACCTTAATGGGTCTCCAGAAAAGGGTATTTCATTTAAATGAAACTCAAGACTAGTACTTGAAGCATACACAAATGCAGATTATGCTAGATCTATAGTTGATAGAAGATCAACCACCAAGTGTTGCACCTTTTCATTGGAATTTAGTAAAATGGAGACGTAAGAAACAAAGTTTGGTGGCAAGGTCTAGTGCAAGAACAGAATTTTGTGCAATGGTTCAAAGAGCCTGTGAACTACTATGGTTGAAGATTATTTAAGAAGATTTGAAGATTAAATAGGATGGCCCAATGAGACTTTATTGCGGCAATAAGTTTGCAGTCAGTATTGCACATAATCTAGTGCAATATGATCAAACAAAGCACATAGATATAGGAAAATATTTTATCAAGGAGAAACAAGATAGTGGATTGATTTATACTCCCTATGTGTCTACTGACCACCAACTTGCAGATATACTAAATATGGTGCAATATGATCAAACAAGGCACATAGATATAGACAAATATTTTATTAAGGAGAAACAAGATAGTGGATTGATTTATACTCCTTATGTGTCTAATGACCACCAACTTGCAGATATACTAGATATGGTGCAATATGATCAAACAAAGCACACAGATATAGACAAATATGTTATTAAGGAGAAACAATATAGTGGATTGATTTATACTCCTTAAGTGTCTACTGACAACCAACTCGCAGATATACTCATCAAACACTTTTAGCAGTACAATGTTTTGAGTAAGTATATTCAAGCTGGGAATGGAAAATATTTACCCACCAAATTGAGGGGGTGTGAGAATGAAATTAGAAGATACTAACCATATAATATCATAATTGGGAAGTGATTTAAGATAATCACAATCAAAGAGATTTTGTGTAATAGTTAGGAAGCTTACTAATTTCAGTGCTAAGAACGTGTCTGGGTGTGTTATGAATGAAAAAAAAAAACCTTATGTTCTTTCAATCTGTCTTCTTCTACATCTGGAAACATAAAAAAACACTCATTGATGAGAAGCTAGTTTCCTTTCATGGCCCACTGTTTGACCAGTAGTCAGCCTATATGACCAACCTTCCACTCAGCAAAATCACTATAGTTCTTGACTTCTGGTCATAGTCTCTGATCTCAAGGATGCCCTCCGCCTCTCCTTTCTTCTTGGTTTTATCACCACGGTTCACTAATCCTCTCCAGTCTACTTTCACTATTGAACTAATCTTCTGAAAATAGATGATAGAATTTATGGTAAAATTTATTTGTAATCACCTGATCCCTGTAATCCCTGTGTGCTTGTCTAATTTGAAGGCCCTGCTTATCCATTCAACAACTATCTAGCCTAAAACCCATCTTATGGAACTAAGTAAGTTCAAATTCAAATAGAAAATCCAACATTTGTGCTGGACCTTAAAGATATTTGCAACCCCATTGATTATCTAAAGAAAAATCCATGGACAATGCTATTACTCAGTGGGAAAACTGACCTAGTAGCAGCAAACACAAAAACACCAGTCAAAACCTCCACGCCATCCAATTCAGTCAGAAACTGCATCAAATGGAAGACAATTACTTTGAGAAAATCAACTGAGAAGATCTCATAAGGAATGGGAAATCAAAGAAGAGACCAACTTGATTGACAACACGATCAGTTACTCCAGTGTTGTCATGCCCTCTTTTTGGTGCAATTGAATCAAATTCATCAAAAAAGAGAAGGCATGGTGCTGCAGCAGCTGCCTTTAAGAATATGTCTCGAACCTGGAAACAAAATATAAGGCAATTAGCAGCATGCACTTGAGCAGCAGTTCTTTTGTACACAATGGAAGCAACACATGCATATATAACCGTGCTTCAACTTCATAAATAAATGAATCAACATATTTCCAGAACAGAATTCTGGAAAGATTTAAAGTTTTGTGACAACCAAGCTGCTCTCCACATTGCGTCTAATCTCATATTTCATGAGCGGACTAAGAATATTAAGATAGATTGTCATTTCATTCACGAGAAAATACAGCTTTTATTGATCTCTACAGGATATGTAAAGATAGGAGAACCATGAGTGGTATTTTCACAAAAGCCCTAAGTGGGGATTGAGTTAGTTATCTGTGTAACAAGTTGGGCATGATTAATATATATGCTCCAACTTGAGGGGGAGTGTTATTGAATGTAAATATATACTTTACTTGTAGGTTGTGAAACTAATTAGGAATGTTAGATTGTCTTACCAATTGGATATATCTAGCTCTTGTATTTATACATGTTTAGCTCAATGAAAAAATACACAAGGAATTCATTCCTCCAATTCTTCCTTTCATTCTTTCTACAATAATGAAATGTGTTTTTTCATAAGTCATGGAAGGCATTATGGTCATTTCTTGTATAAGAAACTTGAAGTTTCCAACATACTCAAGATAACTTCCCTTGGTGCACATTATTTATGATGCAATATCAGTTTAAGGCAGCAACAATAAGGTATATAAACAGGGAAATTAGTACAATCAAGAAATGGTTTTCCAATCAACAGGTTGAGAAATGCTGAACCTAAATAGCAGCAGTGCAGCATTCTGCTGCCTTCAAAAATTGGCACTGAATGGCTAAATATGAACAAAATTATAAGAAATTAGCATTATTTAGAAAAGAATTTAGAGAACATAGTGGTGAGGAAGGTTAACGGCTCACTTACAGCTTGCTCAGAAGCACCGATATACTTATTCAGAAGCTCAGGCCCTTTCACTGATATAAATCTTAATGAACAAGCAGCAGCAGCAGCACCAACAATGTGTGTTTTTCCACATCCAGGAGGGCCATATAAAAGAATATTTGACCGCAACCTTAAAGGGGATTGTGCAAAGATACTTGGAAATTTTGAAGGTAATTCAATCATCTGGAATTCATTTAAAGGAATTATAGATAGAAAATAAAGTTCTACATCAAACAAATATGTGAACTACAGGAACAAGCAGAAAAAGGTGCAAACATCACAAGGATGAAAGCAGGTTATGGCACCTATGCAAACTTACCAAACTAAAAAAATGTTAGTTTACCAGTTTGTACAGTCCCAAAACTAACCATTCAACTGAATCCAATTATATGAGAAGTTCAAAACCATCTTTGATTCATCAAACAAGAGAAACCTTGAGGTATAAATAGATCCAAAGCATATAACAGGAAAAATTGTTCAGGAAGCGCAGGCCAACCTCATTTATGCAGGTTGACTGTAACTGTCTAATTCTAGTTTCATATACAATGGAATATTCATCCTCTTAGTCTTAGCTTCAATGCATATTCAGCTAAGAAACAGAAAGCCTTGAGGTCATTCTTTATCAAAATTTATGGAATAAATGAGTTTTGAGATGAGATTGGACAAGCTTAAATGTGCTCAAGCCCCAAAGCAATTACAGGATCAACTCACCAGTTAAAACCAAAAAATGGCCTCAGTTGAGATTTAATTGTTAAACAAAGTGCAAGTCAACAACCTTTTCTCAGAACTTCTAAGACAAGAAATTTGATCCTAACAATGAAAGTGGAACTTTTCTAACAGAATTCTCTTCCTGCTTGTTTCTACACAAAGATCATATTTTCCTTCTAAATCTAGCAAGATAAAAACAAAATAAGTTGTTACAAGGACTTGAGTTTAAGTTTCATGAGTTGCTAAGCCTCAAAAAGTTAGATTTGTTTGTTCTCTTTCTATCCTCAAAACCTGATTGAATTGTAAAACTAATATAAATATCCAATATGAGCCTAAGACAGAACACTCCAAACCCAGTTTCTGCAATTCACATTTTTTTCCTCTTCAGAAAGAAATATTTCATTGATTTTTTTTTCTTTGTCAGAGAAATATTTCATTTCCATGCAGTAAGTGCATCGAAGGATGAGAATATGTCATATTCTTTTTAACTAAGTCAAAGAGAAACTTAGGACGCATAATAAAAATAGAAAGATGTGATCAACTCCAAGAACAAGAAGAAAATTTTACCTCTTTCATAGCATTTCTAATATCAACAAGACCACCAACATCGTCCCACCCAGAGCGACCACCTTCAGAAGCAGGTTTAGTAATATCACGCATCGCAACTGGCAGAAACTCATGCATTGCTTGTGAAAAATCATCCCTATCTAATGTAGGCTTCTCGGATTTGCCAAAAGCCGAATTAGAAGGCAAAAAGCGACCAATGGCAGCATGAATGGTCCTATCAACCAATATTTCCTGTAACAATTAATTTGCTTAATAATTAAGGTTGCTGTTAAAGGAATGTACAAAGATCCATGGGCACATATACTAATATCCTTTCCTTGTTTTTTTGGTATACAAATTCACAAATTGCAACCCATTCAATCAAAAAAGATAATAAGAACACAAACAGATATAATTATCATTAAAGAGTCTGCTAAAAAAATTATTATTATTATTATCATTAAAAAAAATCAGCAGATAAAATTACAAAGATATTGATGTTGCTGAGACATGAATCGTGATCAGCATTATAAACAGAAGAAATTGAGAGACCAAACAAAACTTTTTTATTAAGCGATAATGCTATCTCTTTTAGCTTGAGGCTGGCATGGAGGAAATCCTCAACTAAGGCTTCTTGGATTTGCCAAAAGCTGAATTAGAAGGCAAAAAGCAACCAATTACTGCATGAATGGTCCTATCAACCAACATTTCCTGTGGCAATTAATTTACTGAATAATTAAGGTTGCTGTTTAAGGAGTGTATAAGATACATGGGTATATGTACTAAGATCCATCAACAGAAATAATTACAGAAACATATTGATGTTGCTAAGACATGAATCATGATCAGCAATGTAAACAGAAGAAATTGAGTAGAGAAAACAAAGCTTTTTTCATTAAGCAATAACACTCTCTCTTTTAGCTTGAGGCTGGCATGGAGGAAAATCCTCAACCCAAATCAAGTTGGTTTGATCAACAGATATAATTATAAAGATATTGATGTTGCTGAGACATGAATCATGATCAGCATTGTAAACAGAAGAAATTGAGTTGACCAGACAAAACTTTTTTATTAAGCAATAACACCATCTCTTTTAGCTTGAGGCTGGCATGGAGGAAAATCCCCAACCAAAACCAAGTTGGTTTAAGCAAGGCAAAAGCCCCTTTACTATATTACTACTACTACTTGCCCCTTTATTATATTACTCTATTACCCACTGCTTTCACTTATTATTTGGCTACTTGATCTAAAACAACATTAACCAAAAGCAGACCTTAGGAGAGAGTTACTCAAGTTTCTATTAACATCTACAATTTGGCAAATCTATCCATCATACTTCCAAGAGCCTCCACTCAACATCCATGAGGTCACAAATGCATAATCTTCTTCTACCCAAATGTTGGTAGCCATTTGAAAGGATTAAACTCCATGATGGCTTTCCTCCCTACACCACCAAATAAATAATCTTGGAATTCACCAAATGTTTTGACTTGTAAAGCAGAACTGGTAATACCAAAGTATGGCATCAATTTCCAAATTAAAAGACGAGATGTAATTCCCTAAGATTTATCTAAAAGCTAAATGCAACCCAAAGAAGTTAGACACGTCTTTAAAATAAGGCTAAGGGATCACATAAAATCATGGGAATCATCTATCCTGAATTATACCTCTAACACACTAAATTAGAAGGTAGATTCCTAAGATCTTAGTCCATTCTCTAAATCAATCAAAGCTAACCTTAGACATTATCATGTACAATTAAATAAAATTGCAAAATATATCATGTAAGGGAGGGGAAAACTCTATGCATAAAAAATTTGTCTTTAAGAAGGAGAACTTATTCAATCACGATTAATCATCTATGCTTTGCAAGTGAATAGTAGATTCTCAAATCCAAAAAAATCCTAATTAGTGAAGGTTTGTTGAACTCTACTCTCTTTATTAACAGATTCATAACTAACTTATAATATTTTGGTACCTTCGGCATCAAATATTAGCTCTCTACAAAAGGGAACACAAAAAACCCACAAACTCACCTATACCCCAACCAAGTCAAAAAATCCACCAAAGAATCAGTGTTATCAACACTATACAAGTTCGCCCACGACCAAAGGTACACAAAAAAGTAACTTTCATTCTATAAATAGAGGGGGCTTCATCCTCAAAAGCCACCAAAATTTCTTTCCCGCCATAAAGTCCAAAATAAACAAAGAGGGGCTGCCATCCAAATTCTCTTGTGTTTTCTACCAACATTAGCTTCTTGCCAAGCAAGGAGGGTTTGGTGAACTGTTAGGGGGAAAACCCAGCTTGAGCCAACAATGGCCAGAAAAAGAACCCACAGCATCTTAGCTCTTAGACAATGAATAAGCAAGATGAAAAAAAACCCACAGCATAAAAATTATTACATAGTTACAAATTAATATGTTGTATCATGATTCAGTCAGAACTTATAATGGAATGATGCAGAAGGGTTTGTCTTTGTTTCTTATGGGTTTGTTCCAAGGCATCCAAAATAAAAGAAAAAAACCAGTGAGTATAATCAATATATTAGTGGGCAGCGGTTTGTATTTCTTAGTTTTAGCTTTGGTTTTGTAAGTTCTTGTACTGTAGAAAGGAAATCTCTTCCTTTTTCTTGTGCTTTCTTCTATTGGTTAATATATTTTTCAGTTCTGATCAAAATAAATAAATAATCAATATGCATCAAATGTCATCACAAGTTTCAACAATATCTCATGATGTTAAATGACCAACTCTCCTAAAAGCTCAAACTCGTAGGATTTGGGTTCAATATGAGTATCATGCTTCTTAACACCCTCTCTCACATGCGGCTCTATTCTCGTACATGAAGAGTCAAACAAACCAAACAATCCTTCATGGACTTTCAAACAAGTAAATAGGGATTCAAATTGCAGAGAGGTGGCTCGAACCCAAAACCTCCCACCAAACTTGGCTATAATACCATGTTAAATGACCAACTCTTCTAAAAGTTCAAGCTCGTAGGATTTGGGTTCAATATATCATGCTTCTTAACACATGATATAGAAATAATGAAGATACATAACCTGAACATAAGAATTTAACAGTGTAATTGTGAAATGAGAGAAGAAAATAATGTTTTTCTTTATTGAATGAGCGAGTTACATAGTATAGATACACCTATATATATATACAAAATAATGGAACAAAAAAATCAAACAAAATAAAGTGTAAAAGGAAGGAAGATAATGTACACAAAAGGTAGGAGATAAATCAAAGAATATCTAGCCGTAATATCTTCTATGATTCTCGACATTCCCCTCGCTGTGGAAAGATATAAGTCAAATGCACCAATTGTTACAAATGTGAGATTTTTATTCTAAAGACCCTAAGAGATTTCCAGAACACGCTTCATTGGTATGGCCACCGAAAGCTAATAAAAATAAGAATGCATGATTCAATGCGATCTTTCTCTCTCTGATGAAGTGACAATCCAATTTCAATATATTCTCAGTCCTCTCATTTAAAGACTCGGGGTTGATGATGTATGAGGCACTGATTATCACATAGTCATTTATTCATCATTCCAAAATCTTAGCTCCTAAAGAAGATGTCTTAGCCATAAGAGCTCACATGTCGCCAAAGCCATGGCTCAATATTCTGCTTCAGCACTTGATTTGGCTACAACATCTTGTTTCTTACTCTTCTAGGATACTGGGTTTCCACCAATAAAAACACAATGCCCGTGTTTGGAAAGATCTATCTCGCAGTGAACCCGCTCTAGTCCGGTGACTGCACATCTAACAACTGTGCACCTGCTTTCATAACATCCTCGCCTCAGTGTTCCCCTTAATATAACGGAAAATACGAATCACAACATCCCAGTGGCTATCACATGGTGATTGCAAGAATTGGTTAACAACACTCACTAGAAAGGATATGTCTGGTCAGGTGATGGTGAGATAGTTTAGTTTTCCCACAAGTTGTCGATATCTCCTGATCAATACAGAGGCCTCCTATCCTGCAGAAGCTTGACATCCTGATCCATAGGAGTGTCTATATGCTCATAATCTAGCGCACCTATCTCTAATATTTCCAAGGCATAATTTCTCCTGATCATAACCACGCTCGAATGTGGATCGAAAGCCATCTCAATCCCTGCAATACTTGAGTTTCCCAAGTCCTTAGTCCGGAAGTGGTCAAGAGATGTTGTTTCAACCTCCGAATACCACCTTTGATCATCACCGTGATAACAATGTCATCCGGCTACAAACAATCAAATAAATGCACCGCCTAACTCACATGATAGAAACCGAGGATTTGTTGTACCCAGTCATAACGGACTCAAAACTACTAAACTGAACCAACTAAACTAATCTTGAGGATCGCTTCGGGTCGGGGCCATATAATGAGCTACAGAACACCCACTAACCACTCCCTTGAGCAACAAACCTGGTGGTCGCCTATGCACCTCCTCCTCTCGCCGTGTCGCAGTAAGAAGACATTTTTTATGTCCAACTGATACAAAGACCAAGATTGCATTGCAGCCAAAGATAGGAGAAGACAAACAGAGGCAATCTTGGTGACAAGGGAAAAGGTATCATAGTAGACAGAACCATAGACCTAAGTGTACCCCTTTGCAGCTAACCAAGCCTTAAGAATATCCACCTGGCCATCGGGGCCAATCTTCACGGTATAAAGGCAACAACATCCAACAAAAGTTTTAAGCACGTGTAAGGTAAACCAAGTCAAATGCCACAAGAATGTAGAGTGCCCATTTCAACTATAGCCTGCTTTCTAGTCGAGAACAGCTTCATGTATAGTTTTGTGGAACATAAACAAGATAAGGTGGAAACAGTGCCAAACATGGAAAGATAAACAATGATAAGTCGAAAAATTATAACAGATGGGGGTTGATTACGAGAATAAGCACCTTCCGAATGGCAATGGAAGACAAGGAGATTAAGACCGGCGCCCTGCAGGAGGCGCCACAGAGGTGATGAGTCAACCGGAGGCCTGAAGCAATGAAGCGAAAGCAACAAGTATAAACCCGCAATGGTCGAGGTGGAGTGAAAATGGAGAGCGCTGGTGGTATCCCGGATGAGATAAATAAGGGTAGAGATATGACATCTAATCGAGGGTGTGATAGGAACATAGAAGAGTTCTCAAAAATGGACATCGCGCAGACAAGTATCGGCGTATCAAGAGAGTAGCAACGATAACTTGTTAGCCAAGAATAACCGAGGAAGATTATTTCGTGGCTTGGGCCGTGCTTCACAGGTCCAGAGTAAGAATATAGACAAAACAAACATCACCAAAGACATGAGGAGGAAGGCAGAAGAGAGGTTGGTTTGGAAAAAGAATGGAATGAGATTCTACTACAAGACGAATGACTATACATACGATTGATTCAAATAACAAGTTTTCTACAAAGATCCCCTCAAAAAACATTGAGGAACCTTATGATGGAGTAGGAGAGCGCGAAAGGTTTCAATAAATGACTACTATGCCACCAATTTATTATGTTGAAGAGTGTAAGCATAAGAGGACTAATGAAGAATCCCATGTAAGGACAAAAAAAAGAAGAATGGTCTAGAAATATATTCCTTGGCATTATCACTTCGTAGGATATGAATTGAAGTACTAAATTGAGTTTGAACTTCAACATGAAACTTTTGGAAAATAGAGAACAACTCACCTTAATATTTCATTAAAAATAGCCAAGTATAACAAGAATAATCATTTATAAAAGTAACAAAGTACTGAAACCCCAAGGTAGACTCGGTCCGGGAAGGGCCCCAACATCAGGACAACTCGAAACTGAGAGACTCATCCACATCTAGCGCTGAGTAATGGGACACGAGTATGTTTCGTCGATATATCTTACACACCTATATACAAAATAATGGAACAAAAAAAGGAAACAAATAAAGTGTAAAAGGAAGAAAGATAATGAATACAAAAGGTAGGAGATAAATCAAAGAATATCTAAAGAATATCTAAAGAATATTCTATGGTTCTCAACAGTAATCAATGCAAAATGATTATCAATACTATCATCTGGAGAGGAAATCATAAATATAAAAAAATTAATAAATAAATACTCAGCATTGAAAATTGATCTTCACAACTAAGACACTAATGCAATCTTCAAGCTACAGTATCAACAACCACCAATACTTCCAAATGGAAAAGAAACCATCAGTACTTTTTTTTTATAGGTAAAGAAATCATCAGTACTTGCACTTAAAGAAGATAAAATAGACAATACCAAGTCATATGCATCATATCCATCACATTTTGAAGCTACATCAGTCAAGATATCGTCAGCACATTGTAATGAACGCTTCTGGATTTCATGCTTCAATATAGCCATCCGTTCTCTGGCAGCAGGAGCAGGCAGTTGCACATGAAAGTCAAACCTTCCTGAGTTAAAGTAGAACCAAATAAGCATTCAGAATACCAAAATCAACAAAGAAAAGCAAAAAACCTACTGTGCTAGCTCTTCTTGGGTTTAATGTTAGAAAGTATTAGATACTATTTGTCTTATGCACATAGAGAGACCAACCTGAAGAGCTCAAGGACTGCGGAACATTCTCAAGAGACTGTGCAGAAGCTATGAATGCAAGAGGACCAATACCACATGAGTTCTTCCGCTTTTCCTTTTCAGTGTATATATAAAAAATATTTTAGCCGACAAATTAAGGGATTAAAGTAACCTAACCATTGCTAAATTGGGCAATTCAAAATAACATTGGAATTAAAATGATAAGAATCATTACTATATAGTACAAATTTTGCAAATTACTGTCGCTCTATGTGAAATGAGAGAAGAAAATAATGTTTTTCTTTATTGAATGAGTGCATTACAAAGTATAGAGACTCCTATATATACACATCAGAAAGGCATAAAAATGAAACAAATAAAGTACAAAAAGGAAGGAATATAATGTATAAGAAAGGAAGGAGATAAACTAGAGAATATCCCATGACATTAACACTCCCCTGCCCTGGAAAGATATGTGCTCATACGCACAAAGCCATACAACGCATCAATCCTCGAACTCCTGAGAGACATAGTGAAAATATCTGCTAGCCGGTAACTCGAGTCGATCAAACAAGTAGTCATGCATCCTGAAAGTAATCTTCTCTAATGAGTTGACATACCACTTCAATATGTTTGGTCCTCTCATGAAAGATCAGGAGGCAATGTGTAGGCTGCTCAAGTTATCACACAATAAGCGTCACTTGTTCATCTTCCTAAATCTTACCCCCGTCTATTCGCCATATTAGCCTCACAAGTTGCCAAAGCCATAACTCGATACTTAGCTTCAGCACTAGCCCTAGTCACTACATCCTGTTTCTTACTCTTCCAGGATTATAAGTTGCCTCCAATAAATACACAATATCCTGAAGTGGAGCACTTTCCTGCGGGTGAGCCTGCCCAGTCTACATCACAATATTCAACAATCTGAGTATGACCTTTGTTTTCATATAACACCTCCTAGCCCAATGTTCCTTTGATATAACAGAGGATACGGATCACAAAATCTCAATGACTATCACATGGTGACTGCAAGAATTGACTAACTACGCCATGTGAGCTTAAAATGTCCAGGCTAGGGTATTTGAGATAGTTCAAATTCTCCCCTCCCTACTGGCCACAATATCTCCGATCTCGTAGTTCCCCCCATTCACGCATGCTTCGACATTCTGGACCATGGTGAGCCGCTTCAGAGGTTTAAGGCCTAGCATACCACTTCCTCCAATATATCCAAGACGCATTCCTCCTCGAGACATAACCACACCTAATTATCTTCTCGATCTTAGAAGCTCTCACACAACCAGTACAAGTCGACATTCTGATCCATAGAGGCTCTCACAGTTTGCGCCTAGCATACTAATTTCCTCCAATATATCCAAGACGCATTCCTCCTCGTAGATAACCACACCTAATTAGACTGAAGCTATTCAATCCCCGTAAAATACTTCAGCTTCCTGTTTCTTTGTTTGTGCCAATAAGAGATGTCGCTTAGTTTTCAATACCATCCCGATCACTCGCCGTTATAACAACGCTATCCACATAAACAATTAGATATATTCTTTCCCGAGGATGTATGATGATAGAAGATGAGCTGGTCAAGGCACCCGAAATATACCAAACTTCAGACCACTTTAACTAAAGGCAATCCAGCCGGTGACTCATGAACATATAAAGAATCTACATAACAAGGTGATACTAAACCAACTCCCCCGAAAGCAACAAATCTAGGTGGTTGCTCCATATATATCTCCTCAACGAGGTCGCCATGGAGAAATGCATTCTTAATGTCTAACTGATACAGGGGCCAAGATCTTATAGCAGCCATAGAGAAGAGAAGACGAATGGAAGTCATCTTGGCAACAGAAGAAAAAGTGTCATAATAGTCAGAGCCATATATCTAAGTATACCCCTTGACAACTAAACGAGCCTTAAGATAGTCCACTCCGCCATTCGGACCAATCTTAACAAAGATAAACCCAATCCAAGAACTAACGAGTTACAAGGTGTAAGGTGACTAAGTCCCATGTGCCAAGATATGCAGAGCGTACCCATTTTCTTCAACCATCAGATGTTTCAAATTCTGATGAGAGAGGGCATCATGCACGCTTTATGAAGAGAACAAGACAAAGCTTTAAAATAAGTTATAATACAAGATAAGAGTCGATAAGTCGTGAAATTATAATGTGGTGAACGTTACGAGATGAATGGGGGCACCTTCCAGAATCCAAGAATAGGAAGATTCAATCTGAGACAAGCAGCATCTAAGGCAGGAGGAGGGCTTCTATAGGAGATGAGTTAGCTGTGAGGCCCTGCCGCACGCGGCGACGAGTACAAACTCGCTGATGGCTGGCGCGGAGCCAAAGGCATGTATGAGACATCAAGGACGGATAAAGAAGCGGTAGAGATAAGGACATCAAAACCGAGGCGGGTAGGAACATAAGGCTCAAAATGTGACATCAATAAGATAAAGTATCGATGCAGACGTGAGAGTAGAAGCCGATATCCCTGGGCTGGGCGGAATAACGAGGAAGACATTCGTGGCTTTCAATGGTGTTTGTCTTGTCCAGAGGCGAATAAGCAGTTCAAAATGCATACAATCAAAGAAACGAGGGGGAAGGCAGAAGAGGGGTTGATTTGGAAAAATGATGGAATGCGAGATTTGATCATGTAAAACAGATGATGACATACGATTAATCAAATAACAACTGGCTACGATAGCATCCCCCAAAAACATTGAGGAACCTTATGATGGAGTAGAAGAGTGCGAGCGGTCTCAACTAAACGATGGGGCTTGCGGGTTAGCCACTCCATTCCGCATGAGCATACACAAGAGATCATGAAGAATCCCATGTGGAGGACATAAAAGAGGAGAATTGTCCGTAAAGATATTCTTGACATTATCACTGCAGATACCTAACTAAAGGGATAATAATCAGTTCGAACTTCAACATGGAACTGAAAAATAGAGAGAATAATCAATTTCAAGTTTTCATTAAAAATAACCAAAAGACAACTTATCAATCATCTATGTCTTAATAAAGTTCCAAAGCGCAGACTCATCCGGATTCGAAAGACCCCAAACATCAGTGTGGACAAGCTCAAAAAGAGACTTTGTCTATTAATCTAGCGTCAGAATGGGATAGAGTATGTTTCCTGCCGAAGATCACGCCAATTTGGCGGGACAACCAGGAAAACGAGGAACCATTACCCGAAACTTGGAAATATTCAGATGACCAAGGCGACTATGAATAAGGAGAGGAGTATTCATGGAAGTGCAAGCAGTGGAACATGAAGGTGAGCTGAGATGAAAGAGGCCCTAAAACTTACGTCCTACGCCAATCGTCCTCCCCGTACTCCGATCCTGCGATGTGACAAAGTTATCAGAAAAAGTAATCAAACAATTAAGGTCATGAGTCAACTTACTGATAAAAATCATATTAAAATGAGAATCAGGAACATAAAGGACAGAAGTAAGGGGTATGGAAGGAAGATGACATGTCGAACCGATTCCTTTAGCCATGGCTCGGCATCCATTACCGTAGCGAATCACAGAAAATGCGATATAATGCAAGAAGGAACAAAAATATCCTTGCCACTAAAAATATGATCAAAGGTTCTAGAATTAAGAATTCAGGGTCTAAATGAATGTGAGTACAAATGAGGCATTAATGCGGCCCGGGGCAACAGATTTAAATGGATGCAAATTTGGTCAGCTCGAGTGAGGTGAATATACCTTATACTCGCTGGGCATAAGAATAACTCCCCGACGTGTGGATGTGCTCCCTTTGATGTACCATAGAGAGAAACAATCAAGTCAAACTTCGAATCAACAAAAAGGCACAAGAGCGACTATTGTAGCCTATGCAAAGCCGAGAATCACAACAATGTGAGTAATGACCGGAGATGGCGCAAAAGAGTGCACGTGTGGGTCAGTTTGTGACAAAAGAGACTAAAACTCATATCTACAAGTGTCAAATGGAAGAACCAAGGCATAGAAGGCCTTATCAGGGGCCTGCCAGTCTACAGGTGGAAGCGTGTCACCGGAAAGTGACCCACGCACCCACACGAGTGGAGGAGGATGTCGGAGAGAAGATCAACACGTGGAGGCACGTCGATCACCGGTCGATGCTGTGGTTCCTCCTAAAGGTGTAGATTAGGTCCCGACGACTGTGGCAGGGTCGCACCTGAGATGAGAAGTTGTTGGGAAAAGTTCAAATAAAATTTTTCCTAAGCAGCTGAGGTGATCCGATGGCTGCAGAGGATTTCAGCGTTGGGTGGCCTGAGTAGCGAGCATAACCACTAGATGGGTTGCTAGAATTGGAACCATGGCAAAACCCTAACCCGAGCCTTCCATGACTCTGATACCATGTGAAATGAGAGAAGAAAATAATGTTTTTTCTTTATTAAATGAGTGAATTACAAAGTATAGAGACTCCTATATATACACATTAGAAAGGCATAAAAAGGAAACAAATAAATTACAAAAAGAAGGAAAATAATGTACAAAAAAGGAAGGAGATAAACTAGAGAATATCCTAAGAATATCCCATGATTCTCAACACTCTATGAGTACTCAAAAATATATAGAATCATAAGACGAATTCCTTAACACCACCAATGTTAGGAAGGATTTTTGGTTGGAGTTCTTTGATCTTTTTTACCCTTGTTATGTAGCCCAAAATGATTAATTCCATCTAAAAATTTATTTTAAAAAAGCCTAGAGTGAGAACTAGGAGAAGAAGAAGAATAAATGTAAGCCCGTTTAAATTTAATTGTATTATATAAAAGTATATATGTAAAAGAGGTGCACCTTACACTCTATGCTCCAAGAAAGACCATCTCATTAGTCGAGGCCTAGTGTAAGCTAAGTTAAGAGGGGGCTTAAGGTTTAGGAAGATTTCTCTAAGGAATTATGCTCTATTAGGGAAATAGTTATCAAGATTTCCTTGGGAAGTTTCTCTTTGGTGTCAAGTTATTATGAGCATATGTGGGGCACATTTTATGGATTGGAATGCTAAGATCATAGTGAGATGAACACATTGTTATCCATGGGTCAATGCATAGGTCTTTCAGCATTTAAACAGATACACTTGTTTTGTGGTCATGATGGAGGGAGATTTTTTTTTTTTTTGAGAAGATGAATAGATCTAGGCTCATTAAAATTTATTATTTTATATAAAAGTATATATATATAACAGCCAAACAGGTGCACCTTACACTTCGAGCTCCAAGAAAGACCATCTCATTAGTTGAGGCATAGCATGAGGCCAAGGTGAGAGGGGGGTTTGAAGTTTAAGAAGATTTCTCGAAGGAATTATGCTTTATTATCAAGGTTTCCTAGGGAAATTTTTACTCTTTGGCATCAACTTATTGCGAGCATCTTATGGGACATATTTTAAGGGGTGGGAAGCTAAGATTATAGTCAAGTAATCACATTACAGGTTCTTCAAATATGGAATCTACATATCTTCTTTTTTGTGGCTGCGGATGGAGTGCGGAGAACTTTTACTTTTGAGAAGGATTGCAAGGATCAACCTTTATGTTCTTTATTTCCTCCGAGTCTATTCAAAATTCTCACAGTTGAAAACCTTCCTATCTCATCAATTCTTGGCCTGACTTACCTTGCCTCGAGAATTTTATAATTCCATCATAACCTTTCTCATTTAGAGATTGTTAAATGCATGATATTCATATTAAACCCAAATCCTACAAGTTTCTCGAAAGGAGTCGTCGCTTAACACAGATTGTAAGTTCCTGGGCCAAGAGAAGTCCTGTGTCTCGAATCCATCTTCTTTGCAATTTATTCTTCATTTGTTGATTTGAAAGTCCATGAGACTATTTGGGCTTTGCTTTGATTCTCCATGAGTGCACATACCGCACGGAAGGAGAGTATTAAAGGCATGATATTCATATTAAACCCAAACCCTGCAAGCCTGCTTTGCAGAATTTCTATTGCTAATAGCAGATAAGATCTAAAGACATATCCTTTCTTACTTTTTTGCATTGATCACCATACACCCCAAATGGAGACCCTAGTCATTATCTTAATCAAGTGTGCTAACAGCAAAGTCATTCTTTTTAGACTAGTAAAATCAATTTGATCGAAATCCATTCATCCAAATCATTTTTTTTCTGGGAATCTAAATTAAGTGTGCTTAATTTTGTTTGTTTCAAATTAATTTTGTTTGGGAATTCAAAGCACATATTCATTGATCCTTCCTTGCTACCCTCCTAGTTTCCACCTCTTCTTAAGATAAAGCACCTTCCATCTCCTTAAGATCCCCAAAACCATCCATGTTAAATGTCATTTCTTTCAAATTGAAACATTATCAGACACATCTTTATTCCCACTCTTAGAGCTTGACTTCAAAGCTCTTCAATTTGTGACCACATAGTAACTATAATAATCTTTAAAATTATACCTCTTAAACAAATCTTTGTAACCTTCATTCAAATATTTTCTAACCTAAAAAGAGTTTGCCTCTTCTCAATCCACAACTAGTAGGATAGGCAAGTAATTTGGAATAGTTTCTCAATAAAGTACACAGGACCACTCCACTAAAATGGTTTCACCACTCCAAAATACAATCCAATCTTGATAAGATTATTTGTTCAACCATCACACCAAGTAAAAGACCCTCAATCAGAGGGAGAACCTGCAACTTAATCTTCTCAATAATATTTGTGAACCTTCACATGGTAAAAAGTTATCCTAGAGTCACCATTGATGAACCCCAACTCCACCTAGAAACCCTCACTCCCTTCCCCCCCAAAAAGAATGCCCATATACCCCTATCAAGAACCACATAATGTCATCAAACATCCTCGCAGTTTCAAACCTGCCTGAGATTGAGAACCCAACCACATCTATGCCAACAATCTCCAAAATTCTATTAACCTGAGAAAGGCAGGGATTGCACAACTGACACGGACTCAAATCCCGGAGTTTTGGACATATTTAGGTTATTTAAAAAAATTACTTTGAAATAGTTTGGAAATGAAAATCATCTGCAAAGCCCCGATGCGTCCCATACTTGGAAAAATTTAAATCAATGCCGGTCACTAGCAAAAATTTAAAAAACATTTCCCGTCTGCGATGCGATTGTACGCGGCATTACCATTGCGCACTGGATTTGGGCATTATTTTGATTTTCAACTTATATTAGTAAGTTTTTTTTTAAATAACCTATTTATGTCCGAAACTCCTAAGAATCTGCCCACCTTTAAACTTCTCAGTACCTCTGTTGACACTTGACATCAGTTTAATTTCTGTCTATAGTAAACAAACTATGTCCACTTTCTGCACCCTGATAAATGCCATTATAATCCCTCTTACCAAATATCATTCACCCCTTTCATATTCCACGTGAAAATACTTTGTTTTGCAAATTGTAGCTGGCGCACATCCTTTCTTGCCACAATCATCCTCACCGGAATCCTACCAACAAGCTATAATGCAGCACCGTACTCCTCTGGTTTCCTTTGATTCATATTCCCTCTCCTCAAGAATCTAAAGAAATCCCCAACCTTAGAAGAAGATGCAAGAGAGCCCCCAACCCCTAACTGAACATAGAAGAAGGACAGTAACATGGAAATCTGGAGTCTTTAGTGACAAGGTATTCATCATCGAGCAACTAAGATTTCAACCAAGTATGGAGATAGTGAAGATCCTTCTCCTGAGGTGGAAGACAAGGGGATGAAGGAAAAGGCTATTGAAAATAGCTAGGCTATTTTAAAGGTTATCTAGTAGATTTCTTTCTTTTTTGAGCTTTTCATATGCTACTGAAGTACACTGAGAGCACTTCTCTTTGTTAGGCACCATTCTAAAGATATATTATCTATTTGTCATTGATAGGCACTATTCTAAAGATGTATTATCTATTTGTCATTGTTAGGCACTATCTTATAAATAAATAATGTATTTGTCTATCTAAAGAAAAATTACTGCAAGATAGCCTTCATCTAAACTTAATTTGCTTCTAAGTTAGTTGTTGCAACCAAATTTGTACTTCTTTTTAGACGAAAAAAAATTGAAATAATAATTTTAATAGTAAAAAATTGCAAATAGTAGAAGCTTTAACCAAGATTTTTCTTTGCTCACAAACATATTATCAAATTATTCCAACAAGTAACAAAATTATCTAAAGAAATTCAATGATAAACAAGCAAACAAAATCAAATGAGAAATGTGTCCATACCAGCTTAAATACTACAATTTTAGGGAAATTAGCAGAGAAATATTACCCCATATTCATCCAAAATATCTGTCAGATATTCGGTAAGTGCAGTGACAGAGGTTAACGGTTGAGATCCTTCCATATCAGAAGGTGACGAAATAATGAGATCAAGGTCATCAAAGATGACCAAGGAAGGTACATGATTCAAAGCATCAGAAAGGTGGCTAGAAAGTGCTTGACGAATGGTCGCTGCCTTCTCTAATGCAAGTTGAGAACAAGATACAAAAACTCTGCATATGTGAAAATCCATTGAAGTGTCATCAGAGATACAACTTCTCTATCATGAAAACTTTAAAGTTTAATTAGTCTCAGTACACCCCAATTATAATCATTTCAAAATATAGCAATCACTAAATAAGAAAAAGAAAGGTAACATGTTGAGAAAATTGCACGACATACATGTGTGTCAAAATTTCTTCCTGTTCTTCGAGGGCTTTTGCAACAGTTCTTGCTAACAATGTCTTTCCTGAACCCTAATATGCACAAACAAGATAAATTAAACAATGAAACAATATACTTATCCAGTCAAGCATGTTTTATAAATATAATTTTTGTTAAGGAAAAAGAAGAGCAACATAAAAAATGATAAATTATTGTTAATCCAAAAATCTCAAGATTTAAAAATAAGCCTAATAGAAATAAGGGTGCTATGCTAAATAAGTGGTAGAATAAGACTAGATAGAATAAGAAATTGTAGGCATATGTGAGAATAATCATATATTGATGTGAAGAAAACTTGTACATCTTATATGCAGCTATACAATGGAAAAAGAAAACAAATGAACTCCTAGAAATATGTCCAAGAGATCATGGGAGCTATGATTCTGACTTCCTAATTAAAATTGTTATGTACAACTATCAACTTTTTCTTACAAGAGGTTGAATACCAACTATTATTTCCGTATTAAATAAAGATAATAAAGGTTTATCAGTCAACTAATTCTGGTTAATTTGGTGAATAGCTGTATTTCATTCTGAGCTTGCCAATAATCATCTGAAAAATCTGAATAGAAAGGCCCTTAAACAGGATATCCACATCTTTCTGTTGAAACATAGGGAGCACGTATTCGGTCAGTGTCCAAATTCTCTTTGATAAAGTGTCTGTTAAGGTTTAGTCTCCTAATCCATTTAGGATTCTTTTCCTTCTCTCTTTAGTCTCCTAATTACACTCTAACTATGTTTCCTTTTTTGCCCTAACATTAGAGTAAAAATATGTAAGTTACTTCATTTGTAAATTAATGAGAATCGGAGTATTCCTTTTCTCTTAACATGGTATCAGAGCCATAAAAGAGTTTGAGAATACTAGGGTTGGGGTTTCGCCATGTGGTCAATTATGTAGCCATCGAACATGGCATACGCCAGGTTGCATTACGTTGATCGAAACCTCTAAAGCTGCCTGTTGCCCATGTTTCTCAGTGGTAAATTGCAGGCAACATCTATTCAAGCGTGAGCGCCTTCAATGAATCTCTCGATCCGCCAGTTGGAGCTGCGTGAGCAAACTCTCACGCCACGATCTTGATTCGGCACTAAATTCCGCGGCGTCGGCATGGGATATTTGGCCATGCGCCTCTCCAGCAGTGTTTACGTTGTAAATGAGTCTCTCGACCCTCACGCGCAGATTCTTGAAAAGCCTCCTTTCCACTTTTTCTCTCTAGTATTTTGAGCTGTGTGTGTGGCAATCTCCTTTATTTTGTGTTTTTAAACTCTACAACACCTTCAGGACCTTAGGAGTTGTTTCTGTTGATTCTGTCAACCTTATGTCGATTTCTCATCTCTATGGCGGAAAAAGACATCTCTATAGCTGAAAAAGATGTCTCTATGGCTGAAAAATATGTCTCTATGGCTGGAAAATGTTAAACTTTTAATTCTTTTGTATCTAGGCTCTATGATTATATTTTGATAAGCTCAGGAGCGAAATTATCGATCATAGGAGGATTCGGTGGACCCTTTGGTTTATTGGTAATGGTTGTGAGGATCGTCTTCTTCTTGTGGACTTTCAGTATCTCAGTCGGCAGCTGCTGTTTCGATGGCAAAAGCAGTACTCTATATGCAATATTTTTAAACGATCTATTGATGTCGGGAGCTACGCATATAACATTGGGGCCTATAAAACTTGCTACACTCTCTGGAATCAGGTGAAGAAACTATACACTAATGCTATTCAGCGTCTCTACCGGATAATATCCTCCATTGCTATTTTGAAATAGCTCAGTATTATATCTGCTTATGGTGGACGGATGTTTGCCCTTAAGGATGAACTTGCATCTATCTTGCTGAAATCTACTAATGTTGATACTTCACAGTCAAAGATGAATCGAGTTTTTATGATCATTCTTCTGCTTAACCTTGGGCCAGATTTTGAGAACATCCGAGAACAAATACTCGGCTGGAGACCGAGAATATTGAGCTTTGATGAGGCTTTCTTTGGCTCGGTTCTTACGCCATACTTCTAGTGCCACTCAGTTAACAGCCTTTAGATTACCGCAGGACATACGTGATGGTTTCGATCTACGTTCTGAGAAGTGATTCCCGGAAGGTGGGCGTGGTAGCAGCCGAGTCGAGAAGCAACGTCCTCGCGTTCCACCTACGTAATGGCTTGACTTTGCTGGCGATCGATTCTCGATTATGGTCAAGCCTCCCTCTGCTCCATTAGCTCAGTTTGATCATTCGGCTCGGTCTTGATGAATTGGCGTAGTTGGGTTACGTCTCGAGGAGCTTCATCCACCTCGGGGTGTCATTCTTCACCTTTAGATGAATATGAGGTACCCAGCCGTTCGGTAAGCGGCAAATCTTCCTCCATTGTTTCTATGCCCCGAACTGTTAATGTCTCACGTTTTGCCATTCATACTGAATCCTTGATGATCTTGATCTGCATCTATGGTAACATAAGACCTTTTCTTCTCTTACCTTTAAGTCTCCTTTACCATTATTCTTCAAGCCGGTTCTCAGCCATAGCTAAGGCATTAGCTCAACTTGTCCCTCCCTTCCTTTACACCATACATGTTTTATGTTCAGGGATTTTCTTTCAATCTTATTTCCACATTAGTAAGATTAGCACCAGTGGCCATTGTGTACTTACTTTTCTCTGAAACTCTATAACCTTCTTCAGGTGAATACGGGGAAGGCTTGGTGGCATGGGACACTTAGTCCTGAGAGCCTGCTTTCCCTCAGCTTACTATTTGTTCCACTTGCTTTTCTTGGAAGCTCCTGCTCCTCCCACGATAGTCTTGGCCATCGACCTCTAGTTGGAAGCTTTTGGTTTTCCTCAATTTTTAATTTGTCTTACGGCAGTGTGAGTCGTCTCGAGCAGGAAACATACACAGTGTGTTCGGCGTGATCCTCGGACAGAAGTCTCTTTTGACTTAATCACGCATTGTGTTGGGTCCTTCTAGATGCATCTCTTGGGGATTGATTGACCTTACTGAGCAATTATTCTGATATGCTTGGTTATTTCGTGGCTTTAATTTGAGTTATTTTCTCTTTCAAAAAATTTTATACAAATTATACTCGATTCAATACTTCTATTCGTATTTTGAAATGACAATGTAAGGAATATTTCTCTATGTCGTTCTCTTCTTTTATGTCTTCCCAATGATTCTTCACGATCATCTTGTGCTTACACTTCTCAACATAATGGGTGGTGAGTGTGGCATTCTTTGATTGAAGCTGGCTTCGCACTCTCCTCCTTCATCATAAGGTTCCTTAACATTTTTGGGGGGATGCTATCTTATCTGCATGTTATTTGATTAACCGTATGTCATCCTCTGTTTTACATGATCAGATCTCTCATTCTATCTTGCTACCTAATCAACCTCTCTTGCCTCCTCTGTCTTTGGTTGTATACTTGTTTTTGTTCATATTCTCACTCCTAGGCAAGACAAACTCTCAGCCAAGGCCACAAAGTATGTCTTCTTAGGTTATTCTCGTCGTCATAGGGGTTATTGTTGTTATTCTCCCGACATTAATCGCTACTTCACTTCTATTGATGTTACCTTCTTTGAGAATTCCTCTTTTTTCTCCTCTGCATCGCGTCCTCCTATATCGGATGTCTTATCAATTCCTCTAGTCTTACCATTTCCAGATTTCCCTTCTCCACCTACGGATGTTGTGACTTGACCGCTTTAGGTTTATACTCGCCGTCCTCGTCCCCCTACAGGGCCTCTTGTTGAATCATCTTCTATGCCACTATCATCTCTACTCAGTTTATGACATCTGATGATCTATTATGCCATTCCAGAAGGTACTCACTTTACTTCTAACCCATCCTGTTTACTCTTTCTGAAGCTTTCATCGTTTGCTCTTTACCTACTCTTGACTCTAATGGTTGAGGAAATGGATGCTCTTTACTTCAATGGCACATGGGAGCTTATCGCTCTTCCTCTTGGTAAGTCTCATGTTGGTTGTCGTTGAACCTCTGGTGAAGATGGGACGATCAGCGGAGTTGATGGAGCAAGGCCGTTTGGTTGTGAGGAGTTTTCGGCGTATGGCTCGGTATTATGATACTTTCTCCGATGGCTGATTTGCCTCTGTTCGCTTGCTTTTGTCTATGGTTGTTATCCGCTCATGGCCCCTTTTTCAGTTGGATATCAAGAATGTCTTCTTTCATGGTGATCTCACTGAGGATCACCTAGGAGGTTTATATGGAGCAACCACCTAGTTTTGTTGCTCAGGCAGAGTCTGGTTTGGTATGCAAGTTACAACGTTCCTCATACAATCTAAAACAATCTCCTCGAGCTTGGTTTAGCCAGTTTAGCTACGGTGGTTCGAGGGGTTGGCATCAGTTAAACCTGAAAAAAACCATTAGTCTTTATCATCATACTCTAACTGGACGGTGTATTTACATGATTGTTTATGTGGATGACATTGTCGTCCTGACGGTAGTAGGATGATATTGGAGAAGCCCCTCGAGCAACACCTCTTCAGCCACTTCCAGACAAAGACTTAAGGAAACTCGAGTATTATCTACGCATTGAGGTAGCTCAATTACGGTAGGGTGGTTGTTGCGGAAGTATACGCGGATGGCGAAACTCGAAGTATGTTGGATTACTGGGCTGTAGACACTCATGAATCCACAAATGTCGAGCATGCCGGTAGGGGCTTCTCGATCGATATCGATGACTTGTAGGTAAGCGGGAACCATCTCGCATCCTGGCACGACATTTCGCCGCGTGACATGGTTAATTAAATTCGCTGTCATGGCGGCCGACATTGGGATGTTGCGGTTGTCTTCCAGTTATGTCGAAAGACGCACTAGGTCGAGGGTGGTGTATGGGAGCGAGAGGTCATACCCGTATTATTTGGCTCTGATCTGGCCCAAAGGCGAGCTCACCATGAATAGGCGTTCTACATGAGGTATTGTGTTGTGGAAGTAACTTAATATCTTAGAAGAGTAGAGAAACAAGATGTAGTAGATCGGATCTAGTGCGAGCCCAGGAGTATTGGTATGGCCTTACTTGACCTGTAGAACTCTATTATGGTTGAAGCATCTCCTTTAAGAGCTAAGATTTGGGAAGGATGAATAGATGAAACTTATATGTGATAGTAATTAGCATACTAGTGAAAAAATAGTAAAGTCGCCTTACATATTTCATCCTTGATTTCCATGAGATGACCAAACACATGAGTGGATTACACTGCTCAGAGAAGATTGTGAGATGCATGACTCTTAGTTTTGTCAACTCTATTATCCCTTCATGAGGAATGTATCTTCGTGTCTCTATGAAGTGCGGGATTAGCATATATCATGACGAGCTTGATCTTTTGACTATGCTTTAACTTGAAGAGAGTATTAAGGTTAGTCTCCTAATCCCATTTAGGTTCTTTTTCTTCTCTTTTGGTCTACCAATTAAACTCCCAACTTTGTTTCCTTTTTGCCACCTTTCTTAGAGTATAAATATGTATGTTACTTCCTTTGTAAATTAATGAGAATTAGAGTATTCCTTTTCTCTTAACAATGTCTATCAATCTCCACCTGATTTATACAATCATGTTGGACAGGATTATAGGCAATGTTGGTAATCGACTTCTTGTCACAGTACAACTTCATTGTTCCTCCCATTTATTCTTGACATGATCATAAATGATTCCCCTAACCACAGAAGTTCACATATTTCTTGTGTCATAGACCTAATTCTGTCTCTGTGATTGACCTGTAAACAACAACTTGCTTTTTGCTTCTCCAAGTAATTAGGTTTCCTCCTGGAAATGCACAATAAGCTGAGGTAGATCTTTGGTCTACAACTGACCCCAACCAATCTCCATCAGTGGGTACTTCCATATTCAGCTCTATGCTCCTCTTAAACAGAATGTCTTTTCCAGAAGTGAGTTTCAAATATCTGGGAATCTTATAGACTGCATCTAGATGGCTATTCTTTAATGAATGGATGAATTAACCGACCACACTCACAACATAGGTTAGGTCAGACCAGGTGTGTGACAAGTAAATTAGTCTCCCTACAAGTCTTTGGTGCATACCTAGGTCCATTACTATCTCATCTTGTCATCCAAAAGTCTATGATTTCTTTCACTGATAGTATTGACCAGCTTACACCCAACATCTTGACTTTCTTTAAGAGATCAAGGATACATTATTGCTATGAAATAAAGATGCCCTTATTTAAATGTAACATATGCTATAATAAGAGTAAAACTACGTGCCAGGTTAAAAAAGACAAATAAACAACCCACAAATGCATTATCAGAGCATAACAAACATTAAGCTCGAAACAATAGTCATAAGCTCTAAGCCACAAAAGAAAACAACGATTTGGACTGACCAATTCACATTATAATAAAAACAATATCTCTATTTCGTTCTTTAGAGAAAATACTACATTGCCAAAACAAAAGAAAGAAACAAAGTTGAAGTGCTGAACATACAGGAGGTCCATATATTAGAACATGTCCAGGGAGAGGAAGATTATAAGTACTGAACCACATGCCAGAAGCAGGAGATAACAACACCGTCAATCCTGCAATGAGAAAAATATGATATGTCAAGGAAACCCAATGCTTTCATCAAGGCCAGGAGGTGATGGCTTACAGTCTCCAAAGCAGATGTTCTAAATGGCAGAAGAAAGACAAGTATAAAAAATATATTACAGATGCAATCTGGTTTCAGTTGAAAAGTCTTAAAGCTATACAACAGGGATGTTTTTATCAGCTGAAGGTGGAGATCAAGAAAAGAATAGGGAGACTGATGAAAAAGCTTTTTCATAGGCAAAAAGTGCACACAGAAGAAATCAAATAGTGAGATTAGACGTGAATGAGAATATTGTGAAGAGAGAAAAGGGAGAATCCCTAATTTTATTATATTCACGAAAAAACTAACTACTACATTACATATTGGACTTATATATATATATACATGCTCATGGGACCCACAATACCTTTTTTTGGTAGAAAGTAAAGAAAAACTGTACATCATCTAACACTCCCTGAAGATGAAGCGTCATGTCGTATCTTGTAGAGAACACATTAAAAATGTATTTAATTCTGGACCTCAGAAGTTAAGTAAGATGTGCATAGTTGATGTCATTTGAATTAGCATGTAATACGATCTTAATCTTCTCTCTAATGAAGTGATAGTCAACTTCAATGTGTTTGGTCCTTTCATGGAAGACTAGATTGGATGCAATATGCAAAGCAGACTAGTTATCACAAATGAGTTTCATCTGTTCATCCTTTCCAAATCTCAACTCCTAGAGAAGGTGTCTCAGCCATATGAGTTCACATGTTGCTAAAGTCATAGCTCGATACTCGGCTTCAGCGCTAGATCTGGCCACTACATGTTGTTTCTTACTCTTCCAGGATATTAGGTTACATAGATGAAGTGGAACGTCTATCTGTGGGTGAGCCAGCCCAATCTGCATCTATGTAACCAACAACCTGGGTATGACCTCTGTCTACCATGGCAGCATGGCTCAATTTTTGATATAATAGAGTGGATTACAAACATCTGATGTTATCACGTGAGGTATTTGAGATTGACTAACAACACTCAAAAGTATCATGCATTAAAATGATGGGGGTAGTTGATTTACACTGAGTCGTCGATGCAGGATCTGTAAAGGCTGAATGAGTTTGATACCATTCAGATCTGGAATTGTCTCTGGGTTTTCAGTCCCAACATACCGATTTCTTCCAAGATGTGCAAAAGCATACTTCCATTGGGGAAGGACACGGAAGCTGGATTGAAATTTATCTAAATTCCTTAAGGTACTTGAGTTTCCGGAATCTTTGATGCGAAAGTGGGTGAAAGGTGTTACTTTGGTTTCTAAATACCATCCCCTAAATAACTCTTGCTAATAATGATGTGCCGACCACAGTAAACAACGGTCATCTGCGCCTGAAGTGTTTATGATGATAAAACTAAATGATTACTGCTATCTTTGCGAAGCATGCCAAATTCTTGACAGCGAACTAAAGCGGTCAAACCATGCTCGAGGAGATTGTTTCCGTCATATAAAGGCAGGCGTAACTTGCGGCCAAACTAGACTCCCCACAGGCAAATATAAAGCGGGGTGGTTGTATCATATAAACTTCTCGACAAGATCTGAGAGACGTTTAATATCCAGTGATAAAGTGGCGAGAACACATAGCGGCCGTGGAGAAGGAGACGAAACGAAGCAATCTTAACAGCCGGGGAGAGATGTGTCACCATAATCGGAACCATAAACTGAGTATATCAGCACGCTTGTCAGCCGGGCCTTAAGGCGATCAGCACAACCATTAGGACTGACCTTAATTGTGTAAATCCAGCAAATAGCCCGAAACTTGCAATAGCGAAACAACGATTCCAGCCACGATTGAGTGCCCAGCCGCCATTTCATCACAATTCTTTGTATGACTGGATGGAAGAGCCTCGTTCTTGGAAGAAAAACAAAGGATATAGCATAACAAATACGAAAGTAAGGTAGAAGATAATCGATGATGTCTTTCGAAAAATTAGTAAATAGGATGAGGGTTATAGTGATGAATTTTCAGGAAAAGCGTGATAATTATGTAGCGACCAGGTAGGAGAAGCTGAAGGGATAGGAAGTGAGTCAGCAGGGGCCTCAGCAGAAGGGAGAGGAACAACGGAACGGTGACGGCGATGATAAACCTGAAGTGGTCGAGAAGGTACATCATCAAATATAGGCGGGGAGATGATGGGAAGGGGTAAGACTTCAGTAACAGGAAGAGACTCGAAGGAGGAGAAGAAGGGTGGGTCCTCAAAGAAGGTGACATATGAAAGAGAAGTATCGATGAGTCAGGGAATATGACAAATAACCGCTTCTAAGTGGGAGCCAACACTAAGAGATGCATTTATTGGCTTTGGCGAAACTTGTCTTGTCACGGGTGAGAGAATATGAACAAGCGAAGTCTGACGAAGAGCCAGGAAGGAAATAAAGTGGTTGGTTAGGAAAGAAGTGAATGAGGAATGATGTATAACATGGATGAGACTCTAGTCATCAAATAACAAGTTGTAGGCAGCGTCCCAGCGAAGGAACATGATAATGGAGAAGGTGAAGCATCTAAATAAGATAGCGATTCTTACGTTGAATTGCCGTTTTATTGAGGAGTATGAGCCTGAAGACTAATGAGATCCGCGATGAATACGTAATGAAATAAAGGGTGCGAGAAAAATATTTCTAACTTTATTGTCACTACGTAACATATGAACCTAGAAATAGTATAAGCTGGGTGAGAATTTCAGCATAAATTCTAGAAAATAAGATAAAATAATGATTCTTTGCTAAAAATAGCAAAAATTGTAAAATGATCATCTGATTAGAGTGACAGCTCTTTAAATCTTACAGTAGATGCGAGTTCGACCAGGATTTGAGCATCGGTGTGGACTGGATTCGAAAAGGAGCTTTCTTGGAGTTATTGGCGGCAGGGCAGACACTGACATGACCTAAGGCGCGGGGACTCACGTAAATGGCGTGAAGTGGAAAAGCGGTGATATCTTACGAAACAGAAAAGACTGAGGTGGCTGGATGACACTATGGATGAGGAGAGGCTTGTAGTGGAAGCTTGCGAACTCTGTGAGATGACGAGGGTGAGTGAGTAGAGGCCATGAGATAAATACGATTTTGATCTGATCTTCTAAAGTACTCCCAGGATCTTATAGTCCTTGATTGTGAGAGAAAAAATAATGGATCGGGATGAGTACAGAATTATTTTGCAATGGAAATAAGTCAGGACCTCAGAGTATCAGGCCGAAGTGAGAGGTGGGAAGGGAGAGGATGTGCGAACCGATGCTAGCGCGAATTTGAGAACCATTAAACCTGAGCAATAAACAAAACCAAAGTAAGAGAACAATAATAGAAGAAAAAAAAGGTCTTTGTACGGGATATGATCAAAAGCACCAAAGTCTGATCCCGAAGATCGAAGATGTATGAGTAAGTGGGTAAGGCGTGTGGGTGCGATAACGAATCTTGACTTATTGCTGATATGGTTGATCAGTACTTCTCGCTGTCGTTGGAATCTTACGAGATCTGGAGGAGCTGGGTGGTGTGAAAATGGAATCTGAAGGCGTTCTGCATTATGGGCGGTCTGCGGGGGTACCGTTATAACATTTAACAACGATCATTTGGCTGACTTATTACGATAGGTGCGATGGGGCGTTGTCTCGACTTGATTATAACCCAAGTCGGAAGATTAGTTCCAACCATGGAAAGATCTGAAGTATGGTTGTGAAATCGAGTGGAGGAGAAGATCACGAGCGGTGAGTAAGCCATCTGTCAGGATGCGGAGCCCGAATGGAGCGCGAAGTCCGTCTCGGGGCGTCTCGAAGTCTGATGGAGCGAATGATGGGACCATGAAGAACATCAAATGCCCATTTTGTGGAAGCTTAAATCTGGTAAGAACATCGAATTGTCAAGAACTCTCGCAAAGAGAACGATCAGCGATATAATTGATCTGTCCATGTCTGTTAGCGGATCTATTGGCGATCTGCGAAGCGCCCTTATAAAAATTATTGGATATCTTAGTATCAGAACTTTTACTGGATTAAACTTCGAGTATATAAAAAGCGAAAGATAACCAAGTGCTGAATGGCGAAATAATGTCTATTCACGTAATTTGTGCATCTATTTTCTTAAATTGCACGCCATCGACGTAGGTATAGCATCTCCAGTTATCAGATCGATCTCCGTATTCTTTATCACATGACAGTTTCACAGCAGCCCGTGGAAGATATTCTCATACCGATCGTTACCGTTCTTGACGATGAGAGATCCGGAGATAACGGTTAAAAATAGGATTTTTTATTATGCGCTCATAGCAGAGATTGAATCACATTTAGGTGAAGGCTTCCAGCCGGGAAGGCGAATCGGTAGTGGAGCGAGATGAAAAGTGACCAAACCAAGTGGAGAAGGCGGTAGCGGTGCGTAGGCAAGACATCAAGGTGGATCAAGGAGGGCTGAGGAGGGCTGCGGGGTGGGTGGGCGGCGTCGGGCTAAGTGGGATGATTCGGATCAGCGTGCCGTGTTCCGTTCTAGTAAGTGAGTGATAGGTGTATGGGATACATTCGATTTCATGTATGAGTGCTCTCATGCACAAAAATCCTAAGGTTCCTTTGTTGAGAATGTTGAAATCAAGCAATGAAGTAGAAATTAAAACTGATTAGGTCTGAAGAATAATAAGTGATGGGAAGAAGCGATCGCCAAAAAAAAAAAAATTAGTTTATAAACTGCGTCACATGCTGAAGAGAAAATGGAGAAATCCTAATTTTTATTATATTATGACTTGACTACTACATTACATATTGAACTTATATATATATTTCATGGTTACCTGATACAATAAGAAAATAAAAGGAAAAACTCAAATATATAACAAAAATAAACATGTGGAAGAAAGGCTTTAGGGTTGTTTCAAAATACCCCGAAAACATTTATTGGACATTGAAACTAGATTACCTTTCATTACAAAAATGTTATAGATGACTGTAAAAGGAGTCTTTTAGGAGGATTAGGCACTAAGAAAGATGCAAGGAGGAATTAAGGTGAAACGAAGATCAAGTGGATAAGTTATTTATTTTCTTATATTATTGGAAAATATGAGGTTTTCTAGGGTGTTAGGTTGGATTTTTAGTCAAGGACAATAGATCGCCAAATGACATATTCCTTGGCTTAGGGACGGACATTATTTTTAAAAGATTAAAACCCAGATATCAACCTGGCGGAAGTGTGAAAATTATTTAGTAAGGTTTCAAATAGAGTGAGAAAGTGTTTGAGGAAAGAATGTCTTAAGCATTAAATATTTTTTCATGATGGGTTGTCTTCATGATCTGAAGCAAAATTCGAATATTTCGGCTGCGGTCCATTAAATGAGCATTACCAGGGGTGTGGGATCTGTGTTTCGGGATTTCCTTCTTACAGTGGAAAGTTGTTAAGTCTCAAAGGTGAAACCATAGGTTTATGGACTTGCATCTGACGATCCTGGGTTCTCTACTGAGAAGCTCGACTGATTGATGGTTTGGCGGGAGCAGTTCTTATATTGACTCAAGTAGCTCGTTGCACAAAGAAGCTGATAAAACATAGTCAGTGGAAGGTAAACTAGGAAATGGCACTTAATCATATTCCTGATGGTATAAAAAAATGTGACACTTTTCTCGACGCTTTGTCTTTCAGTTATATTCTTTGATACTTGATCAGCTCTCCTAAGCTCGAGCTTATGGGATTTGGAGTTTCAATAAATATCAGTGGCAAACCTTTTCTCACCCTCACGTGCACACGACCACATTACCACTGTTGGTCCATTATGGACTTTCAAAGAAACATGGGGATTAAATTAGCAGAGAGGGTTCGAACTTCCAAGACCTCCCGCAATCCAAAGCTCGAAACTACAAGAACTATCACCTCCCAAGTTCTCGTTTTAGATCTGGGGTTTAATATGAGTATCATGCTTCAACGTTCACTAACACTCCCCTTTTATAATACATTTCCTCCAATGCCTCCTCATCACAAAATACAATCAGGGATTAACACAAAGGTTCTAATACACTACCTCCAATAACGTCATCCCATACACTTTATTAGATCAGCAAATTCTAATTTTCCTCACAGGCAAGTTACCAACACCTAGTGTTAATGGGCAAGACCAATATATATGCATATGTAGATACATATGTGTGAAATCAGAAAATTCTAATTTTTCCTTATAGATGAGTTGCCAACACCTAGAATTAATGAGCAAGACCAATATATATATATATATATATATATAGATGTATGTTTGTATAAATAGTGTGAGTGTATGTGCAAGCTCAGGCACCTAGACACAAGCATCTGGTGGGGCACATAGGAATCTAGACTAAACAGGGTATTGTAGTTTAAACACTTTCTTCATGAGAGATTAATAAATTAAACTCTGGTGGTATATATACACAATGCTATTCTATATTCATATAAAAAAAAAAACCATATAATGTTTTTGTGTGTGATGCAGTTGAAGTTTAGGATGTTCTAGATAGTGTGATTGTATGTTGGTTATATATTAGTATATGAGTGTAACTCGTGACAACTAAATTGAATCATAATTGAAAATACCTACTATTGATAATGTCAGAAGCAGCTGTTCCAATCCAGCTCAAGGAAGATGCTGTCAAGCTAAACCCTTTAGCAGATCTTTCTTTGATGCAATATAAAGATACAGGCTCGCCCAAATGCAGATTTCCAACCACCGATACCAAGCTTCCTAAATTATTTTTCCTTTTATTTTCTTCAGAAAAGGAAAGCTCATATGCATTGAATTTTCCACTATGTTGAGATTCCTCAGAAATGGCAAGTATGTATAAGATTTCCACTGACAATTTTCTATCCTTACTTCTGTTTTTCAAAGAACCATTTGATGATGCCTGAAATTTCCCAAGAGTCCTAAACTTATCACCTGTCATGTTAAAGTGGAGCAGGGTTTCATTACCCAAAACCAATGAATCAACTTCTGTTCCTGTATTTGAATTAATGACATCACGATGTGCAAGAAACCACGCTTGAAGAAGACTTTGTAATCCTTTTCTAGATCCAGATTGTGGAGAGATTTTTTCATCCTCACTACCAGGAGATTCAAAAGAAAGAGCTGCAGCAACTTCTTCATGAGTTGACCAATCAGACAAATTCATATAGGTGTCTGAGTTAGCCTCTAGAAGCATGGATTTTGTCTTATGATTTGTATGGCTATCAAGCACTTCCAAACCATGTTCCTCAAGAGTCTTATTCTTCTCAAACATCTTAAATTGGCAAGGAGAAAGAGACAATAAAGAAATTTCCTTCTTCAAATTAATATTGCATCTCTTAATATAAACCCCTGCAAGGATGAGACTAATATCATTTCTGACACCTGATTGTTTTGTTGGAAAGAAATATGAAAAATATACTAATAACAAATAAACACTAGAATAATCTAGCAATGGGAAGATCAAAAGCAGTGAATTTAGTATCATTCTTTCATCCATTGGTAAGATAGAAAATGTTTGATTATACATATCAAAACCAGTAGTATTATGATGTTCGAGTAACTTATAAGAAACAAACACTCAATAGGGATGGTATTAAGAATAATATGATTTGAGTTATAATAAGAACATATCACTATTGAGCAATCCAAAGAAATTACCAGCCAACAACTTTTTTAGTTAAAATGGCTAAACAAAATCAGGAAAGATACAACACTAGCACAAGATACAAACAAGACAAAAGCAGTGAATTTAGTATCATCCTTTCATCCATTAAAGACAGAAAGGGGAAGTGATTATATGACACCAAATCATAAGAATATGAAGTTCGAGTAACTTATAAGAAACAAACATCACAATAGGGATGGTATTAAGAATAATATGATTTGAGTTATAATAAGAACATATCACTATTGAGCAATCCAAAGAAATTACCAGCCAACAACTTTTTTAGTTAAAATGGCTAAACAAAATCAGGAAAGAAACAACACTAGCACAAGATACAAACTAGAAAAGTTTTGACATTAGAAAAAACATAAGAGTACAGAAAAAGGTGCACAAATCTTGTTTAGGATTAACCAGATGACCCTTGAGGACATGTTTAATTTGTACATAAGAAGGCTTTAAGTGCTGCAGAGCAACTTCTATCAGTATGAAAACTCTGATAAACAAATTGTACTAGAAAAGAAGTAATATAGATAAAGAGGGAGGATGAGATGTCTCAAAATGAAGATTTCAGGCTATGGTGGTGGAGTGGACTACCAGAGGGGCAAGGGATCGTTTTGGGACAAGCCTGTGGGAAGACATTATATAAAGCTGAGAAGATTCCAACCTCATATTAGCTATCTGAATCAGAAATGATAAATGTACAAGATTTTTATGGGACAGAAGAGTGGAGGAGTTTAAGTTAAAAGACACATACCCTACACTTTTTAGAATAGCTTCCTTCAAAAATGCTGAGTTGCAGATTTATGGATGCAGGAGGAGGTGGAGGTGGCCATAGGAAGGTTCAATAGAAAACCCTTCCAAGATTGGAAGGTGGAGAAGGTGACTCAACTTCTAGAGTTAATTTACCTTTGAAAGTGCAAGAAGGAGAGGACACTTTACTTTAGAAAGACAATGGAAGGGAAAATTCACTCTCAAGTTGTATTACAAATCCTTCAGTGCTAAAGAGTAATTTAGAATTCCCAGCCAAAAGGATTTAAGGATCCTGAGCACTGCTTAGAACATGTTTTTTTGCACCATGTTAAATGACCAACTTTCCTAAAAGCTCAAGCTTGTAGGATTTGGGTTTAATACTAATATCATGCTTGTATAACACCCTCCCTCACGTGCAGCCCCATACCCGCACGTGGAGAGTCAAACAAACCAAATAGAGTCCTCTATGGACTTTCAAATCAACAAATGAGGAATAAATCACACAGCGGCTCGAACTCTGGGGACCTCCTACCAACCAGCTCGATACCACGCAGAGAATGATGCAAACCCCTCCTTAAAAGTCAGCCAGTGATCTGGATTTAATACAAATATCATGCCTTTATAACACACCAAAAGTCGTATTAAAAGATCTACTAAAGAGATATAAAAGAATGAAGAGGAGGATGGCCTATGATCAATAGATGCACCCTTTTAAAGAGAATGAAGAATCAACTTATCACAACTTGATTCATTGTGATAAAACAATAGCGTTATGGACTTTTTTGTTAGCAGTTTTTAGCTTGAACTGAGTGTTTATGGCTTCAATAAGATACCTCCTCCTTCAATGAAAATTTAAGGACCTAAATAAGAAGAATAAGAATTATTTGGGGCAAGGTCCAATATACTTATTTTGGTATATTTGGAAAGAGCCAACCAAAGGACTTCCAAGGATGAAGAGCTCTCAAATCAAAGATTTATTTATTAAATCGCCTTTAGAATGGCCCCATGCTTCACTGCAAATGGAGAAACCCTTGCTTGTTTTGTGGTGAACCCCATGCTTGGCTTGTTTTTGTAGGATAACTTTGTATATGTTAGGTGCTTGTTTTGTGGTGTTACATGTATACATTGAGCGGGCCCACTTTTTTAGCACTTCTTTACATGTGTTTGTGGTCTATAAAAAAAAGTCTCAAAACAAAAATGGAGAAGGAAAAGAAATGCAGAATTTTGGGAGTGTAGAAAAGAATTAGTGTTAGATGAATATGCAGGTTCAAAATATGCAAGAAGAATCTTCACCACCATAGTTACTTATCCAAAAAATACTTATCAAAAAAAAAAAAGTTACTTATCAAAAAAAAAAAAGTTACTTATCCAAAAAATATATATACAGAATTCACCACTATAGATACATTCAAAGTAAATCTCTTTGTAGCAAAATCCTAATCAAATTGCAAAGAGTACTGTAGGAATCCCCTTTCATGTTTTAGAACATACTCAAGGTCTTTTCTTGTCTGATTCCTAGCTTCAGTTTTAAGCTTCCCCTCCGCGCATTTACATCTTGAGCATAATATGAAGAAAAGGAAAGATGATAGAGACAAGGCCACTAAAGAATTATGCACAAGCATGAAGAAAAGGAAACCCAAAAAATCTGAAGTTAACTTGATCAACAGTTTTTTTTTTTTTTTTGATAAATAAATTGAGTAGTATATTAAACAAAAAAAGAGAGCTGAGACCCCTCAGTATACAAGAAGAATACAGGGAAAGGCTGGCATGTACAAGAAAAGGAGCTAAAGGCACCTCCCACCCGCTAACACACCCTAGAGAATACACAAAAGAATCTTGACAAGAGAGTACTCCTCCACCTCAATGAACCCAACCCAAGAAATTAACATGCAAAAGAGGATTTAAGTCTAGTTAAGGAGAAAGGCACGTCATCAAAGACTATATGGTTCATTTCCTTCCAGATTGCCCAAATAAGGCAAAGGGGCACCGTCCTCCACAACTTTCTAGCCCTCTTCCTACTAGGGAACAAATACCAACCCAAAAATAGCTACTTTAAAGAGTAGGGACAGACCCAGGATAGGCCAAGGATAGAGATGAGGCTCTCCCACAGCCCCCAAACTGAAGGGCGGTGAATAAGGAGATGGTTCAGCTCCTCATCAGCTTTACCACACAAAGGACTTCTGTTGGCCATTTGAAAACCCCTCTTTTTAAGGTGCATCGTAGTAAGCACTTTCCCCACCAAGCTTCCCACGTAAAAAAAAAAAAAAAAACTCACTTTAGGAGACACGCAACTATTCCAAAGCATATTCCGTGAGCCGTTTCTTCCGCACTATGCCCAAAAGAACCACATCGCCTCGACAAAGATATAAACCCTTCTTATCCCCTTTCCAAAAGAGTCTATCCTTCTCCTCCTAGTATAATTTTCTGCTTAGTAGGCCTAAGAAGCGGTGAACCTCATCAACCTCCCAGTCATTTAAGGGTCTAATAAAACCGGGATTCCTAAAGCCCCTCCTCTCTCATTATCCTAAAGATCACCGAATTCTACCCTTGATGCTTAAATTGTACAAAGTCAGAAATCCTCACTCGTAACACCCCCACCAAATTAATCCCAAAATAAATTCTTCACCATTCAGAGGACAAAAATCATTCACCACGCTGCTCTTCATAATGTCCCATGTAGCTCACACCTTACTCCTCGAGTTTCGTGAACGACCCTCCTTCCTCAACTTGGTATTTTAGCCTTATTACCTCTTTCCAAATGGAGTACTCCTCCTCAACAAATATCCACACCCATTTTCCCAAAGAAGGTTAAATAAAGACCAGACACTTCAAGCCCCTTTCTTCGAAGAGCACTATGTCCTAACTAACCAAGCAATTTTCTCCAAATCTCCTCCACTCCAAAGGAATCTCTTCGATCTTCCGCCTACATTCTGATAACTTGTGGAAGTCAAAAGAGGAACATGATAATGGCAGTTTCAGCACGCTTTTATGAGGTGAGCCCCTTTGAAATATACCGTGATTCCAAATAGCTAGCTTTTTACGGAATCTCTCTTCAACACCATCCCAAACAAAGTTCAAATTGCAACGCATACCTGTTTGCAGACCAGGTAAGTTGTCGGGAAGGGCTTCGTACTACAACCTAAATTTTTGAACCAAACCCTTAACTGATCCACACATTCCTATCATAAATTTCTCTAAAATACTTATCCAATTAATTTTCAGGCCTAAAGGTCAAACCAAAGTAGCCAAGGTGGGCCAGATCACTGAACTTGCAAAAAGATCAGGTTTAGTCATCTCGCAAACGTAAAATGAGTAATTTGCACTCTCTCCCTTCTCTCTATTAACTATCTCGAACTCAACAAGGCTTCTCAGATGCTCTTGTCCACAAGATAGAAAAAGACCTCCTATCCAAGAACAAAAGATACGGACAAGGATCCCCGCCTAAGACCTCTGAGCTTTTGAAAACCTCTCTGACACAATCAAAAAGATAGAGAAAGAAGCCGTGCGATTTAACTAGTTTCATCCCGATCTACCCATTTCCTCCCATAACCCATTCTTTGGAGAACCTCAAACAAGAACTGTCAATTGATACTGTCATAGGCTTTTTTTATGTCCAATCTTTATTTCTTCTTTACCATTGAGTCTATCATCTCATTTGCTATCAAAGATGCATCCAAAATCTGCCAAACCCCTACAAAAGCATTCTAAGCTTTGCTGAATTAATCCATTCCATAACCCTTTAATTTATCATAAAACTCGTAGTCAGCGCTTCCCCCTCATAACTAAGTGAAAGAGGTGTCTGCTACTTAATCATGGAACTTTAACATCACATCATCCTTTATCACCCTAGCTTGGATCTGCCAAAAGGCCGGCAGTGGAAGCCATCCGCCAACTAGGCCTTATCACCATTCATGTTATCAAAGAACCACACTCTCGCTGAGAGTGGTGATCCCAAACTCATGAACGCCCAAGGCTCAGATCCTACATAAATTCAACCTCGATATTTTCCGACTCACCATGATTCAGAGGAGGCCCCAAAAGCACCAACAATGTCCCGTGACAAAACAACTCATCCTCAAGAGGTCAAACACCTACTTGATACCCTCAAACTCCCCTTATATGGTCAGGCCACTTATGAGAGCCTCGCCATCCTATGAAAAACACAGTTTTAGCCAAATCTCCCATGATTTTGCCCCAAACATTTTTTTTCCGATGAGAGCCTACCTCTGTGGCAATCTTCAATCGGCTTTCACTTTAACTTCCATCTCATCTAAAGAAAGAGGACGTTAGGCTTCAACACTATCCCAATGGGCTATGGTCTTCAGGGTTTCCTTTTTTCTCTCCTCCACTCTCCTAAAGACTTCTTTGTTCCAACTTCTGAGGTTACGTTTAAGTGCTTTCAACTTCTCCATAAGCACAACCTAACTTTAGCCACAACCTCAATGTTTTGCCACCAATTCCTGACTAGACTCGTGAAGTCTTCTTCCTTTGGCCACATATTTCAAATCTAAACAGTATCGGCCCTCTGGACAAGACCCCTCCACCTTCTAACAACACTAGAAAATGGTCTAAAGTGGGTTTTGGAAGCAAACTCTGGATAAGAACCTATTCAGCCTAGCCATTTTCCTATTGTTCAACCCCCTTTCCCCGTGAACGCACCCTCGAGAGTGGATCTCTGCCCCTCGCTCATCAACAATCTACAAAACCTCCTGCACTATGTTATCCTTCCTTCTATTTCTTTCCTCAGAGCGCGTGATAAATCCTTATCCAATGCACCCACGCTCTGCAACTGATATCACACCCAACTCCTACCACAGGGAATCCCCATAAGCACCTGACAAGGGTCCATAGACACCTGTGAATACCTAGGTGAAGTTGTCCTCACGGTTCATGAATTTGCAAGAAAGCGAAGTGACTTTCCTCCACTTTTAGCAACTGTAACACCCTAGAATCCCAGAAAATTAACACACCTCCTAAGCCCTCGCGCACAGACGACCCAACTTCTAACCAAACCAGTTTAAACCCCTTTAAGCTTAAGTTTCCAAAGAAACGCTTCTTCTCTTCAGTTTCGAGGAGGGCCTTATCAGTTCTCTCTCCTCACTATTAGACAGAACCCACCAAATCTCCAACACCCAAAACCTCAAACTGCATCGCGTAAAACCCCTTAAGCTTTGTTTTCTTGGAAGGCACTGCAGGCTCCATTTTCTATGCTTTCTGAGATAATTTTATCAAAAGTTCTCTGTCTCACCTATTCGCCTCTTTACGTCTAAGAGAGAATCTAATTTTGTCATAAAAATGAATCGTCCCTTGCTCTTCCACCCGAGCTCCAGCGAATTTTGGAACTCCCTCCATCCTTCATTATCCACTCCAGTTTTTTAAACATTCTGAGTCAATCCAGACACCCCTCTACCTTTCCCCTTATTTCTTCTCCGTGAAACCCTGTTCATCAGTTCTAGAAAGTCCCCTTCAAAACCTTCAATCGACAGGTCCATACACTAGCTAAAATTCCTTAGGCAACTCTCTCCTCATGTTTCTCTGTTCCTGCCACGGCACACACTTCAAGATTGGGCCTTAGCCTATCCTCTACCCAGCGTATTATCAACATCCCTAACCGCAACACTCCGCTGGTGAGTTTAGAGGAAAGACTCTTCCTCTCCTTCATTCACTGAAGTCACAGAACAACCCCCCACCCCCGACCTAAAAAGCACTTCGGAATAGAGGCTTGGTCCAAAAAAGGAGAAGAATGTGTGTGGACTATGTTGGAATCATACCTTTTCTCTACCAAATTGATCAAGTCTGTAGAAGCATACGTCCCTTCACTCTTTGTTTCTTCACGAGCCCTAGATGGGGGGCTTCTCTCCTCTTGATCAACAGTACAAAGATAATTTTCTAGCATTGGGTCATTTACAGTCAATTGAAGCAAATACTTGGAAGTCAAAATTTATATCCATCTCACTGGAATTTTTTATTACAGATATTTTTATGCTTGTAAACTTTATATTTTCATAAGTTCTTAAATAAGTCTTGTTTAGAGCTTAAAAATTCTTCTTTGCTTAAAATCCAGTCATAAGTAGCCTTATGCTTTTAGAACTCTTTTTTTCCCCTAGAATTTTATATTTTTGTTTCATTACCTCAAAGGTTTTCTAGAGAAAAAAAAGGAAATGGAGTCCTAGGAAGCTACCCCACATGCATCAAATCTCCTTTTTCTTTATGTATAATTTTGTTGAATTTACTTTCTAGAGTCTATAGATAAGGTTCATTTCTGTAAAATGAAACACTAACACATGATAATAATGTTTTCAAACCCTTTTTCTCCTGATTAGAAAGCAGATGAGTATTTTATATAATGTTAGCAAACTTCACAACCTTTACTGACAAGACTAAATTGTTGACTCCCTTCTCCAACACCCCAAAAACACTTCCCCTCTGAGAACCCCATAAACAACCACGCCCACACACCAAAAACAAACAACAAAAATCAAAACTTCATTACATAAATTGAACATAGCTTCTTGACAATGCTGATCAAGAATATCTAACTCAGACTACAGGAAACACATCTAATTAAAGAGTCAAATGGGATGTCAAAGCAGAACATGACTTTATTCACTACTTTGGAAATTAACATACATGAGTGCAGGTCTGTTCTCAAGTAATGCCGAAGGGATTGAGCCATCATCACATGTCCTTTAGCCACCGATTCGGAAATTAAAAGACGAACAACCACTTGACGAGATTCCTTTTTATCAGCTAATCCATCATTAAGCTCCTTTGCAGTTGAAATGCTTTTCTTCCTCGACATATCAGTGTCATTATAGTTTTCTTTCGACGATGATCTAGGTACTATAATAACCAACTGAAGAGAATCAAAGGAATAGTTTCTAGCTGTTTCGGGATGAATAAAAACAACATTAGTAAGCACTACCCCCAGCTCAACACCTTTGACCTCACTTTTGTGCATCAATTTCTGCCCTGAATCCTGAACACGGAGTAGTGCCTTTGCAATAGGATGATTATTATTTGAAGATTGCACATGGGCATTTTCATGTGAATCTAAATATTTCTTGCGTCTCTTTGGTACAACTGCAACTTCAGTTCCTGACACAAGTTGCACTGGAAAAACCTCATGAATCAGATGCAATTGTGGTATAGCAGGACAGCTAAGTTACAGAATAAAATATTTTTCCAACATTTCTTACTATTTTCATTACCCATATAAAAAAAGTTAAAAAAAAAATTGATTTTGATGTATACAAATATGTCATGGCACGCATGTTGAAATTTACAAAGTTCCTGGATACAGAAACCTAAAAGTATATATGGAAACAACATTCTTTACACTCTCTTCAAGGCTTAGGAAACACCAACATTCTTCCATAAAGCATAGAGAGCAAAACAGAAACCAGTTTGCTTTATTACTACACAACTCTAACAAATAATGTCTACATTCTTCCACCAAACCTTTCTAAAGGGTTCCCCTTCCTTCATAACACAACAAGCCCCAACCCCTTCCACTAATAAAGCCAAACCCCTTTCTATCAAACCTAATCAATGAAGATAAGTTTGAACTACTCTAGCAAATCTTCCACCAAGCACCTTCCCTTTGGCCTCCTTAATCAAAATCAAGGTTTTTTAATCAATGCTAAACTAGCACTTACCACCAGGAGAATCCACCCACATTTTATGCCTTAAGGATTTGTACCCTATTGAAGAGTGGACTCCTTCAATCTTACCTTGGCATGCAAAATAAAGACAAAATAAATAGGAAAGATAGACTAAGTGATACAAATTAGAATTGTTCTCCCTCCTTTAAAAAGGTATTGTCTCTTCTACATAGTCAACCTTCTACATGATAAAAAGAATAATAATCATATAAATGAAAAGTTGTTAGCACATAGATGATAAAGAAAACCATCCAATATCTGAGTGAGTACAATAAATTAAGAGAGTGAAGTAGTAGACACCATCTTACCTACCGCTTTTATTGGAAAGGTTGAAACAACAAGGAATGTAACAGTAGTACGGCCATGCAACCACAAAGGAAATTTCATTGCTTCATGGACAATCCCTATCTGCATTTAGAAAAAGAAGGATTTCAGAAATTGGTTTTTCCGGCAAAATATGTGCTTGATGCTCACATTAGGCGACTAACACTTTTCTTTTGTTAACATTTGTTCAAAGAATGAGCATATAAATATTATTTTAAAAAAAAAAAGCATGATGTATCACAAACAACCTTCCAAAAAACATTTATATATAGACAGTTGTATAATTCTATAAGCTATCATATCAACTATGTGGATGTTAAAAGCCATTTTTCTGTATGAGAAGATAATAACAAATATTTGGATGTAGAAAAAGGGGGGAAACAACCATTTCAAGCACCAGAAAAAAAAAAGAGTGTCCAGTTTATATTAAGAAGCCAATGTCAACAACCAATTTTTCAACACTTCCTCCTCTAAACAGATTTAACCATGCTTCAACTTGCTCAAGTTTGAGAAAGTACTAGGACGATATAGAATTGTGTTTTGAGTTGTTCCACAGCTAATACTTGAGAGGAAATGAAGCAGAACATGAATCTCAAGGTTTATTTCAGACAATACAATTTTTTTTTTTGATAGGTAAAAGGAGAAATCCTTAAAAAGAAGTCAGAAAGTACAAAACCCCTGACGTATACAGGGGAGACCTCTGACCTATACAAAAAACAGAGAGGCAATAAAAACAAACTCCCCCACGCCAAAGCTAGCTCCTAGGATTAGTAGAAAGGATACACAAAATAATTCTAACAACTGAAAGATCTACATTAGGAATCAGACCAGCCCAAGAAAGTAAGGAGTTGCTAAAAGAAAGTCTCAACCTGCTCAGGGAGAAAGTGTTGTCTTCAAAGACCACTCTATTTCTCTCTTTCCAAGTAGCCCAAAAGAGGCACAGAGGCATTGCCCTCCACAAAAATCTGATGTTCTTACTGACTGGAAAATTTCCTCGGCTATTCAGAAACTCGCGCAGCTAGAAAGGACGTGCCCCAATATCAAAGGGCAATGGATCAAGATATGCTCTAAGCTTTCCTTGGTCTTCCCACATATAGGACATTTAGTTGCAAGCTGGAAACATCTCTTCTTAAGCTAGTCCCATACTATTATAGCATATATCTACTTTACATATAGATTGTAACTAGTTAAGAAACTTGTCTTGTAGAGTTGTAACATATTAGGAAGGTTAGATTGGCTTACCTATTGTACAGCATAACCCTTTTGTATATATATTCTTGTGATGGATCAATGAAAATTACAAGGAATTTTTTCCTCCAATTCTTCCTTCTTGTTTTCTACATGGTATCAGAGCCTAGGGCTTAGATTTGTGCGGAATTAGGAAGAATTTCAAGAAAGAGTAAGAGTGTCATGGGGGTATTCTTTTGAAACATCCATCTAAAGAGAGAATGGGGTGACACCGCCCACCCAGGAGGGACCGCCGACGAGCAAGGCCACAAAATCCGGTGGCCAAAAAGTGAGCGCATGAGGCTCACACGCAAACCTGTGTTTTTTTTGCCCATTCCCACGCGTCAACGAGTGAGGGCACATGGGGCCTCCCACGCCGACACGCCTCCTCCACCAAGGTTGTCGACCGTCGACACGCCTCCTCTACCAGGGTCGTCGACCGCCGACACGCCTCCTTAGCCACCTACCTTCCCTGTCCGGCAGCCAAAAACATGTCTTTCAAAGCTTTTTGGGTCCGACAACCACTCTACCTAGAGTTTCTGCCTCTGATTCTTAGTCCTTCGACTTTCAATAACATCCAAAGGTGTTTCTTCGTGGATTTGGGTTGCAAACCTAGGGTTTTTCAGGAGGTTTATGAGCTCTTGATTTTTGAAGGTATACATTGTCCCTAAATTCTTTCCTTGGCTTTCTAATGAGTACTTCACAAGATAAAAAGCCTGTTTCGACACTTGAAGTGGTCCCGATGATGTCTAAAATCATGGAGGACAAAACCCACCGGTCCTAATTACTCGACTGAGTAAAACAACCCGCCTCACTTCGAGGAGTATTCGATGGTCAACAAGCTCTTGATAAAGACCCTCCCGCCGATGATTCGAAAGAACGATGGCCGAGGATGATACTCCTCGTCTTCCTACAAATTGTGAATTCCATTTGGCTAGATACTACTACACCCTAATCACTACAGCTTGTTATGAAAATTAATCTTAATATTTCAATTCCTGCAGATTTTTAAGAAAAGTAATATTTTTCGTGATATTTGATGCATACATAACCTTTTATCATTTCGAAACAAGACATCTTGGGCCCTTACAGAACTCTTCATGGACTATAAAAATAAATGAGGAACTGAATATCCTATTACCCTTTAGGTCTGTATGTGTTACAAGGTTCGTAAGCTCAACTACAAAAGATAGCAAGAATGGTTTCCCTACCATCCTCCCTTCCGAGTACAGACTCAGGGCTGTATTTTGTTCACTCGAGATTGGGCTCTCTTCAAGAAAACATTCAACAGGATACTCCGCACAAATCTTCCCTCACTCTACTCCTCATTCTACCTACAGATGAGCAAAGGCTCTTGTTTGGTCGCAAAAAACATCGTGAGTCGTGAAAGCAACAATACAAAAATAGTGGTCTAGGTAGTAACTCTAGAGGGCCAAGATCTTCGGCGTGAAATTGTTGGTTATATTAGTTTATCATGGTTTCAAATGCGTGATACGAGATCAGAAAAGCTAAGAAAGCCAAAATCGGGATATTTTGTCCGCTTCATGGTTTCCACTAATGAGGCATCGCATCGCCTACCACAATGTGGCGAATTAGCCGTGTTCCACTTATATTAAGAATCATCAAGTCTCCATCTACTCCACCATCGTTATCAAGGCCGTAACCCGACAAATGTCTTCGTTTCTTCTTCACCTCCAAATGACCACGATTCTAAAGCCAAATCACATGATGTGCAATCCGTTGCTTAATCTCTACCTTTCAATCACACAAACCAACTTCCATCGCATTCTACAGATGGATCACAGTCATGTGTTCTTGAGTCAAGCATAATTTTTCCCACTCCATCTATTCATTTTTCATCCGTCTTGAGTTTACCTAATTTCTCTTTTAATTTGATGTCTATGAGCAAAGTAACTCAAGCACTTAAGTGTTATATCTCATTCTTTCCGATTGTCTCTTCGTGATCTTATGACAGCGCATTATCGCGTAGGACGCGAGCCTCGGGGGTCTCTGCAAGCCTTGATCATGCAAGCATCAAGCACTCCATCGCTTGTTCCGAGTTACTACACCATTTGAAACGCGGATTGCCAGCTCTGGGCTCGTCCTCTCTCTTCCCCTTGTCAAAAAAGTCAGATACACTGCCTTCTCAAGCTCATTACCATTAGATCGTGAGTCTCACACACTCATAAGCATCATTGTCTTCATCAATTCCGAGTCAATAAACGAGCTAGTGCTTCAATTGAATTACTTCATTTAGATGCGTGGGCTATGTCTAGTCAGCGGCCCCCAAATTCGGGTTTCAATACTTTGTCACTTTTTGTTGATGATTATTCACTTAACCACTTGGTTATATTTCTAGAAAAATCGCTGGAGTTTTCACTTTTGCGGCTTCATACGTAGATACACTCAATTTCATGTTTTGTCCAAAGTCCGAGGAAGGATAACGCTTAAAGAATATGTTTCAAGACAAGCCAATCATTCATGCTTCAAAATGTCATCCTTCATCGACCTCCCGTGGTTGGAGCATAATCCTTCTCATATCAGGCGTATAAGCACAGACACCTCCTCAAACCCGCTAAAGCTATATTATTCTTAAATGCATGTTCAAGCATTTCGACCAATGTCGTTTCCACGTTTATTTTTTTTATTAACCGATGCCTCCTCAATTCCCAATCGGGACACCAGATCACATCCTTTTTCCAAATAAACCTTTGTTTCCTATCGAGTTCGAATATTTGGGTGTACTGCTTTGTTCGAGATAAACTCATCCTCAGTCTCTAAACTCGACCATGTTCAAATGTATCGTTTCGCTATTCCCTGCTTAGAAGGGGTATCGATGTTACTGCCCTAGTCTTCGAAAGTACTTGGTTTCGACTGATGTCACCTTTCTTGAGAATGTACCTTTCTTGAGAACGTACCTTTCTCTTCTCCTCCGATCCACACTAGTCATAGGGAGGAAGACAATCTGCTTGTTTATACTCTTGCCTCATCCATTGTCTCTCCAAGACCTGCTCATGTTTCTTCTCAGGTAAAACCTCCTATCACTCAGGTCTATTCGTGCAAGACTAACCCGCTAACCTCTGTCCCCTAATAATACCGCCTTCACATCAAATCCAATCAACCGTGATGATCTCCCTATTATTCTTCGTAAAGGTAAACAGAAGTGTGCCCATCCGATTTCTTCCTTTTGCTCTTATAACCCATTTATCTTCCCATTCATGTTCTTTTGTTGCATCCTCAGACTCTATTTTGTTGCTTAACAATTTTCATGAAGCCTTATCTCACACTGGTTAAAGATAGTGCTAAGGATAGAGGGGAGATGAAGCTTGAACTAAAACGGTAATTGGGACTTGGTACAGCTATTCATCAAAAGAAAGTCATCGGCCACCGGTTTTCAAGTAGCTAAGGTTAATCTTAATGGTTCAAGCTTGTCGATTGAAAGCACGATCAGAAATCATGTGATGCTCGCACTCCATTGCACTATTCTGACACCTTTTCCCATGTTGCTAAGATGCCATCTGTTTGACTTTTTATTTCCTTGGTTGCTACTTATGATTGGGATATCCACCAGCTGGATATTAAGAATATCTTTCTTCACGTACACTCTCAGGAGGCAGGTAATGAGCAACCTCCAGCGTTATTGCTCAGGAGATCGGGAATATTCGCTGCCTTCTAAGTCTCTTTATATGGTTTGAAACCGAGTCCCTGCGGGTTTGCAAATCGTCATGCCAGCTAAGAAACTCGCACGCTATAAGAAAAGAATCTGGCACCACCCTTCTGGCTGCGACCCCATCCGTGTATCATTTGTCGAAATGTACGTGAGATGATATTGTTATCACTAATAAGCTTAATTTTAAATGTGATCTCATCTCTAGTTCTTCTTCACGATCAATTCCATACAAGACTAGCATGCTAAGATATTTCTGTGCATTGAAGTTACGCAAAGCAAACACAATCTTCTTATCTCAAAGGAAATATGCTGGACGATCATCTAAGACTGGGGAAAGGGTAAACCATGCAGTCTTCCCTACGGGCTCCGTGACGTACAATCTTACTAAGAAGAAACATCTGAGGACCCCCGATGGCAGGCAAAGTACATAAGATAAACACACAGAGCAGCAGGATGGAGAGAGAGTGCAGTTGCATATATAAGACAAAGAATCACACTTGAGACATTCACTTAAATTAGTATCAAGTCAAGACACGTCCTCCATCACACCACTGGGTAGTCAGAGAATGCATTCTATGTTATTCAAAGGAGCACCTGAGTGAGGTATTCTATATGTTAATCACAAGATAAATGTAATCGAAGTATTTCACAACACCGACGTTGCGGTCAGTAAAGGAAAGATAGAGATCCACTTCATGTTACTATGTCTTTGTTGGTGGAAACCTAGTATCATAGAAAAATAAGAACCAAGGGGTTGTTTCCCATTCAAGTGCAGAGTCCGAATATAAAGCAATGGCACAATTGGTGTGTGAGATCATGTGGCTTCATCAACTCTTAATGGAAGCTCCAAGATTAAGACACCACCTCAAGAAACTCAGTATGCGACAAACTTCAAGTCGCTTTCATATTACTTATAACTCTATATTCCTAATGCATCAAACATATCAGATGGGGATTGCTCCTTTATTTCGTAAAATACAACCTTACTGAGATTTCCACAGATATTTCAAGATCAATATCAATCGTGATAACTTCACAAAGGCCCTAAGTGGGGACCTGTTATATCTATGTAACAAGTCATACAGATTAAAGATCATGTTCTAACTCGAGGGGGAGGTTATAGCATATATCTACTTTACATATAGATCAGAATTAGTTAGCAAATCTATTCTTATAGAGTTGTAACGATAGAAAGCTGGGATCGCTTACCTATCAGATGCAACCTAACCCTTTGTATATATATTCATGATTAATCAAATGAAAATTAAGGCGAATTCTCTTTCCTCCAATTCTTCCTTCTTGTTTTCTACACATACAAATTATTCACACCCAACAACTACTTGTATTAGTCATATTTATCCTGAATACACTGGCCAGCATCTGGGCTCAGCTCAAAATCAAAGGTTTTGGTCGATATTTTCTTGCTATGTTCAGTAACTTCAGTGGAGCCTCATAACCAACCACCAAAGGAATTTTAAGTATGTTTTGTTAGAGTATATTTTAGAGGAAAAAGATAAGCTTTTGAAAGAGGAAAACGGCTCTAGGAGCCCCAAAAAAAAAAGCTTTGGATAATGATTTGTGAATTCAACCCACATAGGAGAAAAGGCAAACTTTAAGATGAGAGGAATAAATCCAATTGGAAAAGGAAATCCAACAATAGATAAGCTTCCCAAGAGCATCATGGCATGGTAATAGGCAACAAGGTGAGGGCCTTATAAATGTAAGGCTTTTATTTTGGCAAGAAATGGTTAGATTATTATTTTAGTGAGTAGATTGACTTTCAGCTTCTTCAAACTAATAACAAATTGTTAGTATGCTGGATTAAATGCATTTTTTGCATATCAAGTTTAGTTATCTTTTATCGCTTTATAATTATTTTATATACAATAGCAAGATGGGTGGGATATGCTTACTTAATGTATATGATTGTTAACTGTGTAAGTTTGCTCTCTGGGTAAATTATTACAATCTCGCATTATTATTCAAAAAATAGTTTGCTTATAAATGTTTGTTTGTGGAGTGGGGCCATATCAATGCTTCAGAGCCATGTTCAGCTGCATCTAGTACCACTGCATGAAACCAAGGATATAAATAGGCTACTTTGTTTCCTTGTGATGAATGAACTGACATTTTATTTGAGGCTCTTACATACTATTTAGACTGTGGATCTTTTTTCTTTTATTTATTTATTTATTTACAGGATGTGTTTGATAAAGATTACAAATTACTTTTCAAATGGATCTTCACTCGCCTCTAATTCAGAATAGTGTTTCATCAAGAAAAAAAAAAAATCAAAAGAAAAAATGTTCTAGCCTTGCAGACTAATGTTAACTACACTCCGCTTCTGTGGATAGCTGCCTCTATGTTTCCATTAAGCTCCATGACTTCCCAATCATCTTCAGTGTCTGGTTCTATTGTGACTAAGGTGGCCTTGGGCAAATTAGCAACAGCTCGTACTTGAACAGCAGTATGATCTGGTAAGGAAATGCATTCTATAACAAGCTGACAACTTATGCTGATATAGAACAGACAAATATATAAGAAAACAATACAAAGAATCACACATGACAGTGAAATTTTTTTTTAAGCTGGTGGAACCACCCAAGCCCCAAATCAGGTTGAAATTTCGGATAATCCAAATCTTGATGGGCTCTCAGCATATAAAGCTTCTATTTATTTGTTCTATTATTTCAGCTTTTAGTTGTCTACTTATTGATAAAGCATTCCAATGAACTCCAGATTGTTCTCTTCAATTCCAATACTAAGTCTTACAATTGAATAAAAAAAATTTATAGACAAATAAAATGATTTACAAAAACACACCAAAATACACAAGATATTTAAAGGGGTGCTAGAAGGCAGTTAAATTACTCTTGAAATATATCACTCAGCAAATGTGAAGTTTTATAATAGGATTAATTTTACTGAAAAGTAAATTCTATAAAACTGAGTATTAATTAGAGTTTGTGATATTCATTTTTTTCTTCTCTTCAACCATAGCTAGTGGTTTTTGGATCTAGAATCTCTTAGGCTACATGTAAAGCACTTTGGCATAAACTAATGATAAAGAATAAATACATTACTAATGTTGATTCACCATCTATCTACTAAATAAGGTGCACCCTAATCAATGATCTTCTCAAAGCCCCAGTAAAGCTAAGTCTCTCTTCCTCATTGCAGAACCCACTCCAGCTGTGCTTCAAATGCTGGTAGACTTGTGCTTCTCTCATCTCTCTGCCAGAAATATTAAACTAACTCTGTTACTCAATGAACATCTGCCAAAATTGGACTATTGAGGACACCACAAGCCTGTAAATCCACTGCTTACAGGACAAGACCCCAGCCCAGCCTCCAAACCCCAGTGGATAGAAATTAGATGTGGAATCCAACACAAAATATCAATAGCAAAAACTTGAATTCTTCCAGAGATGCATGTCCGTATACATGAGGTGTTTCGAGCAACCCACTCGTCAAGGTCTTCTCTGGTCTCAAATCACATTCTTCTATCCACTCACTAAGGCTGCATACACTCCGCCCTCTTTCAAACCGCCATACGCTTTCCCCCTCTCTTCCCCCTCTCTCCCTTTCTCCAAAGTTTTTTGCTCAATAATCCAGAAAATATAATAAGAACAAATCAAGAAGTTTGCAATACCTCTATAAACACCGAGGAAGCTCTAAAGAACAAAACCGCTGCCACATCTGAAAGTAAGAGGACAACAGAGGAAAAAAAAAAGGTTGCAAGGACAAAGTAAGTCCATGCCGATAACCTACAGTGGTGGTCTGTTTTGAAGATCTGACCGGGTCAATTTTCATTCATCACCAACTGGCAAAGCTCAAAAGTCCCATATGAAAAGATGAAAAATATTTACCATGCAGATGCCATGGAAACTAAGGAAAATAGCAAAGAAAATGAGGTGGAAATGCTAATACTTTTCTTCCCAGTTTCTTCCAAATTGATGGAGAAAGTGGTATTCCTTTTAACATTATAATTCTCGCTTTCCTTCACTTTTTCATGAACAATCAAAGCAAATAAATTAACACTTTCCTCTTATTTTCCTATATTTTCCGCTAAACTTTTCCAAAACCAAACATAACTTAATCGAGTATTTGAGACCTGCTTCACAACATCAATCACCAAGAGTCCCCAAATGTTCTCAAGAGAATATTTTATAGCAATGATCAATTAGAATTTTTTTAGTCGAGTTCTTTTTTTTGGTTTGAGGTGATTTTAGGTTTAAAGATGAATATTGATAAAAGTGAGGTCATCCCCATTGGAAATTGAGTCTCTACCGGTTATTGTATCGGTGATAGGGTGTAGAGTTGGGATGCAACCCTAAGGGGTAGCTTAGTTGGTCCTAACTCGGGTTTGCTCTCCAATGGTCACTAGTTTGAGTTCCCACATGGCCATTGGAGGATTTACTGGGCCATTAACTTCAGGGGCCCATGGGATTAGTCGAGGTGCACATAAGTTGGCATGAACACCACTAAGATAAGAAAAAAAAAGAGTCAGATGTTGCCCACCTTTATTTGTGGTCTTCCACTAAGGAACCTTTCTTCAAGCTCAGAAGGGTGTGGGGTGTCAGGAAGAAAAGATTTATGAAAGATTATCATTGTAAGTAGGCAACCCCTTCAAGGGAAGATGCCACTTAATCAGCACCTTTATCAAGTCTTCCAATTTATTTCATGTATCTCTTTATCATTTTGTTGAAAGTGGGGGCAATACTTGAGAAAATCCAAAGGGATTTTTTATAAGGGTGGAGATTCCTTAGAGAAAACCCACATTTGGTGAATTGGAAGTTGATTTGTGTGGATGAGAAGGAGGGGGCTTAGGCATTCATAGCCTTGGAGCCCTTTACAAGGTGTTGCTTGGGAAATGGTGTTGGAGATCCACTGAAGAAAGGGAGACTTTCTGGGATAAATTTGGCCAAGAGGAAGGAGGGTGGTGTTCAAGAGGAGTTAAAGGAGGCTACTGTGTGGGTGTGTGGAAAGCCATTAGGTAAGACTGGGAGGATATTTGATGTCGATCCCGCTATGTCACAAAGAATAGGAGAAGGTTAAATCCTAGAAGGACTTATGGTGTGAGGATCAAATTTTAGAAGAGGCTTTCCTTATTCTATTCCATTTGGCAGCTAACAAAGATGCTTGGGTTTCAGATATTTTGGAGGAGGACAGAGAATGGGATAGTTAGAACCCTCATTTTTCAAGACACTTGTATTTGGGAGGTGGAAGATGTGGAGGGCTTGTTTTGGAAACTCCAACCTTTAGTCGTAAAAAGGGATGTGAAGGATAAATTTAGCTTGAAATTTCCTTATAAAAAAAAAGATAGCTTAAGCTTGAAAGAGACCAAGAATGGTATTTTTCTTCCATTAGATCCCTTTACCATTTCTCCACAAGGGCCTCTAATGATCCTTTTCCTCGGAATTTGATCTAGAGGTCTTAGGATCCAAAGAAAGTGAGTGCTTTTTGCTTGGGAAGCAACTTGGAGTATATTTTTTACCGTTCAGCAGCTCAAAAGGAGGGAATAGATTATGCCAAATAGTTGCTATTTGTGGAAAAAAGAAAAAGACAAAACCAACAACCATCTCCTTTTGGTTTGCAAGAAGGCTTCAATATTATGGAATTTGATCATCTCCCTCTCCAGTGTGCAGTGAGTTTTACACTCATTTAAAAGGACTTGCTTAGTTGGCATGGTGTCTTTGTTGGCAAGAGAAGGAAAAAGGTTTGGAGGGTAACCCTTTTATGCTTAATGTGTACCTCATGGAAGGAAAAAAAATGAAGAGTGTTTAAAAATGCAGAACGGTCTGATCAAGCAATCAAAATACCTTCTTTTGTATATTTTGGTGAATTGGGTTAGGGTGATTATAAGAAATCATACTTTTGTCCATGGTTAACTTAATAGACTGGGTGTATATCATGGTAAGCTAGGTTTTTGTGGCCTTTCAGCTTAACTTTTGGGCATCAGGATTACATTTCTTGTTTACTATTTTAAGCTACTACTAGACTTTTTAAATAGAAGCTCTCTCATTTACCAATCAAAATATAGTTATCAAGAGAATTCCTGAAGTTTTCCAAATTATCAAGTCCACTAGGACTCAGAAACTTCTATGGAGAAAACAAATGAAAGGCAACCGGGATGAAGATCACCACAGAGATGAATTGTGCTGAAATTATTTTGCATTCACCCATTTTCAGATCTTTCCCTTCAAAGTCGACAAAAAAAAATCAGTTCAAACTCTATCAATTAGGATTCTCTTATTTCTCCAACACCCAACAGAATATTTGCGGGAAATTCATATACGAAATGATCACAACCACAAACTGAAAGCTTAATAGCTTTAGTTTTCAACAAATTTATCAAAAAAACAGCATAATTTTTCAACAAATGTGATACTGGAAACAAAACCCAATCTAAAAGTAACACCAATAACAATAATCAATGCGAAAAACAGAGAAAAATAAGATTTTCAGTGAATTAAAATTCAATCTGACACAAAATTGAAATCATGGCAAGCTCAAACAAAAATCACAAAAACAGAAAGACGAGCAAGAAAATGAGGAAACCCAAATAGAAGAGCAAAAACCTCGATGGAGGAGGAGGTGGAAGCGGAGCCAGACCAAGCAACGACCCAGACATCATTGTTGGAAGAAATCAGTCGAGGCGGACAACGGAGAAGGAAGTGTCGACCCCAGGACTGAAGGGTTTGACAGAGGAAGAGGAGGGGAGACGAAGCAGTTTCTCAATTCTGCCTTAATTGTTCCCTACTTCCTAACCTATGCCTCTCTGCTTTTGATCGATAGTGTCACCAGGTGACAGAAGATGATGATGATACAATCAGAGCAACGGCAGTGGCCTTTTTCCCTCTTTTCGAGGATTGACACGTCCGGTGGGCGTTGGGTTGTGTGAAGTGAAGGTACCGGTAAAAATGATGGAAAATATTGAGAGTTTAAAATATTATTTTTCAAAAAAAAAAATTACAAAATTAGTTTGTAAACCAAATTATTATTCAAAGTAACAAAAGCGAAGGTGAACATTAACTTCAGAAATATCGTTGTCCTAAATAATAGCTTCATCATATTCGAATTCAATTATCTATTGTTATGACAAATTCGCTTTTCACCATTTTTAAACTCAATCGACGTCGTCCTCGAATGTTTACATTATCGCGTTTTTTTTTAAAAATTTCTGACAACCCTTTCCTTTCCCATTCCTTGATCTTTTGTTTTTCATCCGTTTTTGGTTGAGACCGATGGCGGGCTTGGAAATCAAGGGATTTTTACTCCATATTTTATCTTATAGGACTCCATTCAACTCGATAGAAAGTAACACTCCTAAGACAGATCGTTGTTGAAAATTTTTAAATTACCGGTTTTGTCGCGTGTTTTGCTGATAACGCGCGACTTAGCTTCGGCTTAGTTCCCATTGTAATATGTGGTGATAATATTTTATCGCGCAAGGTTTTTTACATACTACTTATTAGATATATTAAGAACAAACTTTTCAAAACATATATACATAAAGTCTATTTGGTAGCCTTTAGCCAATTGTTTTTTTTTTTTTATTTATGGGTTGTCCTCAACTGTTTTTGTTAAAAAATTCTAATGTATTGTTTGCTTGGAGTACGCTACGACAATGTATTTTCGGTAACAAACATAAAAGGCATAAGTGCCTGCTTGGTCGCTCTCTTGTGTCATTGGTTTTTTTAATTCTTTAAGCTAGCTTAAACCTGCTTTCTTTGTTGAAAATTTTTTTAATGAAAGTTTTATTGATAATGTGGTTATTAAATGTGTATTTTCAAATATGTATTTGATTGCTATTTTTGTAATTGATAAATACTATTTTGAGTCAAAACTCCTAAAATCACTCATATTTGAAAAGTAGTTGACAAGAATTGCTTATAAAAATGAACTTAAGGGTCTCATTTGATATAGTTTTAAAATTGTTTTTTGTTTTTCAAAACTAGGATAACGCTTTTGGTTCATTTTCCTTGTTCACTTTTGGTTCAATTGGGACCAAATGTGGTACTGCTTTATCCTAACATGAAAATTACATTTTTGATTGTTTGATAGTAATTTAGGTACTGAGGCAGCAAATATTTAATGTGATATTCGTGTTTTACATTTTTCTCCACAAAAATATGAATGAGTAAGGATGTATTTGATAGTGTTATATTTCTAGTTGAAGTGGTTTATTTAAAACTCTTTTTGGGTTTTTAAATTATATTTAAAATTAAGTAAAAAATATACACCATTTATATTATGTTATCTAAAAGGATATAGAATATTTTTTATTCAAGATACAGAATATTGTTATCTAAAGTAAAAACAATCTCATCTTCAAGATTATACTCCTATTTTTCCTTAATTTTCCATGAGTCATAAAAAAAATATATTTTGTTTAATTTTCAAGTTCGAGGGATAAGAACTACTAACATAGTAATTTGTATCACAATATTTACAACTATTGGTGCATTTTAAATATTTCTTTCAACATGAGTTATACATGATAGACTCATGACTCACTTAGTTGATATCATTTTATGAATAATATATATATATATATATATATATATATATATATATTTAATATGCATGTTACATTATATAGTATACTCTTATGGATTCGAATTTGATTAACTTGTTAGCCCATCTCACCTTTTCACCACTTAGTATATTCTTATGGATTCGAATTTGATTAACTTGTTATCTATCTCACCTCATCACTTGAACTGTTTCCTTTAATCTTCAATCGCCTTCCCTATTAATTCTATGCATTTTTCTTAATTATAACCCCATATGAACTTTCATATAGTCAAACTCTTTATTTGGGTTATTCCTTGGTTAAACAAGGTGATTGAATGTAGCATTCATTAATGTAGTGGATATGTTAAAAAAAATCACATCTCATATTATTTAATTTATTTGGGACCATTAGATATTACCATGTTCGTTTACCTATTTTTCATGATATGTTATTACAATATAAATATACTAAAGACTGAAACATATGTCAAATATGTCAAGAATAAAGTTGTCATTATGCCTTTGGATGTTCCGATTGATTGTAAGTTTGAACGGTTAGTGATATGATATACTCAAGGACAATTATTAACAAACAAATATTCAATGTGGGTGGGTATACAGATTTATTGGTTCGCGAAAATGATAATGTTGTAGAATTTGACTATGGTTGTGGGCTTGTAGCGGTCTAGTACCGGATACATACAGATATGGAGTATATGAAGATGATGAACACTCCGAATATGAAAAAACTAATTGTAACGTCCCAAAAATAGCCTTCTTGTTTTGTTATTTTACTTTATAGTATTTTATGCCATTATTTTTTTGTTCTTTTTTTTATTATTCTATTTGTTATGTTATTGGTTTTAAGTGATATAAATATTGATAAGTGAAGTGTAATGGATGAGAGGATAAGACCAAAAATTGGTCTTATAATGGGTATGACACGTTTTTGGAAAAAAAGGAGAGAGTTAGGTTAGCGGGTTCGAGAAGAGCCAATAAGGTGATTATTCTCTATTTGTTCAAAGTTTTGCAAGAAAATATAAGAAAAGGAAGTGATTGGAAGGTATTAAGAAAAAAACAAGGTATGGATTATCCATTTTGATTGTTAGGAAAGTCCTAACTCATTATCGTTTTTGTGCTTATGGAGAATCTAACTCTTCCATCTTTGGGTAATTTGTTATTGAATTGGAGTTGTATTGCTTTTGGATTATTTTTGTTTGGCTTGTGGCGTCTTAAAGACCAAGAAGTGTATAAAGAGATGTATAGGTTTTGAAGGGAATCGCTAACAAAGTTTTTTTTTCTAGAACCCATGTTTTTGTATTAGCCATAACTTGACCTCTTGAACTCCAAATTGAATGATTCCAATTTGAGATGTGCATACGAATTATGGCTGAAAATGTCTAAAAGAAATAGAGACCTAAAGCAGTTCAAAAATAGCAACTATGTTGGTGTTTCCAAGATGAACCAAAGCAAAGTCTATAAACAAGAAAATTTATTGGTTGTGTCATGTTTTTGTTTTGGCCATAACTTGGCCATTAGTCATCAAAATTGAGTGATTCTAGTTTGGAAAGAACCCTAAGAGGTAAACCTACAAAAGTATAGAAGTTACCAAGAAGCAAACCTAAACCTAAGTCCCCTGTTTTTGAGACTAAAGTGAAAATACGGATAAGCTATTAGGTTATCATTTGTTTTGGTACAGTTTTGGTGTTTTGGCTATAAGTTAAGTTGTAATGATCTAAATGAGATGATTCCAATTTCTATTGAAAATAGACTCATAGAGCTAAGTTATTCTTTCTTCTTTGAAAGAAGTTTAGTATGGTTATTTGTTCATAAAATTTGCAAATGAAGATGTATTTGGTAGAAATCAACCATAACTTAAACCCAGCATGCACGATCATTTTTTCTTTTGTTTTTCGTTTCTTTTTTGATTGTGATGTATTTGTGATGATTAGGGTCAGATGATAAACCTAGCACAAATCGGAATTCAAAGTAATATGAGACGTGAATTCCAAGAATCCCTTTTGGTTTGTTTTTCACATTTCTCTATTGTTTCTGTTTATCAGGAAAGCTTTATTTGGTCATCGTCCCGCGTTGATATAAAATCCGCATGTGTGCTTCTGGTTTGAACCATAAATAAATTGGTTCGTGTTGGTTAATTGATCTCAAGTGGATTAACATGAAAAGGAAGACAATGTATGGTAAATGCATGAATCATGTAGTCAAATTATTTATGTGTATGGTCTTGCTTTTGGTGTAAAATTACTGCATATATGTGTTTAAATTATGTTTCCAACAAAGAAGGTCTGGTATAATTGAAATAATGCGTAAAACTCATGTTATGAGTTAAATGAAGAAAAAATGATTTGATTATGGTCAAATGCGAGATAGTGTTTCTATGAGGTTATGTGTAAATTTTGTGTGCAGAATTATTGACTTTGAATAAATTAGTTTTTAAAATGAGTTAATCGGATAGTTAACATAGTGGTAAAGTGTGCATATTGGTTGTAAACTTGCGTTATTGTGGAATTATTGTGAATATAATCCAGCCATTTTTAATATGACTAATTATTAATGCTCTTAAGAGAATGTTAGTCGTCATATTCGAGTTAGGGATAGATTGGTATATTAATAAGGATAAATGTAGTAATACTACGAATTATAAGTTTTATAATGGCATACCAATTCATAACTCGAGACAAAGATCGATATGTGCACAAAATATAATGTAAAATAACCGGGCCAGAAATCACGTGGCAATATTGAGTTATTAGTAAGAATCGCTACAAATTAATGACTGTGGTCATTCCGTTATCCTCTACATCGAGATTCATTTTAAGGGCAAATTATTAATAAACGTATGAATTAAAAAGAGACGAAAATATTCGTATATGCGAGCATGAAATATGAATTATCGTGTTTTGATATGCGAAATAAAATGAATGAATGTTAAACTAGTACAAAATGTGACGCCCCATTTCCCGAGGGTCCCGTTAACCATTGTCAACCTACGGAAACCTGTGTGTCTCATATCTTAAGACCTATACATGAGTAAAATGGCCCGCCGCCCATACATCCATACTCACCAAAAATATAACAAACTATATTACAATAGTTGTAAATAGTATCGCACTTTATACAAACATATATCAAATTTTAGGCATTATAATACATGTTTTACAAAAATATATAATCAAGTCACATGCCTGGGCTTTCTCAAAAGCGACTGAGCTGCTCACTTTTCCTAACACTCCCGTACCAAATAATAATTCTTCTATTGTGCAGAGAAACTATATGAATGATCCACACGCTACTCCCCACCTAAGTCAGCTTCACACAGCAATGGCAAAACCAAACATTCAAGCAAACATATAAATTTATCAGTACCACATGAAATGAATGAGAATGTGACTCACCCTTTCTCCCAATTTCGAGCCCTCATTGACTCCCCGACGCATGCCTGCTTAAGGGTGGAGAAAACACCGCTTTTCTAAACAAAATGTTTTTTGCTTCTTCTCTTTAAAACATAATAACACTGAAGCTTGCAAAATCTATCGGACAACCCTCCGAGGTGGAATTACTCTAGAACAAAACAGCCATGGGTCTTCTCCGGTATTTAACCGTTTGATACCTTCAAGGAAATTCTTCGGAAAATCTTCCTTTGAAATCCATTTAGCAACCACATTTTTCATGTCATGTACTCACACCTATTATTCTAGGTTATCCTAGTGCACATGAAATGCAATATGCTATTTCACAACAATTCATGTTAATATATTAAGTATGCATATATAACATAATTTATCCACAATCATCATGTTATTAATTCATACATAGCAATAACATAAAATTAGCTCACATTGGCTAATATAAAATTCGGCAGTCTGTCTTGGGACTGCCCATAGCATCACACAAATAACAAAACATGTTATTCAATCAAGCAATAACATATTCACACTCAAGGCCACACACAACAGCCCACGATCGGGCCCCTGGATCAGGAGAAAACTCATTTAGGATTTTCTTTACCATTCCAAATCTTTGAACCGAAACACTGGCCATCCAAAGCTCAAGATATCCCTATCCATTAAAATGACACTTACCCAAAGAATAAAACAAGTAGGAGAAAGGAACCTCACTCCTGAGTTGTCGTAAACTCCACAAACCGGACTCATCGTAGTTTCAGCAGGGATCAACTTTTCCTTCGTTTTTAGGAAGTCACGATTCGATCGTTTTAGGGCCTAAGAGAGAAGTGAGAGCTTCTCACTCTAGAATTTTTCTTTCTCTTTCCTCTTTCTTTTCCCTCTCTTTTCCCCATCCAAACGGTTGGGTTAAGAGACTCTGCCCTCCACGCCACATGTCAACCCCCTCACGGGTCGACTCGATTTCACCTATCCCCTATCCATTCAACATGGATTTCCTCCACATAGAGGATGCCATGTGTCCTACGTGGTTCCACTACTATCAGCCAATCATTATGCCTGTGACATGGCACTTCCCGAGCCACTCATAAAGCTGCCATGTCTCGCACTTTCCAGAAAAACTAGAAATTACGACTCCGTCTCTATCTCACTGCAGAGTTAGATTTTCATGAGACATCTTAACCCAAGAGTTTCCAGTTTATCATCTCGAGATCTAGAAAAACTGATTTGACCGAAATTACCATTTTACCCTTTTTTAGAAAATTATAATTTTCTATGGTTTTACATAAAATGTTATATATATAAATATTTCATTGATCACATGAGCACTATGCTAAAATGTTGTTTAGAAAAAATATGTTGAATGTAGTTATAACAAGTAATGTATGCCTGTAACCGAATATTATTTATATGTACATATATATGTTGTGTTGATTGTTTGGCATGAGAATAGAAACGTAAAGAACCACTAAGCATGAAAATGCTTAGCGCGTTGATTTCTCACGCATAGGTACCGTGTAGATAGTGGCAAGATTGAAGACCACCGAGCATAAAGTCACTGTCATATAGTTCGGAGTATACAAAAATGCTATGTTTCATGCATACCACTTCATTTCATGATATCATGTGATTATTTTTGTGGAAATCAAAGATGTTTAAGTCTTCATGATAAAGCAGTAGTTTAACTCCAATAATATTTTGTAAATGTTTTAGAAAGGCATGAAATGTCATTTTATATCAATATGTTGTACTAAATAATATATATGGGGCATCTTGAAATGATATGGTGTATATTTCTCATATTAATGAATGTATTAGGTAATATCATATATCTACATAAGGTATATTATGAAATGTGTTTTGATAATGATTGCATGGTGGTCCTGCTGCCGATCCGGCTTCACCCTGGGTTGGGCTCCAATGTATGGCAAACACCACTGATGGTAGTTGATGAAGATGTTGACAGATGAATCTAATAGAGACTTAGATAAACGAGCTGAGGATGATGTATCATCTTTCGATTCTTCAAAGTTCAAGTTTTCGAGAATGAGCAAGTGATTATGTCTCTATGCATGCAAAAGATCATGTGATGTATCGACAACCCAGAGGTCAAGAACCGTGACGAAGTCATCACCTATTCACATCACTCTGCCACCATCACCTCACTTGAACATGTTGAAAACTTTGGTAATGTTATTTCGTGATTTGATCATGGGTGCAACATAATACCGTTATTCAAGTGGGAAATTCAGAACAGTGTTTAGTCAAACTGACAAAATGTCAAATATTTATCAATTAAAGCACCGTGTTTATTGTTGCTACATCCTCAAAAAATTTATAGTTTTATGATGTAAGAAGGCTTAATAATGTTTAATGTCAACTTCATGCTTATGGTTGTGAATATACTTGTTTATTTGTTATCAACAATATATGGTCAGATACTGTGGTTTCAATCTGTTTGAACGTGACATCATCAATTGGAATCAAACTGCTATCGTCATATCAAGGCAATTATTACGCACACCACATATCTCGTTAAATGCACTTAAGACTAAGGCGCGGATGGAAAGGCATAAAGCACTGAAATTGGCTCGTGATTTTTTTCAATCATATACGTAGTTTCAACGCTTGTTCGCCTTGATAAGCAACCGGATGTACATTTGGAAAACATTTGATAGTAATATGCCAAACACTAAGATATTTCGACGTGTGTTCTGGTCATTCAAGCCATCTATTGAAGGGTTTAAACATTATGTCCCATAATATATTGATGGTACACATTTGTATGGGAAGTATAGCGCACGTTATTGATTGCTATGGCAGACTTCGAAATAATAAGTTGTTTTCTCATTGGCATTTTCTATTACGTATAAGAGAATGTTGATAGTCAATATTCTTGATAGAATAAACGGAGTTGGTTTAATGGATTGCATTGGTGTTACATCCGACAAACATCCAAGCATATTATGGTAGCAATGAACATCTCATCTTAAGGCCAATGCATCATCCGCCTTACCACAGGATTTGCATACTTCATCTTGCAAGCAATTTTATGACTCATTTCAAAGATAAACTCTTGAAGAATTTGGTATGTACATCAACTTTAGCGACTACACAACGGAAATTCAATAGGCATACGACTACAATTAAGAGAATTAATTATGAAGCACAACAATGGTTAGAGGCGATCCCTCATGTTATGGGCACTTTCACATGATGGAAGTCTAAGATATGGGATAATGACAACCAACATATCCAAGGTATTTAACAGTGTTCTTAAATGAGCTCGTAACTTACCAATCATTGCATTAATTCAGTTGACATTTTTCTCGCCTAAATAGTTATTTTGTTGCAAGAAGGGAACAAGATGCTAATAGATTGACATATGATGAGTAAGACGTCTCATACGTTAGATTAAGGCTCGGGTGGTTAAGGCTGATAATGGAAATTGTCTTTACGATCACATATTGTATGATTTTATGTGAAGTCAAGGGAGTGGCTCAACGCAGCGCCTCAACTATATGACTTAAAAATGCACATGTGGTAAGACACCGATATTATGGATTACAGCCATCATACAAAGACACGCATCGATGTGCTGATCGGTTAATTTGTTCAAGGCTACTATACTACGCAGTTGTACTATGATACTTAGGCAAGCTTGTTTCATCCCATATTCAATGTAGATGAGTGGCCCCTTTATGATGGTCCTACGATTGTACCTCTTGAGTTAATGAAATGCATAGGCAGTGGACGTCTTAAATCAACCCGTTTGCATAATGAAATGGACGTTAGGCAGCGGAAAACTACTATGACATGTGGCTCGTGTAAACAACTCCACACACCGACGGCCTTCAGAAAATAGAAATCAAGTTCAATGAAAGATGTGAAGTAACTCTATTTTTTTTTTGTAAGGCAATTTTCCTATCATGTTTGTAGTTGCTTTGTATAATACTTATGTACGAATGTGTATTTCTTGGATTATAAAAGACTGAAATTTTATTTAAGTAAATGAGACATCATTCTTGTACGGTTTGCTCATTATCATGTAATTAGTACTGCATTAATGTGACTATGGGATACTATTTTTTCACCGTTTTTTATTAATAACATATCGTTTGAATGAATCATTATAGATATGGCATTCAAAGAGCTTCATGATGCAGATCCTTTAGATCCATTTGTATTGGTATTGTAGGATAGACATAGGTCGCACTTAGTAGACAACAGTTAGGTAATGCATTTTATTTACTCTTTATCAAATATTATTACATATTGTAAATATTCGTAATTTATATAATCAATTATAAAATCGAAATCTTCGCTACTTGTAGTTCCGTGAAGTACTACTCCTGACAAACGCATGAAAGTCTTCATCAAGATGTGGTATGAATCTACATACTGGGCCCACAAGGTATTCAAGGTAGGATTCTATGGTATATACTGTTTGGGCCACATCGTGATCGATTAGCCACTTATCACTTGTCTCGTCGAGATATGGAAGCCCCGAGACACACGCCGCTTCACGTATCTGCCGGTGAGATGATGATCAAGTTATGTGATGTCGCGACCAACTCGGCCCGTATCCCAACCAAAGAAATACCCGGACATGTGTGTTTGATGTGGTGGAGTTGTGCGAGGAGCTACTCAGAGTCACCCCACCCGTTGATGCTCTCAGAGGATCCTCTATCTTCATAAAGTGGTTATGTGACTAGTTATCCACCCCAACACCTGACGCATATGAAGTTACTTCAGAGCGGAGTGCGCGTGGTTTCATCTTAGCGCTGATGGGATCCTTCTTGTTTACGGACAAGAAAGGAGTGCATGTGCATCTGTGCTTTCTCCCACTACTACGAGATTTAACGCAGACTACAACTTATAGTTTCAGGCAGTGCAAGACTAGCACACATCAAGAGTTACACGAGCTAGCTTAGGATCGTGATACGCAGATGGGCCGGTTGGACATTGTTACAAGTATACACGTATTTATTACACACATCCATATACAAACACATCATTGCTTACTATGAGCTGAATTATGGTCTTGTGATATTTCACGTAGCAACTGATTGGCACCAAAGAAGACATTCTGAAGACCCCAGTCACTACGCCACATGACGACATGTTCTGCGTCATCGATGGAGACGTAGGTCGAAGCATCGATGATGGACACCGAGCTGAGTATGCTCTTTTCATCAGTGTAGTGGAGAGTACCTTGACACTGTGCATAACTCATCCTGTATTCTCCCATACCGAGATCAAATTTAGATGTACAAATTCTGATCGTGCAATGGGTATATGTAAAAGGCACGTTTATGTAATTTCATTCATATTCACATAAACGCATTGACGTGAAAGTGTAAATGTAGGTCTTATACAATACATGTTTCTGAGAGTTGGTTGACCATTTATTAGACATATGCTTATCTCATCGGGATCTCGACTGACAATGTCACTGCTTATATGCTTCGGGATTATGAGGGAGATCACTGATGAATTGCGCGCTTAGGCTACACTAGAGATCTCTCAATTGTGCTCTTATGAGCACAACTACGTGAGAGTGGATGCACGTGACAAGTTTAAAGAGATTAAGACGTATCCCCGCCTGTCGCTTACGGGATACATGAAGTGATCATCAATGCACTCCCTATGGTGGGTATTACGGACTTCCATGATCCATATATGCAGGATATCAAGCCGTATTACACTATTATTTTATGACACCACCACTCCATAGGATGAGATGAGGTCCCATACTATACCAAAGTACTACCTGTGTTTTCGTGTTGGGAGTATTGTGTTTCTAAAGGTTTTTCTACTTGAATCACTCGTTTCACTATATTTATAATTGTTTGGTTGGTTCTTTTAAATCCTTGTCATGACTGGCATAGTTAGTCGCTCGCTTGGGGCTACCACAGGTTTGGTGTACGACTTACATCATATTGCTAGTTCAGTGTTACACTAGATCGAAGAGGAGCATCCCATCGTCGGCTATGATCAGGAGGCATCTACTTCACATGGACCATCCATTATACCTTCAGTGTCATCCACTCCAATTCGTATGCAGCCCATTCGAGGTAGAGGGAAAGGGAAAGTTGATCGACAAGGCTCGTGGGTCAAGATGTGCTGGCTATACGTGGTCAGGCACTCGGCGAGGAGATCATGGCACACCCGGTTTCAACATCGCCTCTACTTCCATGCCCCCCATACTTACCCATCACCTGATACTTCCATACTCCCCCATACTTACATATCACCCGATATTTTTATACCCCCACAGACTTATACTTCACCTTCTATACCTCCACACACTTATACATCTTTACCATCTCTAGTATCGCCAAATCCAACTTCCATGTGAGTAGATATGATATTATCATCCCACCCTTTATCATCCCATACATTACCTCCCATCACGCAGACCACGGTCGCACCGCATCGCAGTCAGTGAACCCTCCATCTGTGCAACCTCGAGTCTACGCATATCGCCGAAAGACTTCATCCATCACCATTCACTCCATTGACCCCATCAACTCCGTTTGATTGCATCGACCCTATGCATCAATAAGCCGCAGATTATAAGCGCCGTCCCATAGAATATAAAAAGACTCCGGCCCCATAGACCTATCGACATGTCGATATTTGCACATATCAGATATTTGCATACAATTTTATATTTATATGATTTGGTTTATGCATGAAATCCGAGTTTTGTTTATCGAATCAAGAGACTTGATGTATAATTGGGATGCTCAACCTGATGCCACCATGCATAGTATTTAAATGATAATATACACAACTCGATACAACTTTCATGGGAATAAAAAAATAAAACTTACAAATATTTTAAAATAAACTTGTTGTGTCCATTTGAATTTCAGTTATCTTGGATGTGCTTGTTGTGAAAATTTAAAAATATTTACAAATATATTTGAATTAATAAATAAAATTTGTGCTAATTTTTATTGATAAATGAAATTATTCTTTACATCAAATAGTAAATATATATTCTTTAAATATTAATTTATCAAATAGTAAATATTATTTCAATACTAAATTAGAAGCCTTGATAAAATGATGTAGTGGCCATTAATAATAATTAGAGTTTCACTGCCCAATAAAGAAGAGAATATAAAAATATTGCGGAAGCCGTTAATAGACAAGAACAATCGAAGCTTAAAAACTGAAGGAAGTTCGCCCACAAATCAAAATGCTTAATTGACTCAAATTAAGCATTATTTGATTTAAACTAACTTCATTTTTTTTTTTTTGAAAAATAGTATTTTAATCCAAAACTCAAACATGAACATATTTATATATAAAAAAATGGAGTTTTTGACATATATAATTTATTTTGAATTTTTTTTTTTACCAAAGTAGATTGAAAATCAAAATAATATCTAAACTAGTACGTGAACAGTAATACCATAGTTATTGACTACGACATAGAAATTTCTTTTACCTTAATACCGTAGTTAACTGCGACATCAAAAAATGCTTCAAATATTTCAAGCTAATGTTTAGCCCATTACTTAAAAAAGTTTTTAAACGGTAGATTTCACTAGTTTTCGACATTATTTCCAATTTCACCCATGGATTTTTTCAAAAATAACCTAAATATGTTCCAAACTAAAAAATATGAGTATATTTTGCTAAAAAAAATTTCATAAATAAATTAATACAAATGAAATTGGTCTAAATTTGCAAAAATAAAAATAATAGAATAACGCATTTAAGGCAAGACTCAAGTGGCAAAAAAGTGGGTTGTAACGGAAGATATGAATTGAACATAATACCATAACATGAATGTGCAGAATGGATGGATGTTAACATAAAAAACCTTCAAAAAAAATGATAGAAACAATAATAATATTTTTATTAAAGTTGCTTTTTTTACATTTATTCGTTTTATATTACATCATTAATCATTACAGTATTATGTTCTTATAAGAACTTAAGTCATGCATCTTTTATAAACTTCTCTCACATTTTTATCACTTGAATACTCTTAAAGTTGTTTAAATGAAAATGTTAATTTATTTAATTTAAATCACTAAGTATTATCAATGAGATTTGGTTAATTAGTTAAAGGGTTGGTCTTTATGATAATATAATATTACAACATTAAGATTCAAAGTGAATAAATGTCACAAAATAAATAAATAATCACTTCCTCTACTCCCTAATATACAAGGTGAATAAATCTAAAAAAAAGATTTAGTTATAAATTATTATTATTATTATTTGAAGAACGAAAATTTTGTTTATATTTAATTGAGTAGACCCATTTACATGTGTTATCTTATTGTTCAAAAGTAAAGTTCGAGAATCAATCTTCACTGGTCTCAAATGCTTTGATATCTTTTACCCTTTTACCCTTTGTTATCTTATTATTCTAAATTTGTTGGTTTTGCTACAGAAAATGTGGATATTAATAAATATTGATATGAAGTAAATAATTTTATCAAATGATAAATATTTATTTATTTACCGGTGAGAAATGCTTACTTGACGAATAGAAGACTTAGAAGGTGATGGATTCATTAAAATATAAAACTTGTCCCATTGTGGATTGATAGCTTAATTGTTGATTATGCCTAAAAATCTATCGTTATTCGTCTAAAAAAAGGCCTAATGACTGTATTTGGGGACATATTAATGTTCTTGGTTAAAGGAAAACATTTTTTTTATAAAAACGTACATATCTAAAAACAAATAATATTTTGGTGCTCAAATCATGTAATTTATACAATTTATAATCACAAAAGACTCTTAATAATAGCTCAATTGGTGTAACGCATTGTAGTAGAGTTATCCGATGATTATTAGTTCGAGCCCCCTTAAGACCATATTTATTCGATTGTTAATTTTAAAACCTCATAAAATCATGGGTTAGGATTTTTTTTATTATGCATATAACGATAAAAACAACTCACCGCTGAAAATAAATTAGGAGGTTAACTTGGAAATGCAAGACTCCACTTGCATTCATCAAATTGTCATGTTTTATACCCTTATTATTTTCATAAAACTTGTTAATACAAAATTCAAACACATTATTAGGACAAATAATTTCAATTTTCTTATAAAATTGAGTTTCAGCATAAGCATAAAATGATTATAAAAAGTAGATAAATTTCATTGTTATTTTACATAAGGGAAATCAAAATACTTATTGCATAATCTTTCATAAATAGTAGGAAAACAAAGATCTCGTTATAAGATAAGTTGTATAATTCTGTTCTCCAAATACAACGACGAATCAAATCAAAAGTAACAATAGTTTTTGCCAATATTGTGTACTTAAAGTTACCCGTGGGCATAAGAAGTGGAATCGACAACATTGTTTAATTATTAAAAAAAGTAACAACATTTTTTTTATATTCCTTAAAAGAAAATAAAAACAGTTTTGTTTAGCAAGAGGGCAAACTGTACGTACTCAAATTTCAATAAACGAAAAAAAAAACTTACACAAGAAATGTGTTTGGAAACTAATTTGAAATGACAAAAACCATGGTGCCTTAACCACCACGAGGTAAACTATTAAGAATGTATAACTTTTAGGTGTATCAAGAAATATTTTTCACAACAAATAAGTCATCATGTAATATACGTTCTCTATTTGTCTTCTCTAAAAATGGTTTTGTATAAGATAAAAATTGTTATGACAAAAAAAAAATCCATATTTTAGATCATTTTCATGACAAATATCGATGAAAATTTGGCCATACAATACATTTTATAAATGAAAATTAGAAATCAATTATGTGCAAGAGGTTTTAGATTCAAATTCTTATAAAAATATAGTATTATAATTATCCCTAAATTTGAGTCATTATAAGAATAGAATATTGTAATGATGTAATATATGTTGTATTTCAGAACAGAAGGTCTAACAAGACAAGACAACAAAGAATTTGTGAGCAAGAATCAGAAGGGAAGATCACCCACTCCAAAGCTCAGATCAATGCCTCGTAGAACGAAAGAGTTTGGAGAAACAAACTCAACCGAGGCTAGAACACCGGCCCTGTGAATTTGAATTCCCAGATACACAATTCTTCGAGTCTAGACCTAACTCGAGAAGGAACAACAAAGATGAAGATAGATATTCCAAAGTTGCAAAGAAAGGTAGGAAAAACTCCGTTTTTCGTAACATCGACCCGCTTAGCTTATAGACAAAAATTGGTTTGAAATAATTCAGCACTAATTTGAACGTTAATAATTAATGCAAACTTAATTGTAAGAATTAATCAATCATTATAAATTAAATGCAAACTTAATTGGGACTAATTCAAAATAAACCCCCAGGACGATCGTGATTTTGCGACTAGGCCCATTTCTTATGCACGCGGCGCTCCCATTTTCTCATTTCTAATCCACGAGGTTCTACAACGGGTTTTAATATATAAACTCAAAAAACCCGCCTGTTCCATGGGACAACTTTTGTTTTTGTTTTTATTGAAAAAACCCATTGTTTATGTAAAACCCGAGAAAATCCAATTTTCTCAAAAATCTGGGCAGAAAATCGTACTTCGTCGTAACCAAATTTACCTTCAGACCCTGAGACAAAACGGATTTCACCGTTTAACGTCTCGCAAAATTCAACAAGACGTCACTTCGCCGACTCGAGACAATGGATTTGCACGCTTTTCTCGGAGACCGAAAGATCTAAAGGCCAGAAAACGATATTTGATGCAAAAAATCACATATAAATACGTATCGTGCCGCGTTAAATGAAAGTAGAATGATTTAAATCTGACGATCAGATACACAAATGTCGAAATCCAAAGTTTAACATGATGTCACTGGGAATTCTTAAGTTAGATAAGACAAAAATACCTAATAGCCATTTGTCTTCTTCAAAAGGCCATAAAGGAACAAATCGGGCAAAGAAATTGGGAGAGATAGAAACCGACAAGGGATGATTTTGCAGAGAACAACTTCTCTAAGATCCTCGCTAATCCGACCGCCGAATTGCCGACAAGCCAAACGCTTCCACGATCGGCGCCCCGCGCGTGCACCGCCGAGTTTACGACAAACCCGCGATAAAGCAGCCCATCCTACGGTTCTACACTTCGTTTAAATGTTCGCGGACGTTTCTACGGGCTGGCGCCTCAACGACCATTTGATCTGCTCCAAAACTCGGATCGAAGTGTGAAATTTATGGAGCCTAAATATACATCCGTGGATCGTAGAGGATGTTTGGGTGTTTATTTCATAAATTTATGAAATAAATCTTGTGTCAATGGTAATGAAATTTAAACACTAATCATATAAATGCATTACTGTCATAACCACACGCACTCTCGATGGTTTCACCGTTCACATGAATAGTGTTCAAGTGAATTAATTTGTGAAAATGTGTTTGGTTGAGGATTCAAATTGAATTGCTCAGGTTGCTAATTAGCCCATGAGCTAATTTTCGTACGAATCAGGAAATTACATAACATGCTTCATACATTTAAATTACAGAACATATGTATGAGGATATATTTGCATGTGTTATATAATTTGTATTGAAATGACATCATGCATTCCATATTACTAGGGCACCCTAACAATATGAGTGAAAGTGCATGAGGTGATTTTTGAGAGAATGGTTTCGAGGGTCAATTAATAATAATAATTATCTGAGGGTAGTCCATATAAAATATCAATCGTCTAGCTGCCCACCGATATACACGAGTGGTTGTCCACTAAATAGAACACTTGAGCTCCGCCTCCCACTATTTAGCATCGGAGGTTGTCCACAACATAAATCGTATATCTTTGTTTTGAAAACAATGTTTCTCGTATCGCATTAAAGAAGTCATTAAGTGAGTCATAAGTGACTTCTGTGGTATGAGTTGATTCATGTAGACATTCAAGTAGGATCACGATTTACTTGAATGTATGTTTTCATTTGAGCATTGCATATGCACTTAGGTGGAGAGTAACCCATTTAGGGTGATTCCACTATCAAGGAGAATCACCTTGTCGAGGGATATTATTTTTCGTGCATGTGGGGCGCCGAGAGAAGACCGCTTCCTGCGTCGAGCACTCAAGAAAGCCGGGTTGTGGCTTGGTGTTTTATAATACATGTATTAGAACGTTGTAAACTTTTAATATGTGTTGGCAAGAGTAAACTTTAACTTCGAAACTATCGATATATTGGGATTTATTTTGGATTGCAAGATTGCTTATAGCCCAAGTGGCTGTTTATATTCATGTATATATCTTTGGATGTTGATTGTGACATGTTTGTATTTGGGTAAAGCTCCCTGTACAAAGGAGACTCTGCCCAATTTTTGTGAGAAATCGGGTCACCCGACATTCACGAGTGTTTCACGGTCGACGGGTAGTCAACTGACTCCCGACTGGGGGGCGTCTCGGGCCACAACAATCCCCCCACATTTTTCAAAAGAAAGAAAAACTAGATTTAAAACATATTGTCTGGAATATGTGTTATGTTAATGCCTTAAGTTTGGTGTTCAATGAATCCATTTAACCAAACATGTACTTAATGCGCGAACTTACAGAATTTCGTAGTTTATAGCTTCTATGAATCGTAGTACTCTAATCGTAAATTAGAGATCTTATCGTCAACACCACACATCACAATTCTTGTTGTTTCAACGCAGAAGGACACATGCTACGTACTTCCACTAATTCATAAGTGCTCTAGAAATCTTGTCATACCACTTCATAGGAGCGGCCCCACTCCACACTTATATAGGTGATTTCATCAAATACATACTGCATTTATATGTACCACCCATAAGGGATATGAAATCATTAAGAATATTAATCACCCTCTCAAATTATGCATTCTAGCACCATAATCACACACCATAGGAAGGGACCATTTTGTTGGTGCTAGCAGGATTTCAATGCGACTCTGTTATTACCCATACGAACCTTCTTCATGGATTCCAATCACAAAGGTCAGGGTTTTCATCAACAGTAATCTCATTGGCTTAAGTCTCATTTCACTCGATGTTTCCAAAATTAATTTTCTTCCAAAAGGCTTAGCCGAGGATCACACCACTTATGACATTACATAATTGTTGAAATGATTCCATCTTTCAACAAATTAAGCCACTACCTCATGTCTTGGGATTTAATATGTTCGCTTTTTCCCATTAAATGCTTTATTCTTTTGCAAATGATTTTGCTAGCAATCATTAAATGCATAGACACCGAAGGTGTTGGCTGCATTCCAAAGGAATTCCTAATGGGAAGTTCTTTAACCACTCAGCTTTTTTACCCGCAGATTCAAGAACTATAAACTTTGATTCCATGGTAGAAGAAGCAATGAGAGTTTGTTTAGATGATTTCCAAGCTACAACACCACCTCCCAAAGTAAAGAGACATAACCGGCCGTGAATTTCATCTCATCCGACTAGAGATCCAGCTAGCATCATCAGACATCTCCTTCCAACACAAATGTAGTCCACTATATAGGATACCATAGTTCATGGTACCCCTTAAGTATTTCATTAGTCTAGCTAATGCACTCCAATGATCATTATTGGGATTATGTGTATATCTACTTAATCTACACACTGCATATGCTATGTTAGGTCTAGAAAAGTTCATTAAATGCATCAGACTCCCAATAATCTGTGCATACTCAGCTTGACCCATAGGATCACCTCTATTTTTCATTAAATGAGGTTCTCAGATTACAGTAATTACAGTTTGGCATCGAAAATGACCGAACCTCTTGGCATTTCAACATAATATTCTTATGATAACATTATACTATCACCATCCATGATTTTCACACCCAAATGACCTTTAGCTTCACCCATATCTTCATGTCAAACTAGCTATAAATCTCAGTACTATGTACATACTCAAAGCATTGCCAAAGATCAACATATCATCTACATACAATGTAATGATTACACATTCTTTTCCCGTACACTTGTATATACATTACTTATCCACTTCAACAAATAAAAACCTGTTTTTTCAACAAAGATTATCAAATATCTCTATCTAACTCGTTTGGGGTGCTTGTTTTAAACCATATAGAGACTTTGCTTAATTTGTAAACTTTATGTTCTTTTTTCAAAAATCAACCTTCAGTTGTACATGTAAATTTCTTCCCAAGTCTCCATTAAAAAAAAATTGTTTTTACATCAATTTGATGGATAAAAGTTCATGAATAGAAGCCAAAGCAATCAAAATATGAATGGAATACTATAACGTATAAAATTTATCAAAATAAAACATTTTGTTTTGTGAAAAACCCTTGCCACTAAACTACTTTCAGATTTTCTATGGGACCCACGGCAAATATTTTCTTTGAAAATACACTTGTAACCAATGAGTTTTGTTCGGCTGCAACCGACTAACTCCCACGTTTGATTCTTTGAAATAGAGTCAAACTCAGTTTTAATGGCTTCTTTCCAAAGTAAGGCATCAGGGGAAGAAATCGCTTCAAAATAAGAGCACGGTTCATTTTCAATTAAGTAAGTATAAAAATCATCTTCAAAAGAAACTTATTTTCTTTGTCTCTTACTCCTTCTCAACTCATCATGAGAGCTTTCCATATCATCCACAGTAATGGGCATATGCTCATCATATGAGTTTTTTTATGTCATCCACAATTGTGGGTATAAACATGCAATCAAAAGTATTTGATCATATTTTCCTCTTTTTAGGATTAGGTAACATAACCTTGACAAAACACCCCCACACTTTCAAATATTTAAGGTTAGGTGCATGACCTTTCCATGACTCATAGGGTGTCTTACCGCTTTTCTCAGATGAAATTCTATTTGTGATATGACATGCGCATAAATATGGCTTCACCCTCACAGATTATTAGGTGTTAGCACTAACAAGTAGAATTCATCATCTCTTTAAGAATTTATTATTTCTTTCTTCTCAAAGAACTCCATTCGACTTAGGTGAATAAGGAGGAGCTACTACGAATTTTCCTTCCTTTTCAATAATCATTTAAATGATGTATTCATCCTCATCAGATCTAACTTCTTTTGATTTTCTTATCGTTTCGATTTTCAACTTCAACTTTATAGCTTAAGAACATATCACATTTCATCTTTATTTCTAAGCAAGTAAACTCTCAGTGAACCTAGAATAATCATCAATGAAGGTCACATAAAATTTCTACCTCCTAATCATAGTTTGTTTCAAATCTCCTAGATTTGAATGAATAAGTTCTAATAGTTTTGTTTCTCTAGTTACTAAGCCACATGTCTTTCTAGTTAGCTTAGAAGTGGCACATATTTGACATTTTTTTTTTCCCATCACAATCCTATTAGATTCAAATGACACTTTAATCCCCACCTTTCCCAATAGAGTATCTGAAACTAAATTTGCTCTAATATTGGGAACATGCAACACATCACTCAAGGCTAGAGTCTTTCTTGAAGTGAGATTCAATGACTTTGCCTTTTCCCAAAACCTGAGCATTGTGAGTCACCATGTAGACAACCTTCTGGGCCATCCCCTATTGGAGTGTAGGAGGTGAAAGCATCTATGTTTACACAAATATGCCTTGTTGCACCAAAGTCTACCACCCAATTATTGGAATTGGTCATCATATTAGCTTGTGATACAACAACAACTATTATGTCATCTCCTTCGACCAAGTTGGCTTTAGGAGGATTTTCACTGTTTTCAGTTTTTACTCTCTTTTTGCATTGGGGTGCATGATGGCATATCATGATGTATATGTACTTACCCTTCAACAAGTCCTTCATTCAATCCCCAAACAAACAAAATTACCAAGTAAAAATTATGCAACCCGCACCGACAAAATTACATTTTCAAACAATTACTGTATACAAATCTTTTCTCCAAGCCATTTCAGCATTTCTACGTTCATTGACGTAATGTAAAATGACAACAATTTTTATTTTTATTTATTTTTATAAGTGCAAATGACGACAATTTCATTACAATCCAACTAATCAAGAGAGATCTATTCAAAATTTCCAAATTCTGGGCAATGAAGGAGCATCTTATGGAATGAAATTCCTTTGTGAGATAAGCAAGCAAATCAGGCCAATCATATTGATAATTTTTTTTATAAGTGCAAATGACGACAATTTCATTACAATCCAACTAATCAAGAGATATCTATTCAGAATTCCCCCAAATTCTAATTGAAGGAACATCTTATGGAATGAAATTCCTTTGTGGGATAAGCAAGCAAATCAGGGCAATCATGTTGATCATTATGGCAATTGACAATAAATTTCTTTTCTTTCTTTCATTTAGTGTAATTGATTCACTAGACAATCTAATTACAAGCAACCATACTCATCCAATTTCAGAACTATAAAAACGAGAACCGTCATCACCCTCATCCTAAGTTAATAGGAACAAGGATACTAGGAAATTATCCTCGCAACTTAAAACACTATAGAGAACCCCAAATTATACAAAGGGTAAATTCTTGAAATCATTTTTCTCAAAATCATCACCTAGATCCTTCTCATGAATAATGGTTTTATCTTCTATGGATGCATGAACAGCTGGGTACTAAACCAGTATAATGGATCCAAACACAGTAAAAACTACTGATTATTTCAGAGAATGATTAATCAAATATTAAAGATTTTAAATAATATGAATAAACTAAATCTTGAAAGAAGCTATCAACCGAAAAATAAATAAATCAAGTGGATATTTCAATTACCTTGATATCCTCATTCAAGACGCCATAATCCAAGTTAGATACATAGAGTTTAGTCCCCGTATCAATGGAGGAAGTCCTACCGGCTATACCGATGTCGCCTAATCCACAACATATCATGATGCCAAAGCTTTACTATTGTTGCCGCCAGACAGGTTCATGCTCAATTCCCCAATACAGGCCTTAGCTCGTGGCGTCGGAAATAAGACGGCGACAACAACAAATAATGAGGTGAACTGGCGGAAGATTACTGACGGCAAGTTTGTCTCTGAGAAATAAAACTCAACTGAAGTGCAAAAACACCGCCCTATAAATTTGAATTCCCAGATACAAATAGCTTCTTCGTAAACCAGATCAACTCGAGTAGGAACAACAAAGATGAAGATAAATATTCCAAATCGCAAAGAAGGTAGGGGAAACCGCTTTTTCGTAACATCTTAATTCGCTTATTTATGTGACAAAAATTGGTTTGAATTAATTCGAAACGTTATGAATTAATTCAAACTTAATTGTAAGAATTAATTCGAATCATTGTGAATTAAATGCAAACTTAATGGTTAGAATTTGAATTCAAAATAAACCCGCTACATAATTTATCAAGCATTTTATGACTAGGCCAATTTTTGCAGCACGGTATACCCTTTCTCAATCCATGTATAAGCCCATAAATGGGTTTTAATATATAAACTCAAAAAAAACTTTGTTCTATGTGAGACACAACTTTTTATTTTTGTTTTTATTGAAAAAACTCATTGTTTACAACAATATAAAGTTAAGTGTTGTCAAAAAAAAAAATTTTCTAAGGTTGCCAAGTGTAAAATGAAATCATTTTGTCCTATCCAAACTAGCATTGATTGACCTAAAATATCAAGAAATTTTAGAAAAACAATAAATTGATGAATTCCCTTAGGCATCTCCAAAGGCTCTGGGCCCGAGGGTCTCGCCAACCACGCCCGACGCTTTAACCACTGAGCCTAGATTTTTGCCCACTTGTCTGCTAGCAAGGACGGTCGCTGGCTTATTTCAAAGCCCGGCCAAGCCAGCGGCTTCGGTTCCTAATCATGGGCTTTAGGCCCGCCTGCAGCCCGCCGAGGCTCACCCAGGCACGCCTGCATTCGCCTTAAGCCCACCCAGAGGCCCGCCCCAAGCCCGCTGGTAGTCTCGCCAGTTCTCGCGAGTAGGCTCCGCCTGCAGCCCATCTAAAAGCCCACTTAAAAGCCCGCCTAAAAGCCCAACCCTCCATTGCAGCTTTTTATTTAAATCAGATTCAAAAGCTAAATAAAAAGTAAGTTTAAAACAATTCAAAATAAAAATACATCATTTAAAATTTTATTAATCAAATATAATTACATTTAGAAATGTATGAAAAGTTTACATCACTACAAAATAAGTACATCCCAACTAGGTTGACACCTACTTATTTGTCAATCATTTGTACTTTTCAACCATAAGAAAATAAAAATACAATATACATTTCCAATAAAAATATTTAACTATTATTTTCCGCTGACGGAACTATCTAGATCCATTCATGTCTTGATATTTTTAAGTTCTTCAGACGTCTACTAAATTCAGCCTTTCAACACGACATGCACCTGTTTCGCTAAACTCCAATCTTTAAACATACTACCTTCATCAAGCTGGCGCGACAAATTACATCTCTTTGCTAACCCCTCCACCCGCACTAAGTTGTGCCTTCCGATGAGACTGCATCACAGTACCTACACATCACGAGACGATAAATAATTTTATTTAATGGTTGTTTTTCCACCATTCTAAAATATCAAAATCTTCATTATCTTCAAAATGAAATTGTTTCTACACCGATACGCTCATCTATATTCGTATTATTCTTTAACTAATAAGGTTTCTTTTTTCTACTTTTTTGAACATTTAATGAAATTTTTATAAAAAGACGAGGAGCTTGTCGTGGATGATGATTTTATCAAACTAATATTATTACCATATTTTTCTTTATAAATATTATATAAAATATATAATAACCATTCTGCTTCATTTAATTTTCTTCAATTTTTATTTGATCTTTCATTGTAAATAATTGACAAACTATCATCTAAAGCATCAAATTTTAATTTAGGGTCCACAATTAAACCAATATAATAAATTAAAGATATTTCCTCAATATTTTTTAGAATTTTTTCTATCATTGCAAAATTGTATCATTAAAAATTTCATAACTTAAACATTTTAGCACTATAAATACTAAAATATTTCAGATAATTTAATTCGACGCTGGTATTGATAATACACACTACAAAAATATTTGTTGAAGTATCAAAAATTTCAAGATATTATAAGGTCCGCAATGCGCCAATCATAACAATCATTTAATACATCAACATCTACATCATTATTATTATTCTTAGATACCACATTTCGTATAATTGTACTACTTTTTTATATTTTGTAATATTTGTAAAGCTTATAAGTAGAATTCCATCTAGTTGGTATGTCTAAACTTATATATTTTTTATTTTCACTGTAATTTGCAACAATCAAAAAATAATTCATGTTTTGCTTGGGAACAATTAATATTATATGCAATGTCTCTAATTTTTCTAATGTGCTATCAACTGTTTTAATCCATCTTTACAATCAAATTCTAAAATATGTACAAACAACGTACAAATAATTTTGCATGATCATCGTTATTTGCCAAAATCTTTTAATCTTGTATTGCTACATTATTATTTGAAGCATTATCTAATGTTGGTTGTAAATATTTTATCATGAATAATTTCAAATCTATAAATTTCATCATTATTAAAGTTGAGAGACAAATATTATGGGAGATATTGTTTTGGTTAATACCTTTTTATTAATATCCATCAATATTTCAAAGAACAATAGATGAGATAAAAAGTCTTTTTGCATTAAAGATGTTCAAATATCGATTAGTTTGAATTAAATTTTTTCCTTCAAATTTTAAAATATCGCTTTTAAATTTTTCTCGCTCGCTTCAAATTTTTCATATTATCTTTTAACAAGATTCTGATTCAACTTTTGAATCAAGGATTAATCAATGCTAATTTGCTTTTGAATAATCATCGCTTCCATCATATTAAAAGCTGCTTGTTCACTTTTACATATAATTCAATCATTCCTTTACGACAAAGAGACTCATCATAAAGAAACGCTAAATTTCCACATTCATCTTTACCTAATTGCATATAATTTCTAATATCTACATTATTCTTAATTTTACATTGTTCATTGTGTCTTTTTAACAATAACGGAGAGAATTGTTTATCTCGCTGCACTGCATTTGGAATCCATCATGCTTACGCCGAATTAGCCACGATTCATAACACCGAACTCAAGATCTTCCTCCCCATCCCCTTCGCAAACACCGCCTAATGAGATCGCACCACGAGAGCGAGAGTTTTCAGATCCGACATGAATTTCAAACGATATCACAGCAAGCAAAGTGGAGTGACTGGAAGACTATTTGCGAGTCTTCGACCACGGGCCCTTCCCACACTGGCCGGGTCGCACTCTACCCACACCATACCCATATTGCACCGACAAGTTAATCCATATATCTCACCTTTATTACACCAAACTAATTCAGTTAATTTCAATTCATATAGCCCACATTAAGAAATTCTACATTCTCCCACTGGGCGATATTAATTGAAACAAGAACTGAAGGCAGACCTCATCGTCTGTAGATTATTCTATCAATATCCCATCCCATAAAGTCTCGAACACCGAATCATAATGTGAATCGCATGTACTCACGCAGAGCCTTCCATATCACAAAGAATTCTTCAATCCATCGAGCACATTCAATATTAAATGTTAAATGGACACACTTCATAATGAGCGATACTTCACGCCGTTATCCATTTTGTTAAATTCAAATTCTCTCTCCTAAGTCATTACAAAACCTAAGCAGGTCACCAGAGAATATCCATCATGGTTCCAACGAACCCGGATATGTCTTACCTTGATAGCTAATTCAGACTTTATGTGTAACAAGACATATCAAGGCGCTAACGCCAAGAACGCCCCATAAACAGACCTGGCCATTAATAACGCCGAGATTTTCGAACAATTATAATGTGACCAACTCGATAACCTACATTCACAAATACCTCATCAACGCAAAGAGTTGATACATTCAAATATTACAAAACGTAACGAAATCAGATACAAACTTCATAAAGAGCAACATAAACTAAACAACTCCCACTAATCGACAAGATCCCATGATACTCCTAAGCCCATGTTAATGACCTACGATCAAATACACAAGGGCGAAGGCCTTGCTTAGCTGGGATTCCGCAATCATATCATCCGTTGAAATGCTTCCACGCAATGCCACCTATTCGAACTTTTTCCTTTATACGCAAGATCACCTATACGCCAGACTCGCTTCGCCATTTTGGCCCGCCCGCCCGCTCATTCTCACTAATCAAAGTTCGCTATTCTGGCCTGTCCGACCCGTCATCCCGGCGCCAGCCCGCTTCAGCCATCCCAAAGATAGCATACTTTTCGGCTTCGCCACATTTTGTGGTAATAAAACTCGGGTTCTACTCGCCCGCTGACTGTCAACTGCCTATAGCCCTACCGAACATAGCGCTGCGGCCTAACTCTCGATATGACGGCCGCTGAGATGCTTACTTCCTCCCATCAACCATCAAAATTTTCGATTTCTTTTCTTTTCCAATTTGAATATATGTTACCCATCAAATTATGAAGATTCATCGTTGCATTAATTTAGGAAAACTCTGATTTAATTAGAAATCATAATTCAGCTTACATTATGTATCTCAAAGGAAGAAAATGACGGATATATCTAAGAATATATCACGATCGGATCTAAAGGTTTCAAAAGAAAGCCGATCGATAAAAATATCTAGGGGTTATCTAATTTATATATCGCCGATATATCGAGATTGGAAATAAAAAAAATCGTTAAAAAACTCAGCGATAATATATTATCGATTTCGCCGATATGTCGGGAAATATTGTCGATTTCGCTGATATATTGGCTATAAATTGACAACATACGATTTTTTTTTTTTTTTTTAAATGACCATGACATTCTGAATAAAAATAGGAAATAAAAATAAATAAATGAGAAAGAAGACGAAGAAGAAGCAAAAAAAGATGAGAGGAAAGAAAGAAAAAAGAAATAGAAGCAGTCCAATCCAATCCAGGAGGAAGTAGAAAAAGAAGAGAAAAAGAAACTGGGAAGATGGAAATGAAAAATCCACGGCCCAGTGAAAGGTTCCTAACACATTTTCGACATGTAGGGTTTAATAGAAATTAATGGTGGAGATGATGTTTATGAAAAACGTATGGTTTAGATCTATTTTTTAAAATGAAGATAATGGGCTGGGAAAAAGCCTTAAGGAGGGCTTAAATAATATATTTTTTTAAATGAGGATCCAAATAATATTAAAAAAATTAGGTTATTTATCTTTTATTATTCCAATTTATCCATATACAGTATTTGTTTAGAAACAAATTAAAAATCATAATTTTCTTACTAGATAATTTAAAAAATGGGAGTACAATAAAAAAAGTTATTATCCATTCATAATTTTCCTTATTATAAAAAATTTAAATTCTTATTTGATATTTAAAATATGGAAGTAATAACAAAAGTTATTATAAACCTTATTTAATTAAAAATTTTAATTTTAATTTTATTTATGTTCACCGTTTTGGTTTAACTTAATAATATTACTTTAACCAATAAATTATTGATGTAGCAAAAACCAATTTAAGTAGATCTAAGATTAAAAAAATAGAAACAAAATTTTTATTTAAAGACTATTGCACTGTAATATCTATATAACTTATTGTAAGTATTGTATTTAATAAATGTATTTTTGTTTATTTATATGATTTTTATATTTTTTTAAAGTATTTTTATTAATTTCAAAATATTTTTGTTAATTTTTTATTTATCGATATTTATGTAAAAATATTTATCGATATTTCCGATATATACATAAAATCCAAATCCGATATATTCGTGTTTACCGATATTTTGATATTTATGTATCTCTCATACTTAACTCATGTGGTAGAGACCTCGAAACGTTTTCTTAAACACGAGACATATCATAATCAGAAGCTCACAGAGGTAGAAAATTTTCTCGTTTTCTATTCAAACTTTTCAAAAACAAAGGAAAACACGCTTAGCTATTTAATTGGGGACAAAACAAAATTCAAAACAAATATAATGACCACTATTTTCACATTTTATATATTTAATCGAAAAACCGGCTAGCTGCTTTCCTCGTTTGCACTAAATCGAAATGTATTTGATTTTATTTTCAACATTTATAATCTCATTTTCAAGTAAAATCGCTTTTACAAAACCTGATTTTCTTATTCTTATTTTCAATCAAATTCAAGACGAAATGCATTTTCTAAAAACGAAACTAAATATTGTAATATAATAAAATTTTAATATTCTCAATTTTCAGATAGAATTAAAATTTTTAACTAAAATTGCGCCAGTTCTTATTTTCATTTTTATTTTTATTTTCTTTGTTTTATACTTTCTTTATCTATTGACTGCATCTTAATAAATTGGATTCAATAAATGAATAATCAAACCTACGGGCCCTAAAAGAATGTGGAAAAATATGAACCACTCAATCAATGCATGGCCCTAAAAGGCTGTAGTTCATTTTCTTCCCTTCCAAACACGATCATGAAAAGAAAATACGTGGGTTAAGGGGTTTTAGTATTAGAAATTGTTGCTTGTATCATTAGATTCATTAGCAGGCAATTATGGATACAATATTTTCCATTGACCAATTCTAAAGATCAGCCCCTCTTCTCCCCTTGGTAGGACCCATAAAAATAAAAAATAAAAAAGTGAAAATTTATAAGGATAATAATTGTGCAAACCTATCACTATGAACTGGATTGAATAATGATGCAGCATTATAAAACAAGTTAAATCTTTAATTTTTCCTCAAGAAAAGCATTTCGTCCCTAATATTAAATATCATTAGTGCATAACCTTGCCTTTCTTTCACAACGAGGTATTATATTAGAGTTTTTTTTTTTACTCAAGCTAATTCGAATTTAACTGATCATTAACTTCAATATCACGTAGCTAATAAGATATAGTTTAAGTAATTAAAGAGCAAAATTGAGGGGTGTAAGGTTTGAGCCATGATAAGGATAAATTCATGAATAACAAAATATAGTTATAAAAAAAAATTTCAAAGTTAATAGGCGTCAAAAATAAATAAAAATTCAAAGTCCCATAAAATTAGTCCGGATTGAGGTGCGTATAAGTTAATCTGAACACCCATAGTTATAAAAAAATTATTATCAAAGGTTTTTCATATAATTTCAAAATTTATATTTTGTAGTATTTAATATATATATATATATATATATATTATCAAATGTTTAGTCTAAGTTTTTTAAACACTTAAGTGTTTCAAATGAGCATAATAAGTTCAAGGAAGGTAAATTAAAAAAAAAAAAAAAAAGTTCATCATACCTGGCTCATTATAATTTGTTTCCAACCCTCAGATTTTAATTGTAGTTTCCAATTATGACTGGTTTTAAAATTTTTATTTTTACTTTTTTAATAATTTAAACAAAAAATTTACATTAAAATACCCTCATATGGAACGACAAATACACAACGTGTATAAGAATTGATTCAAAATATTCAATATTTGTATGAGATAGAGTCAAATTGATTCTATTTAAAATAATTATTTCAAGAGAATTTAAATTTTTGTATTTTTAGTCATAATTATGTTATACTTTATTCCAAATATATGTTGAATTAAGTTTCCATTGTGAAAGAATGAGGGGTTGGGAGGAGTCTAAATATGATGAGTTACGGCAAGGCTCAACCCAGTCAGGAGTGGCTGGTCCTGGGTCAGGCCCATCTAAATAACCCTATATATTGCTAGAGTCACAGCACTGGTTGGTTTTAGTTTATTGTGAAGTGTATATTTTATTATTTTTTAAATTAATCAGAATGTGAGTGGTGTGGTGTGTAGTGTGTTCCAGGAAATCCAGCGTGGATGGATAGTCTGTGACCGAGAAGAGTCACAGACAGCTGTGACACTAGTAAGTCGGGCGTGGATATTGTAATGTATGCCCATGATAAGAGGCTACGCCCTCATCCCACCCACTTCCATGGTAACTCTATGGGTCTGCTATCGTACGCACGTAGGTACGGTGTGCACCGTCTTTCTCATGCCCATATCTCACGCACACACCACCGTGTCACCGACTCGTCCATTCTCATAGAGCCCCCTATCCCTTTCCTTCTCCCTCTCGTTCTATCTCCTGAAACATTCCCCATTTGATGAAATTCATCATCTTCAAACACATGTGATTGATCATCGCAATTTCGTTTCAAAAGGTAATGGTTTTGTGATGTGTATGCGAGTTTTTCAATCGTAATTATTTTTGTTTTCTTGCTAATGGGCCTTTGCATAACAGTTTCATCAGGCCGCCATGTCTGATTGATTGTCTTTCATTTGATGTTTTTGTATTGATTTTGATGAATCTGATAACGGGTGTCGATCTTCTTGAGATATTTTTATGTGTTTCTGTTTTTGATGCATTTGCATGGATTTGTGAATGATCATCTGATCGGTGATTGGTGAATTAGATATGGGTTTGATGTATCCTTGTTTCAGGTACTGATACAAATAATTTCACTGCGAGAAGTTTTGAACTTTAGGACCTGATTGTGATTTTATATTTAGATTTTCTTAAGAACTGAGTTGGATTATTTCCTTTTGTATTGGAATTCTTGCTTTTTAAACCCTGATCGAGTCTTTGGCTGGCTGCAGATGATAGATGGTTTTGGCTTATGATACTAATCTATAGATATTGAAGTTTAAGGCTTTCAGCCACAGGAACTGAACATAGCCTTACAGCATTTTTTATTTCAAATATTTTTTACATTTCTTTTATTCATGATGAATCCAAGTTTGCAATGCAACTGTCAGGGATCAACAATTGGGCTTTTGTGAGCAGTCCGATTAGAATCTTGTGGGTGCACTTGGAAGAATTTTTTGCTATTGTATTTTTCTGTATAATGTGTCTCCATTTTCCCTGCATGCGCAAGTATCTAGTGCTTGTTTTTTTTATAGGTTCACTGATATTTGCAGACAATTGAATTTGTGTGGGTTGAATATTCCAAGTTCTGGTTTTTTTAGGGTTCTTCCTAGATTTTAAAACAAACAATTCTCTATTTTTAATGATTTACTATAGATGGATACAAATCCAATGATATTTCTTGTATGATTTTACTTTTGAAGAGTTTTCCCCATATATGAACACGAGGTGCCATCACATTGAAAATTAGCTTACTTAACTTGGATTTTTTGCAGATATGGCTTTCTTGTTTCAAATGACTGTTTTAGTATAATTGTTAGGTGCCAGGATATTCATAATTTTTAATGATTGTAGGAGATTGCTTTGCCATTTTTTTCCTGAACTTTTGTTTCTGAAAATATTCTTGAATGCATGGTAGATTTCTTTTTGTTTTCTCTTGATAAGAGTTTTCATTATTGATGATCAAATAAATTCTGAAATTGGTTTGAATTTGATGTTACCAACACAATTCAATTTTGAGCTATATTCTATAGCTAAAATTATGAACTTATTTTTTAGGTAGGCTTTTGAGTAAATAGTTAACTTAGAAAGTTCTTTCTTATGTACATATTTCTTTTTAATTTTTTCACTCTCTATTTGTTTGTTTGATCCAAACTTCTAGGTTTAATTATTCAAAGTGCCCTAGGTTTCACAAGAAAGTTAAAAAGGGGGTTTCTTTTGCATGGGAAAAGGATGCCAGATTTGAGAAGTGGAGTTCGACGATCAAAGAGAATCAACGATATCCAGGAAAATGCTGCCGCTTTAGCTCCTACCGCCCGGCGTGGTGCTGGAAGAGGTGATGACTCCAAAGCTCAAGCCATAAAATCACCTTCACCAAAGCCTTGTAATCCGGCATTTTTTTATCCAAGGCCAAGGCCAGCTGGAAGAGGTAGAGGGTCTAGAGCAATGAATCAAGATAAGAATGGAAAGATTTTGGGTACTGGAGTTGGTGGCCGGGGGCGCGTAGGTCTGGATTTGGCTGCTAGAGAGGTTGTAGCCATTCCAGATGAAGTAGTTGCAGAGAAGGGTGCAGAAAAGTTGGCTGCTGTTGAGGAGGAAGGAAGCGCAAGTCCACTTCCTGAGAAGGTATTATTACTTTGGTCTGTCTTGATATTATCTGTATCTATTGGGGCTTTAAATTACTATTACAATCTACATACGGCTTTGCCGTTGATTTGGTTATTAAATTTACCTACCTTTATCAATGATTGTTTAATCTGTATGATTGTATCCTCTTTATTTCTCAATTAAATATGCTAAATCTGAATCCTGTGCAATTTGTACATTGTGTATTAAGATCAGATGTTGGCTAGACTCATAGCAAATAAGACCTGGTATCTAACTTATTGACATTATAAAGAAACCACATATTTAGCAATTTCACATAAAAAATCAACTCTTGGTGAGGAGAATCACTTCATGTTCCTGGGCCAGTGTCAGCATATTACATGGTAAGAAACAAGATATTTGTGAAGTTATGCTTTCACACCTCTCACTGTCGATGATTAGTTTTTCGCATGGGAAGCAATGTGGAGAAGGATTCGTACTTTGGAAAAACTCAAAAACAAGGGTTGGAGGATCCAAATAGATGCTACATTTTGCAGAGATGATTAAGAAACAGCTTACGACATTCTCCTCCACCATTCAAAAGCTGCTGTATTGTGGCACCTGATCCATACCCTTTTTTCTGTTCATTGCGTGATGCATTCTACTGCAATAAAGTGCCCTTTTGAGATGGCACGAGTCTTTCATCAAACAGAAGAAAAAGAAGGCTAGAAAGATGCTTATTCTAAACTCTGTGGAAGGAAAGAAATAGTTTAGCTTTCAAGAAATTTGAGGCTGGCAACCAAGGTATTTAAAAGTCCTTCACGTACCTTTCACAGGATTGGGTTGGGGTGTCTATAAGAGACTGCTCCTTGTCCATCTTGGACCTTGTGAAGCGGTTAGACTTTAAGCAGAGCATGGTTAGTGTTTTTGGCCTTTTTGGTGTCTTCATATATGTTATGTATATCTTTTTGCCTCTCCCTAAGTGCTGTTAGTACAATTAATATTTTACTCATAAAATAACAAGTCAAATTTTCACTTATTTGTGTGAGGGAATTTGCTCCTCTTTTACCAAAAAAGATATGCGAGTAAAAATATGATAAGTTAGAAAACTCACCTATATAAATTATTATCACTATGAGACAAAAGTGTGATGACCTAATACATATAAGAGACGTGAATTACACATAACATCTTGAAGTTTGTACAAGTGTCTTCTGCTGAAGAGACTTTTCTATCTTGATTTGTTGAGGATCATGGGTAGCATATTGATTGGATGACTTAGAATTTTTTATGGTGTATATTGATTGGATGACTTGGATTAGAATTTTTTATAGCTTATATTGATTGGATGGCTTGGAATTTTTTATAATGTGTCTTAACTGGATGATTTATAATCTTCGATAATTAGGAAGCTCTCTCTCTCTCTCTCTCACTCTCTCACTGTGACTCCTCCCTTTCCTCCCTCCCTTCCAGTGAACCACACTCTTATATAGAAATTTCAAACCATGCTCATAAATAGAAACTCCAAATCACACTCAATAGTAGAAAATAGTTATGTATCAATTTGGATTATCTTATGTCATAAAGAAAATTCAGTTTGAGATTCAAATCCAAGAAGTGTTCATGAATTCAGTCAATAGTAATAGTAATAGTTCACGGTTCCAATTTTTCCTGAAATTTAACCCTTCAGCTTCATTTCCAAGTTCATTTTAGGTATGGTCATTTACAGGTTCCTCAGCATCCAATATTCTGTTTTATCTGATCAAGATGGAATCTGTGGCTCCTTGACTACTGACAAATCTAGATGGTTGTCTTTTCTCTATTTAGAGTACTAGATGACCCTCTCTCTCTCTCTCTGACTTCACTAATAAGGGGCATCAATATGCTATACTTCTGTATGGTTACTCACAACTTCTGCATTATTGAATGTTCTAAAGTTCTTTATTCAAGATGCCTCATGTGGCTCTTTCACTGCCCAATGAATCAAGATGGACTCGTGTCCTCTACATAAAATATACAAAATAAACACTAAACAAATAAAAGAGAAGAGGAAATTGAAAAGTCAGCATAACCCCACTTACCGAAGCCCTATGCCTCAACTGTCACTCATTATCTATAAAATCCAAGAAAGTTTTCTTTTGATGTAATCTTAAAAAGGTGTGTTTGATCTACTAGTGCTGATACTTTAAGATTACACTATGCCTTCCGCTCATACCATTTTCCTTCTTTTATTTATTTATTTAGTTTTCCATATTTGGTTAGAAGCAAGCTGGTAGCCTAAACTTCACAAACCAAGAAACTTACATTTAAAGGAAAAATAATAGTGTGAAACCTCTATTGCATTTTGTTAAATGACCAACTCTCCTAAGTTCTCAAGCCAGGTGATTTCCGCTAATATGAATATCACGCCTTTAACACCCTCCCCTCATGTCTAGCCCCATACCCGCACGTAGAGTCAAATAAACCAAATATCCTCCATGACTTTCAAATCAACAAATGAGGAATAAATTGTAGAGAGGTGGGTCGAACCCAGGACCTCCTGCCAAACTAGGATTTGATACCATGTTAAACGACCAACTTTCTTAAAAGCTCAAGCTTGTAGGATTTAGGTTTAATATGAATATTCATTTAAACAATTTTATTGCCTGAGACTTACCGATTTCATCTACCTCTAGGGTCACTTTTTTTACATTTTTTTTGTGGCAATGTCTTTATGGTCAAAATTGAAATCATTTGATTACTTATACATGCCATTTATTGTTTAATTTTGGCAGATGTATGATAGCCTTACTCTAGCATGCATTGAGCCTCATGAGAGCGATAGTTAGGCGAATTTAATATGTTCTGAACTATTTCCCTCCTCTAAATGAATAAATGGAACTAACCCAATTTGTTTTCTGATCAATTTTACCTGAGCATAAGTCTAATCTTTGGTTAAGCTTTTTGATTCTTATGCAAAGAATTTGGGGCAATTTCTGTTGCAAATGAAATAAACATGTAAAACTTTACAGAAATATCTGGAATTTCAAAATTGGCATTTTGAAGTATCATGATGTTTTATTTATTGTCAGTTTCTAGCCTTCTCTTTTTTGGAGTATTTATTCTCCATTTTATAAAATCTGAGGTTGCCCTTGATCTATAGAAGAGCCAACTCACTTGCATAAAGGCAAGAAAAGAATTTGATTTTTCTTCTGTATGTTCTTGATTCGCACTTGGGCTCAAGGCGCTACCTCTCCCTATTTATAGGGCCTCGCTTGCAGAGAGATGTGCCTTGTTAAAGAGTTACGTCTTGTCTACTTTATTCTTCCTTTTTAAACACTTTTATTCTAGAAATTTCTAACTGTACATTGAAATTAATGTAATTTCACTACTTTGTTTATGAATTCTTCATTTAAATGTTTTGAATTTTTAAATTTTGAATTAATTAGATTAGTTTTTGAATCATGTTTTATAAAATTGTTCTGAAACCCAAGTAGCATTTCATTTCACTCAAGTAACCGCCTTTTGTTGTTGCCTACCCGTAAGTTGTAGGAGAACTTTACTCCTTAGGTTTTCTTTTAATGAACATACATAGACTATCTACATCCCCTGTATTTTATTATACTGAAGCCTGGTTTTGAAAAAAACTTTGGTTGTCTGTTTGAATTTTATAGGTACAGGTTGGGAATTCCCCTACGTACAAGTTAGACAGAAAGCTGGGCAAAGGGGGTTTTGGGCAAGTTTATGTTGGAAGACGAGTGACTGGTGGCATAGGGCGCACTGGACCTGATGCTTATGAGGTTTTATTTAATTTTTTCTTCTCATGTAGCTTCAGGAGACTGTAGTTCCCTAGGAATCAGTTCTGTTACTATTGATACTGTTGTGTTTTTTATATGCAGGTTGCTCTAAAGCTTGAGCATCGAAATGGTAAAGGATGCACTTATGGCCCACCTTATGAGTGGCAAGTCTACAGGTGACTACATTTTATTCTGATGGCCACTCTATTCTTTTTATTTTTCGCTCTTTTTTTTTTGTTATTTAAAATCTACTAACTGGTATCTTCATTTTAAATTTTATCATGAAGCACTCTTAATGGTTGTTATGGACTTCCCTTGGTCCATTATAAAGGTCGCCAAGGAGACTACTACATCCTAGTGAGTTTCCCTGCTATTTGTTTAGATCTGACTTTCTGTTTTGAAGATGTCCTTTCTTTATGTGATTGATGAGCAATTATTTTTGATTCCACCATTATATTTTTTCCTGTTAAATTCAGGTCATGGACATGCTAGGACCCAGTTTATGGGATGTATGGAACTCTAACAGCCAGATGTATGTAATTAAATATCAGAAACTAATCATTTTTCCCCTCTTAATTCTTAGATGGTTTTGTTGATTCTTATTCTTGCTTCTTTTTGGTTTCTCTCATTGCTTAGGCTGTCAGAGGAGATGGTTTCCTGCATAGCTGTTGAGGCTATATCAATATTAGAGCAGCTTCATTTAAGAGGGTACTTACCAGTTTCTTTCCTCCCTCCCTTTCTTTTCTTTTTCTTCTGTGTAAGTATGTTCATGAATACTTTGTTTATGCCCTCAGTTTTGTGCATGGAGACGTAAAACCAGAAAACTTTTTGCTTGGTCTACCTGGATCACCTAATGAAAAGAAGTTGTATTTAATCGATCTTGGTTTAGGTACGCTTCTTTCTTTGATGTCTTGATAGTTGGCATGCAGACATGTGACTATAATTAGCAAATTGTTGAAATAGCTGTAATTGGTTTGGTCTATTTATAATTCAGCTTCAAGATGGAAGGAAGCCTCCACAGGTCGTCATGTGGATTATGACCAAAAGCCCGATGTTTTCAGGTAACCATGTCCCTTTGTAAAGCTTCTTTTTTCCATGGTGGAATGCCCACTACTGGAAGCTTTTGAAGAAAATTGCACCATTATTTATGTTTAAATCATTCAACATTAGTCCTTTTTTTCTCTTTTTACTTTTTTAGTAAATTTTGATTCTGTAGTTCTCCACAATTTGGGTCCTTATTGAGGATATAGCATGTCTCTAGATGCCTACTCGATTTAGTACAACAAAGTGTTAGTGACAAGTAATTGGGTCCAGTTGTATGTGTCATTTTTCGTTATTTGACTGTCTAGATCCATATCCTCTCTTAGATTTTTTTTCAATCACGACTTCTCTCACTGCCACTGTCCATGTCTTTCCTTCACTGAATCTCTTGACACCTTGACTTTAGCAAAATTATTCCTCTGCACTCCATAGTACTGCTTGACTTGGCCTTGTTGCATATGGTTAAAGCATCTTAGATTACTTCCCCTCATCCTGTCCTCAATTAATGCTGCCTTTTCTTCCTCAGAGTAACTATTTCTTGTTTAAGCTGTAATTTTACTATTCAATTAAAAATGTTTTTTGTTTAGTTCTCTTCCTTGGGCTGCCTGGCCTTCGGGTGGTGGTTTTGTCCTTTGTCTTTTCTGTTCGCCTTTTGGGTTCCTCTTCAGATAATTTCCCACAGATGTTTTGAACCTCTGCTCTGGGTTTCTTTATTAATATATTTGCTTTTTATCGATCAAAAATTTTTTTTTACTATTCAATTAATGCTTATTTTTTTAACATGCTGTTTCTTTGCTGGCAAACTTTTTCCATTATAAAGCATAAACAGTTATACTTCGTATCACGGTATGGTATTATCACACTATACACTAGTAGTCTTCATTCATCCTATTGCAATCTCATGTAGGCATTTCCTCAACTTAATCATATAGCTTGAGTGGTTTGGACTCCTCTTCTGGTTTTGTTTTCAGTTAAAATATATGCTTTTACATCTTGTTACAATTAGATATGTATTTTGTTTTTTTACAGGGGAACTGTACGTTATGCAAGTGTACATGCTCATTTAGGAAGGACTGGCAGCCGAAGGGATGACCTTGAATCGCTAGCTTATACCCTAATATTTCTCCTCCGAGGAAAGCTTCCTTGGCAAGGTTTTATTGTAAGATTATTCAGGATTCAACCATTTGTTGCCATAATGCAAATTCACTGTTGTAATTCTTATTTATAATATTCATTGCTAAGATGGACTCTCAAATTGCAGGGAGAAAATAAAGGATTTCTTGTTTGTAAGAAGAAGATGGCAACTTCTCCTGAGATGCTTTGTTGCCTATGTCCTCCCCCTTTTCAACAGTTTCTTGACATGGTGACAAATATGAGATTTGATGAAGAACCAAATTACTCAAAGCTGATTTCACTTTTTGACAACACCATTGGCTCCATTGCATCTCTACGGCCTATCAGAATAGATGGTGCTATAAAGGTTAGCCCTGATCCAAGACGCTTAGTTACCCTTATAAAGTTCATATGTTTTTTCGTCTATTTGTTATTACATTTCTCGTGAATTATAGGTGGGTCAAAAAAGGGCGAGGATGCTCCCTGAGCCAGATGATGGTGGTCAGCCTAAGAAGAAGCTTCGGCTAGGTGCTCCTGCCATGCAATGGATATCAGTTTATAATTCCAGAGAGTCAATGAAGCAGAGGTAAATGATGGTAGTAAGCATTTTAATAGTAAAAGTTTAAACCCACGCCTTCAATCCATTCTCTCCCATCATACCTGAATTGGAAATTCTTTCCTTTTCAAGCGTTTGTTTTACCTTGGTTTTTTGCCCAAATTTGTTTTACTTGGATATATTCATGTCTTGACAATTCTCATTCAAGTTGGTACAAAACATATTTATTATGTCTTCCTGACCGTAAAATCAAATTTCTCCCTCTAACTACTGTTTTAGATGTGATCATTGCGACAATGTGCAAAGCCCTCAGAACCTCATTGAGAACGCTTCACAGTGCAAACATGAATACTATTACATAGCAAGGCTGCTGAGGAGGGTTCTCACTGTAGGTTTTTGTTTCTTTTGGATTCTTTCATATTTTAGCTAAGGTAAGTGAGTTCTTTGCTGCAGATATCACTACAATGTAATGGATTCAAGGCTCCATCAGCATGTGGAGAAAGGAAGGACAGATGGACTTTATATTAGCTGTGCAGCTTCATCAGCAAATTTATGGGCCATCATTATGGATGCAGGAACAGGGTTCACATCCCAGGTTTATGAACTCTCAACAAATTTCTTACACAAGGTGGGTTGCTAACTAAGCCCTTTACCACTAGGCACGACCTCTTGCATTTGATTTATCAAAAAATATCCAGGGTAGAAAGCCTGATTCCTTCTGACTTCATTTATAGGAGTGGATAATGGAACAGTGGGATAGGAACTACTATATCACGTCAGTTGCTGGTTCAAGCAATGGCAATGCTTTGGTGGTAATGTCAAAGGGTAAGTGCAGTTTAAAACTTTTTCCCGTCAAATTTCAATTTTCCACATTTTTGTTTATTGTAGTTCTCCAAAGAGTGGCATATGAGGTGGCCAGTTTTGGTATCAGTGTCCCCTCTAGATTATTTCTTTAGGAATCTCCTTCAGACGTTGCTGATCTGAACTCACTCGAGCTTGCATTTTCTTTATAAAACTAATGTCCTCCTTTGAACTTATTTTTTTATAAGAAATGGCCTTTTCAAGATATCAGAACATTTACTTGGACCTCCTTTGGGTGACATTGAACTTATTGTCATCTACCATTATTTATGGTGACCAAGATATAAAGCTTTCTTAAGATCTAGAAGGGTGTCCCAACACTGGTTTAACTGCATTGCCAACTTCAAAAATTTATGGAAACCCATTATGATATCAGGCACTTGTTTCTCAAAATAATAGCTATACCTCCATAGCCCAGGCTACCTTTAGAAAATTTGTGTATGAATTTTGATATGAAGAAGGGGTTTCATGATCAAACTCCTGGAGTTTGTGGGAGTTGAGAAGTAATGCCATGTGATAGACCTACCTTCTTTGAGGATAAAGTGAAGGTAAGTTAAGCTCTAAGGTTTGTAACTACAGATTGTTATGTAGAAAGTATCATATGGATCTTCTGAAAGAGTAGGATGCCCTTATGTATCAAAAAAAAAAAAAGAGTAGGATGCACTTATCTATCAAAAAAAGGAGCAGTATGCACTTATTCAAACTCATCTTCAAAAGCCCCTTCAAAAGTTAAGGCCTTTGATTGGTTGGTAGCTCATAGGAAGGTAAACAGTAATGATCTGCTATAGTTGAGAAGAAATAGATCCCTTAATTCCCAGTGGTGCATTGTTTGCAGAGGAGATGGAAAGTCTATAGATAATTTTTTTCTTCATTGTCCTTTCACTATTGGGCTATGGCACAAGCTTTGCATTATGGCAAGCATGGTGTGAGTTTCTCCAAGGAGTGTGCGAAGATATGTTCAACATTGCTTTTAGATGTTTTGGAAATTCCACAAGAGGCAAAACTTTATGGCAACTTGCTTGCCTCTCTTCGGTATGGTTTGTTTGGCAAGAGAGGAATGCAAGAATTTTTGAGAATAAAGAGAGATCTGAAGAGGAGGTGCGAGATCTATTTTACTTTTATTCATCTTTGTGGGCTTCTTATACCAGTGCTTTTAGAGGAGTTTCCTTTCAGTTTTGCTGCTTAATTGGGTAGGAGTTTGTGATTCTTTGCTTTAGCTTTGATTTTGTAGTTTCTTGTAGTGAAGATAGGAAATCTCTTCCTTCCTTTGTACTTTTGTTTTACTATTAATATATATTCCATTTTGTTTTTGATAAAAAAAAAAAAACACTCATCATCAAATGCAGATGTTCATCTTACTCAACAGAAACCAGAAAACATTTCCATTTCTAAATATGGTCAAACCACTGTGTGTTTATACTCCTTTTAATTTTATTTAGAATCACTTGGGTCTCATGATCCCGAGTATCATGCCTAACGGTGTAACTAGTGGGTTAAGGGAAATATACTATTGGAAGTTTGGAACTGCATTATTTATTGTTTCCAGGGCCTCCATTTTACAAGTTGGTAAATGTGTTTGTGCAATGAGAGGCCACTTTTAGAAAACAATGATTCCTAATCTTATAATAATTGTTCATAAAAAATTGAAGTTGAGTCTTTATCATTCGGCTTTACCTATTAAAAAAAAAAAATTAAAAAATTAAACTTTAGGCTACAAAAATTTTTAGAATGTTCAATGTTGGATATTAGTTAGCTTAGCAACACAAATCCTTGTCTGGCATCGAGCTCCAAAATTTTAACAATTCTAATGTTCCAATTATCAGGAGTTGGCTACATGGATCCTTCTATGCCATTCCAATCTATGAGCCTAAGGAATCAATAATTGGGTTGGGTTACATGAATATTTTGTTGCTGTATATCTTTGAATTTTCAGACAAATTAATTTCTCTTATGAGAATGATGAGATTTCCATAATCTTTTTCTGACAATCCCCTCCTATCTTTTCAATGATTATGATGCAACCTTACCTCTTCTCTTGCAGGGACCCCTTATAATCAACAATCTTACAAAGTGAGTGATGTATTTCCTTTCAAATGGATAACTAAGAAGTGGAAAGAAGGCTTCTTTGTTACGTCCATGACCACTGCAGGCAGCAGATGGGGCATTGTCATGTCTCGAAATGCAGGTTTTTCTAATCAGGTAGTCCATTCTCCAAATTTTTGTGCTGTTGTTCTCTAAGAATGCTGCAGAAAGCACTTACCTATCCTTGTTTTTTCAGGTTGTTGAACTTGATTTCCTCTATCCAAGTGAAGGGATCCACAAAAGATGGGAGGGTGGATATCGAATTACCTCAACTGCTGCAACACCAGATCAAGCTGCATTCATACTCAGTACATCCAAGAAAAGAACTCAAGATGTGACGCAAGAAACTCTCCGCACATCTGCTTTTCCTTGCACACATGTTAAGGTGAGTTTAAATTGATGAACCAGTTGATGATTTATCATCCGTTTGATGGTTATCTCAATGAATCTGAACTTCATTTGAAGTGCGTTTTAATTAGATTTGAATGATTCTGTTTTGTTTCCTTAAAACTTGAAATGTGGTTTCTTTTCTTTTCCTTCCTTTATTTTTTATTTTGTGTGTGAGTACAATGTGGCTGAGTTTTTGAGTTGTGGTCCTCAAGATAAAGTGGAATGGGCTTCCAGATCTCCTTCAGGATTTTTCATAGGATGTGAAAATAAAAATCCTTCAGCTCCTCCTCTCCTCCTACTACCAAAGAGATATTTGACCATAGGGAACCATGCATTCAGGGTTCTGTGGAACATTAGTTGACTATCATGTGGGCTAAATTCCTGGCCAAATGAATATTCACCTTGACTTTGGAGTTCATTTTGTCTTCTAGACTCTTTAGTTTCTTATGCTTTTGGGCCTTGTGTCCTTTTTTTCGCCTCTTGTTTAATTTAATTATTTTTTTAAAAGAATGTTTACCCCTGCCGTCAGGAGTAGTTTCACCTTTGGGTTACTACTTGGGTGGGTTTATTAAGTTTGAAATTTTCTACCTAAGCCTGACATGGTCAGGTTTGGGTGGGTTCTTGGGTTGCTGCTTGGCTTGAATAAATTATTAATTTTTTGTGATAACAAAGAAGTTATGTACTTTGTATTGGCTATCGACATTTTCTGTCTTATTTCATGTATTAAATAGGTAAAATCAACCTATTACTAAAAGCGCCAAATACTATTAGTATATATGATTATAGTAACATAAAAAAAATCAGTATACTAGCTCAGGTTGATCAATTTTGAACCCAAGTGTAAACCAACCTAAAGTTAGGTTGGGATCAAATGGAACCAGCCTATGTTGCTGTCCCAGTAAAAAGAGAAAACTCAAGCGAGAATTTAGTAACCTATACTGGTTTGAGATTGTTAATAAGGTACTTCTGAATGGAACATCTCATTTGGGAATCAACTGCTGTAGAAATAGAATATCAGGCATTATTTTGATTGTTTGACCCATGAATATATGGATTTCAATGCTTCCAAAACGTGTAGTAAGACTTTTCAGTAAATGCTTGCTCTTATTTGTGGCAGGATAAATGGTCAAAGAATCTGTATATAGCATCGCTCTGCTTTGGGAGAACTGTTTCTTAGAAGGAAACTTCGGTTGCAGGTTCAATGGCAGGTAGTTACCATACATGTTTATCATTTTTCAATGTTCCTTAATTATAAAACATACAATGTTTACCATTTTTCGATGGTCCTTCATTATAAAACTGAAAAAATCTCGCTAATGTCACTCCGATAACATTTTGGGAATCTGATGTGAGTTCTCTGTATCATAAAATTTATGTTCACATACTTCTAATTCAAAAATGAGTTGTGTAAGCACACACTTGAAACCATGAATTGCTTCCAATCTTTTACCATATTCGGGGAGATTATGCTTTGCATATTGTTTTGTTATGGAAAGATTTTTTCCGTCTTGAACAGAGCTGGTAAAGCTTGACCTGAATCCGCCTATTCTTGTTGCTATGCATGCAGTTTAGTGGTTTGCACAGAAGGAAGTTGGGTAGCCTCTCTGCAGAAAATGCGACTGGGGAAGTCTTTCATGTAAAGTTGGTTTTCTGGGAGATTTGGATAGCTTCAATATGAGAATCCGAAGAATGCTTTCTTAGAGGGAGTTGAAATGAAAGCCCCAGATGTTTGTACAATTACCGGACAGAGACAGGGTGTCTGATAGGGTTCCATTTTGGTTTCGGAGGGCTGGGAAGAAGATTGCTTCTTGGTGGGAACTGAAATTTAGGGGTGTCTCTCCTCTTGGGGGGGGGAGCCACAAAGAATTTAAGCCCCCCACCCAGGTATGGTATGTTGACATAAACGGACCAGTTATGTCATAACTTTATTTGAAGAAAAGAGTAAAAGAGGAACAAGAAGAAAAACGTAGTTTGACCAGATTTCAATTTCATAAAAACGATTTTCATTTTTTATTTTTTAATTTAATATGTTTTGAAAATCTTGTTACTTAAAACTTCTAATACCTAGCAGGGTAAAACTGAAAGGTGAGAGAACCTGTAGAAAAGAAGAGTAAAGGAGAGAACAAGAGGGTGGGTAGCCTTGGGTTTGAAGAAGAGGATTCAATTTTTCCACAGCTAAATATGTTGAAAACAAATATCTGGAGGAAATTATATCATTTCATTCGTTTCCTTAATTTAGGATGGTAATAAAACGAAGATATATCATTTGATTCATTTCCTTTATTTAGGATGGTTATAGAACGGGTTCGGGATAGGTAGTACTCATTTTGATCATAATAATTATTTTTATAAATTATTTTATTCAAAGTTAATAATAATAATAATAAGAATAATAATAATTTATTATTATTATTATTATCGTTTTTATTATGCAATAAGATGAAAAAAGTAAAGAATAAATTTAAATAATACAAATGAATCATATAAATACTTGGATTTTGAAAATTTATATAAAATTCATCCTTAATCCATTTATTTTTAATAAAGATTTTGAAAAGTTAATTTTGGTTTCTTGAAAATTGGAGGGAATATGGAAAGAGGAAAAGTAGAAAAAATGAAGGAAAATAAAAAATAAAATAAAATAAAAATATTATTTTTATTATTTTTTATTCTAAGCTTGTTTTATATATCTTAAACTATCAAGAAAACATGTAACTTTTAAAATAATGATAACTGTCATAATAATATTATAAAATATAAAATTTAAAGTTAATTATATTTCGCATACTGATGCCAAATAAAAGATTCAAATACAACGATTATGAAATGAGAGAGATAGAGAGATAAATAGTGAGAGAAGCCATCACGATGAGTTATGGAAATCATAAATGAAGATACATTCAAGGTGTGAAATTGGTTAATAGGATACATGAATGTGAATGTGGTCATTCACCACTCACATTAATGTTTGATTTACACACTCTTTCTTAAATGATCATCATTAAAAATATGTCTCATTAAAACTTTGTTAGTAAAATCCAATTGAACAAAACCTATCGAAGGAAAAAGAGTATCATATTCATATGATGTTCTAGATTGTTCTTAGTTTGTTAGACTAATTATAAAACTTTGGTTCAGAAACTTCCACAGAAAACCCGAACGTAAGAAGAAAGACAAATGACTAAACATCGTTTACATAAACATACTCCCCCGCCAATTTGCCTTAGCCAGGCATTCACATGATACCTTCGAACGCTGGCGCTGATAAATGACTTCATGAATAAATACGCGGACATCACTAACGCATTTGTCGAACATCAATTTCACCACTCATATAGAAACATGTAAAAGAACTTAGATTTATTTGTGTACTATGTTGCATTATCTTCAAATACCGCCGTCGTTGTCTTTGATGTACGAGTTCGCATGATTCCTTTAATATGTTTAACCATTCATCTACCACATATTATCACAACTTGCTTTGTGAACCATATAGAATTTTTAATGATTCTATGATGTGGCTACCATTGTCTGCTTAAAGGATTTACATGAAATAACAATTCCATTTTAATTAAACACATACCTGGCTTATGACTTACCTTGCATGATCCAAATGATCCTCGTATCGCATATCCAAGCAATTTTTGCTTTGATTCCTTTGAGTATAATAGGTCCATATTAGTTGTTCCTAGGAGGTAGCGCAATATATGCTTGATATCATTCCAATGTCTTTGGGTTTGAGCGAAATTGTACCTGACTAATAAATTGATAGAAAAAACAATATCTGGCCGAGAACAATTAGCAAGGTACATAAGTGCACCAATGACACTAAGATATGATACTTTAGGACCAAGTAATTTTTCACAATTTCCACAATGACGAAATGGACCATTTTTCACGTCGAGTAAACGGACAACCATTGAAGAACTTAAAGGATGTGTTTTATCCATATAAAAATGCTTTAAGATTTTCTTAGTATATGTCGACAGAACCAACACCTGGTAGGGAAATACTCGGGATTCATGTGCCTGAGACAAAATTTTGTTTTTCCAAGATCTGTCATCTCAATTTCATTTTTCAAATATTTTGCTGTTTTTGTGAGTTCTTTAGGAGTCCCAACAAGATTTAAATCATCAACATAAAAAAAAAAATTGCAAATCCGATTTTTGATTTCTTGATAAAGATGCATGGGCATATGCAATATTCACATACCCTTCTTTTCGCAGAATACTCGCTTAAGGCGATCAGATCACATGCATTCAGATTGCTTCAATCTATATAGAGATCGTTATAATTTGATTGAGTACATACTACGAGGCTTTGTATTATTTGCTTCAAGCAATTTAAATCCTTCAGGAACTTTCATATATATATATATATATATATATATATATATATAGAAATATAGATATTTCTCTGAGATGACACAATCATTTTCCGCTTCTAATGCTTAAGTCGCGCTTCAAAGACTGATATATATATATATATATAGTATAGAAAGTATATATATATATATATATATATATATATATATATATATATATATATATTATGATAATATAGATAAGAGGTGATGACCTCCATGAGATACATATCCACCCTTCGTAGAGATCAAGTGTTTCTTAGAAAGTTTAAAAATGATCATGTCAACGCCAGAATATGTTTTCAGAGTCACTGTGGTCTCTACGTAGAAACTCAAGGCTACTAATTGCGCTTTATATCTTATGTTCTCATTATTTTCATTGCATTGTCGTACAAATACCCATTTGTATCCACAGACTTTATACCTTTAGGTATTTGGACTACAGATCCAAAAATTTCTTGTTTCATTAATGAGTTTAATTTTGCTTGCATAACTTCTTTCCATTTTAGCCAATCATTTCTATGTCGACATTCTTCCACATTTTGTGGTTCGGGATCCTCATCATTTTTTGTGATGTCTAAGGCCACTTGAAAAACAAAAATATTATTGATAACAATATCATTTCGATTCCATTTATATCCCTTGTGCACATAACTCATTGGGATCTCATAATTTTCAAGTACATGTGCCTCTTTAGGGGCTATTTCTTTATTTAGAACATTTTCAAGGGTCTTTTGTTCATTGTATGTCCTAGAGGGGCTTCTTGTTTTTACCATATGCCTATACTAGGGCCTTTTGTTCATCATATACCTTTTATGGGGCCTTTCGTTTACCATATGCCTCTGTTGTGGCCTTTTGTTTTATATTTACCTCTTGGGTGCAAATTTTCTTGTGTTCTCTGCTGGGATTGGGTTTTGACCAATAAGGTCTCTCCCATGTAGATATTTGGGATCTGTGCTAGTGCCTTTTGGATCAGTCGATGCTGAAGCATTTACAGCGGGATAGCGACCTGACACTTTCTTTGTATCAATAAATGCATCTGGTAATTGATTTGTAAGATTTTGCAATTGAATGATCATTTGAATTTCTAGTTCACATTGATTTGTATAATGATCAAAATGAGACATTGTAGATGCATTCCAAGTGATTTCTCGTCATTCTTTTGGAACCGACTTTTCTATCCTTAATGGTGGGAATACACTCTCTTTAAAATGACCATCTGCAAAGCGGGTTGTAAAATCATTTCTCGTTAAGGGTTCAAGATATTTTGTGATAGATAGAGAATCAAAACCCACGTAAATCCTAAGTCTTCATTGGGGACTCATTTTAGTGCGTTGTGTATGTGCAATTAGTACATAAACTGCACAACCAAAGATTCGTAAATGAGAAATATATGGTGGTTTGCCTAGTACAAGTTGTGAAGGGGAGTATCATGGTAAGTTGTTGGTTGAATATGAACCAAGCTTGCAACATGCATAATAGCATGTTCCTAAGCAGAAGTCGGCAATTTGGTTTTCATTAGCAGTGGTCGAGCTATTAATTGAAGACGTTTGATAAAGGACTCTGCTAAATTGTTTTAAGTGTGAGTATGAGCAACAGATACTCAGCATTTATTCCAACTGACATGCAACAGTCAGTAAAAGTTTAGGAGGTAAACTCACCGACGTTGTCAAGTCTGATAATCTTAATTGGACAATCAAGAAACTGGACTCATAATTTGATCATTTGTGAAAGGAGTCTAGCAAAGACAACATTTTGTGTGGAAAGAAGACAAACATGTGACCACATCGTAGAGACATCTATTAAGACCATAAAGTAACGGAAGGGTCCACATTGTGGATGGATAGGTCCACATATGTCCCCATGTATTCTTTTTAAGAAGATTGGTGACTCAAATGTCACTTTGCTAAAGGATGCTTTGACTATCAATTTACATTGTGAGCAACTAGCACATGGGTATTCCTTGGGCAAAAAAATCTTTTGGTTCTTTAGTGGATGTTCATGTGAGTGTTCTATGATTCTCCGCATCATTGAGGACCCACGGTGAGCCAGCCTGTCATGCCAAAGAACAAAAGTTTTTGGATCGTTGAACTTTTGGTTCATGATAACATATGACTCGATAGACTTTATATTTGTATGATATAACTTAGAGGAGAATGCTGAGAGTTTTTCCATTATAAGTTTCTTGCCATAAACAATAGAGGTAATGTAAAGACATTTTGTATTACCTTCATTCATAGTTTCAATATGACATAAATTTCTATGGACATCTTTAAAGCTAAGCAAATTCATTATGGATTTGCTAGAATATAATGCTTCATTGATATGGAACCTAGTTCCATTTGATAGCATTATATTTGCTCTTCCGTAGCCTTTGATTAAGTTTGTAGTACCAGATATGGTATTTACATTGACATTTGTTTATGTCAAATCTAGAAAGTATCTTTTATCTCAAAGAATTGTGTGTGTGGTTGCACAATCAGTAAGACATACATCACCTTCATTCATCTTTAGATCAATAACACATGGATTTAAGATAAAACTAATAAAAACTATAGATAATATAAATAACAATGTAATGGATGTAATAACAAAATGCTATTTTATTTAATTTTGATATACGTTGCATTATTCAGTAGCAGTATTTCCATCATTTATCATATAGTCCGTTTTTTCACTAGGACATCCAAAGAAATCGGTATCATAGTATGTTAAGTAAAGTTCATTTCTATCTCTTTTCCTTTTTCTTTGATTGATGCTTGGTAGAGGTCGGCCAAATGTTTGGGCGTACGACAAGTATGCGACTAATGTCCTCTCATACCACATTTATGAAAATTATTTTCATGGGCCTTGAAAGGTGTATTTTGTATATACTTCTCATTTTCTTGTTTCCTCTAGGTATTATTCCACTTATGGTGGTCACATGAGGTTTTTCTTTTTTGGGAATTTGAATAAGGGTAAAGGTGCAAAAAGCCCCCTCAGATTTTCCCAAATACTTACACCTGAAACTTTTTTGTCATCCAAATAAGCCTCTCACGTTTTTGCCTGTAGCCCAAATTAGCCCCTATTGTAACTTTGGGCGTTAAATGTAAAAAATGATGTTACATTGACGGTTAAACTAACTATGTAAGCAGTTGATGTGGAAATTTTTTTTGCCCTAATTACATTTAAAAATGGAGGAGCTTCTAATTAGGGGAAATCAAAAGCCCTAATTTTATTTCTACCAATTTTTTGGAGTTTTGGATTAAAATAGGGTTTTTTTAAAAAAAAATAAAAAAATACAAAATTAGTTTTAGTTTGAAGGCCCCTTTGAAAATAGTCTTAAGGCGCGTCGGACGTACAACAAGACAATTACACTTGTTATGGGCAACTGACTTAACAAAATTTGAATTATGTATCGTGAATCTTGGCTCAGCATACGTTAATTTGCATTTCTGTGGGCCAACTGACATTATCCTTTAAGTTTATTTGCCGCTGTCATGGACAACGGCATATGATCTCCAAAATTACTATTATTCTTTTGTACATCAAGTTATTTAAAAATTATTGAAATTCTTTTGTACATCAACTTATTTAAAAATTATTGAAACAAAAATATTTACTATTGGATAAATTACATCAAGTAATACAAGATTGTCAACTTGTTAAAAGTGTGAAAACGAGAAAATATTTACTATTGAATAAAATTTACAAAGTGATGGATTAGAACACATATTTGTAAATATTTTTAAATTTTCTAACGAGCATCGAAGGTAAGCGCCAATCCCAAATAAACTTTAAGAGTTTTATTTTTGAAATATTGTAAGTTTATTTTTTACACCCTAACAAGTTGTATCAATTGTGTATATTATCGTTTAAAATAGAAATATATAAAAAATTTATAAAAATAATATTACTCTCGATGGTATGAAGATGGGTCGCTGCATGTTTATCTTGGAGTGATGCTTAAGATACGGAGTGTCGCACCACAACCGCCCCTAGGCGGAAGAGGAGAGGCAACGACACATATTGAGACTCCCTTTACTTGAGTTATTGACATTAGTGGGCCACATTTTGAAATATAATTGAATGTAGAATCTGCTTACTTAATCCATAAGGAAATAAAACTTTTTTTAACATATCACCATAACGATTGTTTGTAATGTCTTGTACAAATATCGAGTCCCATTGACTTATACATATACAGTCTATTATGAAAAAAACTTTACATGTACATATTCACACTCAGAGGTAGCAACCTATAGATGTTGACTTCTATTGCTGTGTTGGCCGTCTACGTGCCGTGCAGGTGAGATAATATTGCCGGTACCTCTGGATGAAACACCCGTACTAAGCTTATAGCTTAGTGGGAAACATGTAATATATATAACCACTTGTAGTGGTCCTCAATGACAATATACAATTAACTCAATTCCTATTTGCACATTAGCTGTTCATATGTACACTATGTCATTTATTAGAGTTCTCACATTCATTCTTCATAATACATAGTACTTTTTATTTTACTGTAGCTCTATCACATTTTTCAATTCAAATCATTGTTTTCATGTTACATGGTTTTTATAACCACTTTAATCATTTTATCTCATCTTGTGTCTTGCCTGCATATTCCAAGAAGTAGATACGGGTATAAACTGTATGTACCCGAAGGTACTATCACTGTACGAGACAGTGATCCTGTACTGTATTGACCAAAACGGGGCCGTTGTAATGACCCAAACGGGGCCAACTATATCATGTAATCCCTAATAGGCATGCCTACTTATCCATCTACCCGGGGACATATGTAGACAATCAATCTTATTACATTTTTATTCGTGTTCAAGCTATGCATATCTCATATACATGGATAATGTCAATCACATGTATTCACATGAGATACTTTCAGACAGTATTCCTTTATACATATACTATAACTGTTACTTTGATCATAACTTGTATGATCATGTTCTTAGTATTGCTTGTATTTAAGTTCATGTAATCTTATTTCATATAGCAATTACTTTTATAATTTTTTTACAATTTCATTTATTCATTTGAATCTCTTTATACCAAAATATTTCCTACAAACAGAGCTCCCATTTAGACGGATTTATGGGTATAATGGGGTCCAAATTTGAATACACTGGCTAAAGGTGATTTGTTTTTTCCTGAGATCTAGTTTACCTAGAAGTTTAGCAGATCGCTCGTTTGGTTGAGTGATGGCCAAGTTATGACCTAAACACTAAAGCTGTACCAAAATAGACCAGAAACTTCCTACAAACAAAGCTTCACTTTGACGAATTTTCTGGGTCCAATAGGGTCCAAATTTGAATACACTTATTTAAGGATATTTGTTCTCCTAGAAGTCTAGTTTACCCAGAAATTTGAATCACTTAGAAGTCTAGTTTACGCAGAAATTTGAATCGGCTCTGATTTGGATAAGTGATAGCGAGACAGCATTGGGTTTGGAAAAATTTACGACAACATCTCCTAAAACTCTAGCATGTTCTTTATACAAACATTCCTCGATTGAGGACCCTGACCAACTCAAACAACCATATAAGCGTTTGAGACCAACAACCATCCTTATTATGTAAAGTTGGGTTTTCCCAGGCGAACATCATCAGGGTTTTAGGTTTAGTTTCCATACCTTAATATTTTTCTTTTCTCTTCTTTCTTCTTCCTTCTTTTTCTTGATCACCAAAATCTTTAATCACATGGAGCAAAATCACCAACTCTTCTCTTCTTCTTTCAACCGTAACCCTAAGTTCTCAAACCCAAAGGAGAAATGTTCCTTTACAAGACCAAATTTGGTCTTATCTCCTATTCTTTCATAAAGCCATGTTTGGCTTGTCTTTTTTGTTAAGTTTTCCAGTTTTTGCATTAAAGTCTATTAATCACTTTCATTTACCTTCCTACTTATCAAATATTCTACAATGACATATAAACTTATTTCTCTTATGTTGCTAGGTCCTTAATATGACATTTTACTATTTTACCCTTGACTATTGTATTGGTCAGGTTATCGTTTTTGGATTCTTGTGATATAATTTCAAAAAAAAAAAAATACAATTTTAACTTATTTTATACCCTAAACATGTTACAAAACTGGTAGGGTATATTTTAGGGTATTACAACTCTCCTCCCTTGAAAATTTTGCGTCCTCAGAGAGTGGCCACTGGCTTGAAAAGTTGAGGTCTTATGCCCTCATAGTTGCTTCTGGATCCTAAGTAGCTTCCTCCCTACTATGGTGTTGCAGGCACTATTGACGCAGCATTTCATAACGGTTTTATCTCTCGAGAGCTAGAATAACTTTTGGTTCTTCATCTACATATGAAATCTGATTTGCCCTTGTACATCTTGTACAAGCAAGATATACGATTCATTTGTTGATCTATCCTCCCTCGGTATGGACACGTGGAGACATCATGTAGCTTGGTTTGGCTCACAGAGGAAGGCCAACCACCGATAGGCTATAGGTCATATTCTTTTCAAAATTTCATACGGACCGATGAATGTCTTGGACTCGACTTTCCGCTTCTTCCCCCAAACTGACACTTTCACTCCATGAGGATACCTTTAGGAACACTTTATCACTCACTTCATATTCAATATCTTTCCTCTTCAAATCGGCATATGACTTTTGTCGATCAGTAGCAACTTTTAACCTTTACCGAATAACCTGAACTTTCTCTTCTATATCTTTTACTATGTCCGGACTAATCACCTTATGCTCATTTAATTATGTCCAACATGCAGTTCTGTCTCAGACCACAAAACTTCATATGGTGCCATGCGATACTTACAGCACGATAGCGTTGGTATAGACAAATTCCATTGGCCAGACACGTACCTATCTGACTCCTGTAAATTCCATTACACATCCTCGAAGCATATCTTCGAGCACTTGAATCAACCTCCCAGATTGTCCATTTGTCCGCGGATGGAATGTTGTACTGAAATTTAGCCTAGTACCCAAGGTTGACTGTAATTTCTTCCAAAATCTGGACGTAAATCTTAGATCTCGGTCTGACACAATAGACAATGGAACACAATGCAATCTGACAATCTCATATCCACATATAGCTCAGCTAGTCGATCCATAGAATAATCAATCCTGACTGGTATAAAATGGGCTGACTTTGTGAGTCTATCAATTATCACCCATACTGAATCATGCTTCTTTTGCGTGGGGAAGACCCGGGCCACAAAATCCATGGCCTATACTATCCCATTTCCATTGTGGAATTGGAATGGGATTCAACGAATATGATGGCATTGTTGTTGACACTGGCTGCGACCGTCAAACACTTAGACACATACTCTATCACGTCTCCTTTCATTCCTCTCCACGATAGTCGCACATTTCAAATCACAGTACATCTTGTTACCTTCGGGATGCGCGTGGCTCTTGAGTTATGAGTTTCATGTAACAACTCTTCCTTCAGCTCATTATCCGCTGGCACACATAATCTATTTTGAAAATACAAACTTCCATTTTCTCTTATTGAAAAATCAGTCTTGTCATTATCTTTGACCAATTGTACCTTTTTCTTCAACTCTTAATCATTTTTTCTAAACATCTATAATCATTTGTTTTAAAACAGATTGTGCTTTTAACTGAGCTAATAAAGCTCCATCTTCTGCTAGTCTCCAATCACTGCGTTGAAGTGACAACGCTGCCACTGTCTTCCTGCTTAAAGCATATGCTACCACATTAGCTTAGCCAGGGTGGTACTTTATTATGAAGTCATAATCTCTAAACAACTCTAACCACCTCTGCTACCTCAAATTCAACTATTTCCTAGTCAACAAGTACTTGAGACTCTTGTGATCTATAAAGATTCTACATTTTTCACCATATAAATAGTGTCGCCATATTTTCAAAGCGAACACTACCGTTGCAAACTCTAAATCATGTGGGATAGTTATGCTCATGTGGTTTTAACTGTTTGGAGGCATATGCCACCATTTTCCATCTTGCATCAATACACATCCCAAACCAATTTTTAACGTATCACTATACATGGCATATTCTTTACGAAGTAGGGTGGTGCGACATCGGTGCTTGACCGGTATTTTCTTCTTGTTGGCTTAACTTCCTTGCTTGTCATCCCGCTCGAACTTTACCCTTTTCGGAATGGCACATAGCGAATCTTTGTGATGGAAAATATTTTTATAAACCGTTGATAGTATCCTGTTAAACCCAAGAAACTTCTCACCTTAGTTTACGTTTTGGGGTGAGACCAACTTCTGATTGCTTGATCTTTGCGGTCCAACTCTTTATACCCTCTGCGGATACAATATGGCATAAGAATGACTTCCTTAAGCCAAAATCACATTTACTTAACTTTGCAAGCTTGTTTCTCTCTTAGAATGCATGATGCCCCAGCCTCAAATGTTGTTCATGTTCTTGTGCATCTTTAGAATACACTAGGATGTCATCAATGAATACCACTAGAAATTGATCCAAATGAGGGTGGAAAACCCTATTCATCAAATCCATAAATGCAGCCGGTGCATTAGTCAACCCAAATGGCATTACCAAAAACTCATAATGACCACAACGGGTTCTAAAGGCTGTTTTCAAGACATCACAATCTTTCACTCGGAGTTGATAATAACCCGATCATAGGTGCATTTTTGAAAGAGCGCTTGCACGCGCTTTCAGCGATCAAATAGATATTCTATTCTGCGGCAGCGAATATTTATTTTCACTTTGTTACTTTATTTATTTGTCGATAATGTGCATCGAGAGTGCCATCTTTCTTTTAACAAATAAAACACTGCGCACCTCGGGGTGATACACTAGGTCGGATGGAAACCCTTAATACAATAGCTCCGCGCGGTTGAGTCTTCAACTCTTTTAGTTCGGGTTGGAGCCATACGGGTAAGTTGCCCTAGAAATTGGAGTCGTTCCATGTACCGCCAGTTGACGAGATCTACTTCTCTTCGGTGGTATTCGGGTAATTCCTCCGAAAACATCGAGAATTCCTTGACCCACGAGGTATCTTTTCTAAATTCACTTATTCCCTTTTGAGTCAAGTACAAAGCAAAGGCTTCACAACATTTGAAAGCGTCGACCGCCAAGCGAAATTACATTTGACATGGCCTGATTGGATACCGCTATCTTTGTTACCTTTGACATGTCAAAACATTTTAACATCTTGTTTTCTTATCCACTGATCAACTATAGCGATGTTTGGATAACTAATCCATTCCCAAATCCAAATCAAATTCATGGAAGGGTAAAGCAATTAAGGTCCGCAGAACTCATGCATGAACTGTTAGGGAACCGGTCTTATACACTTTCGGTTGACTCTAACACTATGCCCTAGGGGACTAGTAACAAGCATGTCATATGCCCAGGCTCTGATGACAATTTATCACTCGGTGTTCAATGCATATATAGGAATGTGTAGAGCCAGGATCTATCAAAGCATGTATTTATGTATTATAAAGGGTGAAATTACTCGCAATCACCCCTGGTGCATCCTGATCTTCACAAGCTCTCATAGCATAAGCTCGAGCTGGAGATGTAGGCATAGGACGGTCCACAGTCTTTGACACTATACCTCCACGTCCTCTATGTTGAAATGGGCCACCTCGACCCCTACCTCGATCCCGAGTCGAAGGTGATACAACATATCTCCCTCTGCCACTTCCTTGCATACTTCTACTATCCCTCGACTCTTCGGGACAATTCACTATAAAATGATCTGTGATTCCACACCTGAAGCATCCTCCTGTTAATAATCTGCAAACACCCAAATGTCGTCTATGGCAATGAGGGCACTCTGGGACTTCTTCTTGTCCTGCTGACATGCCTCTACTAGTATTAGATACCATTGTACTGCCTTGTCTTTTTCCCCTTGTGGCAGAACTTTGCACTGATTCGGTTTGAGACTCTCTACCTCTTTTACCTAAGGAGGAAGAAGCTCATCTTGATAACTTCCTCTTTTGAAACTTTTCTCTACTGCTTGACTCGGATTTCTCTACTTTCATCGCGACTGCACAGTGATAGAAATTCATGTTGTGGCGAGTAGGGTGCAGATCTGCCATATGGACTAATTGATACAGTCCTCAAAGATTTACCTGATGTTCAGGTGAGGACAGATAAAGGCGCGTGCTTTTGGAATTTATTTAGATTCTTTCTCGTGTTTAACCTTTACATATATGTTCATTGCTTCATATTCGAGAGCGACTTCCATTTTAGTTTTCCCACAGTGCATATCGGAGACACCATTTAGCCCTAAACTCTTGGGCCGAAAAATTCCCGTGATATGGGATGCAGAGTCTCGGACTCCTCAACACTAACTTCCACCCAATCATAAGCACTGCCTTGCAATAAAGAAATTGCACAGGTCACTCTTTGATCAGGAGGACATCTCACCTCCTCCATTAACCTTTGTAGATTTTCTAACCAAAATTTAGCTTTATCAGACTCTTCCATGTTTGACCCATGGAATTCTTCAGCCACCTATCTCATTATCATGTCTCTCGGGGCTTTAGGAGATGTCAATCTTTCCTATACGCGAGCCATGTCTTGAGATATTTTCAGTAAAGCTTCATTTGGCTCTACTGGAGCATGACTTCAACTTCTGACAGATTCAGAAGGTAGCCAGGATCTCCTGGGTTAACACTCTCGCGAATTTATGCAAAAATTTGAGATTCGAAGGCGATCCATCACATACAAAACCTGAACACAGGGGCATCGACATTAAGTGACGTATTGCAGGCTGGCGTCTTTCTATCCTATACTCTATACCAGAGCTGCCTAAACCTTGGCTTTGATACAACTTAATTGTCGCGCCTCAACCTCGGCCTAGGAGGAAGAGGGGGAACACGGCACGGGACTGAGACTCCTTTACTTGAGTTACTGACATTAGTGGGCCCATTTCAAAATATAACTGAATGTATTAGAATATAACTTAAACTTAATCCATAAGGAAATAAAACTTTTAACACTATCACCATAATGGTGTTCATAATGTCCTATACAAATATCTGAGTCCCATTGACTTATGCATATACTAGTCCTATTATGAAAAAAAAAACTTTATATGTACATATTTAAAATTAGAGGTAGCGACCTATATATGTTGACTCTTATTGTTGTGTTGGCCCTCCTGTGTGTCGTACGGCTGAGATGTCCTCTTCAGTATCTACACGGATGAAACACCCGTGCTAAGCTTATAGCTTAGTGGGAAACATATAACATCTCAATGACAATATACAATTAACACAATTCCTATTTACACATTAGCTGTTCATATATTCGACTACTTGTTTTCTTAGAGTTCTCACGTTCATTATTCATAATACTTAGTACTTTTTATTTTACTGTAGCTCTATCACATTTTTCAATTCAAATCATTGTTTTCATGTTTCATGGTTCTTATAACCATTTCAATCATTTTATCTCATCTTATGTTTTGCATGCATATTCTAAGAAGTGGATACGGGTATAAACTGTATGTACCCGAAGGAATACTATCGATAATATGCGAGGCGGTGATCTGTGCGTATTGACCCAAACGGGGCCGTTGTAATGACCCAAACGGGGCCAACTATATCATGTAATCCCTAATAAGCATGCCTACCCATCCATCTACCCGAGGACATATGCAAATAATCAATCTTATTACATTTTTATTTGTGTTCAACCTATGCACATCTCATACACATGGATAATGTTAATCACATGTATTTACATGAGATACTTTCAGACAATATTCCTTTATATATATACTATAACTGTTACTTTTATCATAACCTGTATGATCATGTTCTCAGTATTGCTTATATTTTTGTTCATGTAATCATATTTCATATAGCAATCACTTTTATAATTCTTTTACAATTTCATTTATTCACTTGAATATCTTTATATCAAAATATTTTCTACAAACAGAGATCCCATTTAGACGAATTTCTGGGTATAATGAGGTCCAAATTTGAATACACTTATTTCAAGGTGATTTTTTCTCCTAGAAGTCTAGTTTACCCAGAAATTTGAATCACTCAATTTGGATGAGTGATGGCCAAGTTATGGGCTAAACACTAAAGCTATACCAAAATAGACCAGAAATTGCTCGAAAATAGAGCTTCACTTTGACGAATTTTCTAGGTCCAAATTTGAATACACTTACTTCAGGATATTTGTTCTCCTAGAAGTCTAATTTACCCAAAATTTTGAATCACTCAATTTGGATGAGAGATAGCTAAGTTATGGCCTAAACACTAAAGCTATACCAAAACAGACCAGAAACTGCCCGAAAACAAAGATTCACTTTGACGAATTTTTTGGGTCCAAATTTGAATACACTTATTTCAAGGATATTTGTTCTCCTAGAAGTCTAGTTTACCCAGAAATTTGAATCACTCAATTAAGATGAGTGATGGCCTAGACAAAAATGTGGGTTTTGGAAAATTTTTGACAGCATCTCTCCTAAAACTCCAATATTTTCTTTATACAAATATTCCTCAAGTGAGGACCACAACCAACTCAAACAACCATATAGCTGAGCTGAGACCAACAACCATCATTATTATGTAAAGTTAGGGTTTTCCCCAAACCCAAACATCATTAAAAAGGGTTTTAGGTTTAGTTTCCATACCTTAATATTTTTCTTTTCTCTTCTTTCTTCTTCCTTCTTCTTCTTGATCACCAAAATCCTTGATCACGTAGAGCAAAATCACTAACTCTTATCTTCTTCTTTCAACCATAACCCTAAGCTCTCAAACCCAAAGGACAAATGTTCCTTTACAAGACCAAATTTGGTCTTATCTCTTATTCTGTCATAAGGCCATGTTTGGCTTGTCATTTTGTTAAGTTTTCCATTTTTTTGCATTAAAGTCCTTCCTTTCTCTTTCATTTACACTTCTACTTATCAAATATTCTATAATGACATATAAACTATTCTTATGACCCTTGATTCCCTTTAATAGCGACATTTTACTTATTTTACCCTTAACCTTGTATTAATCTTGCTTTATCCTTTTCGTCTTAAATATAAATTATGGAAAAAAAAAAATACAATTTTAACTTATTTTATACCCTAAACATGTTATAAAACGGAGCTGATGGAGCCGAGGGAGCCGAGGGAGCTAATGGAGTCGGTGGAGCTGAGGAGTCAGAAGGGAATGAAGTACTGACGATACACGGAGTGCGAGGTCGCTTACCGAGTGCACCAACTCGATACAAGGTCAACCATGGTCTCATCGATGGGAGGCAATGTAAAGGATGATAAAGGGTGGGATGATAAGGAGATATCATCGATGGTAAAGATGTGTAAGTGTTTGGGGGTATGGAAGGTGATGTGTAAGTCTGTGGGGGTATAAAAGTATCGGGTGATGGGTAAGTATGGGGAAGTATGAAAGTATCGGGTGATAGGTAAGTATGGAGAAGTATGGAAGTATCAGGTGATGGGTAAGTATGGGAGGATATGGAAGTAGGCAATGTCGGCTCAGGTGTACCATGACCTCCCTTACCATCTCAACCACGACCTTGCCCACCATCTTGACCATGACCTCGCCGATAAACTCTCCTTCTACCTTTACCTTGAATGGGCTGCATATAAACTGGAGTAGATGACACCAGATGTCTAAATGATGGCCCATGTGAAGTAGATGCCTCCTGATCATAGCTGGCGATGCGATGCTCCTCTTCGATCTAGTGTAACACTGATCTAGCGATATGATGTAAGTCGTACACCAAACCGGTGGTAGCCCTATGCGAGCAACTAGCTATGTCAGCCATGATAGAGATGTAAAAGAACCAACCAAACGATTATAAATACATAATCTTTTGATTGAAATTTCAAAAACACTTTAGAAACATAGGACTGTAACTTACCAAAACCTGAGTAGTACCGGTTGTAGTATGGAACCTCATATCATCCCTATGGAGTAGTGGTGTCATAAAATGTCGTGTAATACGACGAAACCACTACATATATGGATCATGGAAGTCTATAATACCCACCATATGGGGTGCAATTGATTCACACGTAAACGTGTAGCTAGGAAACTTCTGAACCAACAAAATTTATAAACCCAACCTTCTATCACAGCCTGAAGCATCGCAAGATGCTGGCCTGTGGTCGAACTCATGTGGATGGGTTTTCTTACATAAATGATTTACGTTGAGCTCCAAAAGTGAATTTTAGTTCGATTTTTGGGTTTGATAAAAAGTAGTGTATGGTGGTTTGCGTGCTGAAAATAAAGAAGAAAAATAAGAAAAAGATCTCTCGAGGTACGGTTACTGGTTTAAGATCCTAAGGTAAATTCGGTAATTTTCGGGTCTCTTTCCTCATATTGGGAGGATGACCTATAGTCATTTCCTAACCGACCTTCATTCTCGATTTTTTAAAATCTCGAACTTAATACCTTTCCTTTTGAAACAAAGCATTTATCGAGCATAAATGCTCCCTGGGACAAGGAGAACATGTCCCCGATCTACCCTACAAAGGACTCATAGAAGACAACTGACCGACCTCAAAGGGATCTAGCAATAAGCATCCAACAACCCAAAAAGATCGCTAAATATTGGCCAATCAAGGTATCTCAAGAGGGTTTAAACCTAGATTGAAAGATAAACATAAATGCTTAATAATCAAGCCATAAAATAGGAGAACCAAAATTTTACCTTAAAACCGTTGCCTAGTAGCCCTTCTCTTCAAGGATGGAGGGGATTTAGCCAACCATCCCTTGAGTTGTCATCCTCAAGGGGTGTTTGGCAGCCAAGAAAGTGAGAGAAAATGAGAGAAAGTGGAGGAAAAAGAAAAGAACCGGGAACTGCTGAAAGGTTCTCGCCTAATTTTTATTAATGAGCAAAAAGAGAGGTTTTTGGTTATAGTGTTTGCTTGGGCTAATATACTGCCCCAAAACAATACAAATTACCAAAATCAACAAAAGCAATTGATTATTACAAGGACAAAATGGGAAGAAATCAAAAGAGGAACAAAAAGGCAAAAAGGCAAAAAGGCAAAAATTCAAACGGGCAGCAGGAACAAAGGTCGTAGGTCAAGAAGGAACAGCAGAGGTGGAATAGCAGGATATATAAACTCGTAACATCATAAATTTCGCAGTTGCGAATCTTGCAACTAGAAATTCTCGTGTTGCGGCTTCTTGCAATCCCGCAAAAATTCCCAGAGCACCCAATTTCTTTGCATTTTATGCTCTTCTTTCCTTCCTGCTTCGACCGCAATGTCGAAGTTCGACTCAATTTTCAGGTTGATCGACTCAACAATTTTGGCAAGTTTAGCTTACAAAAACTACAAAATTAGCCACAAAATGCGATCAATAGTATAACCGGGACCTTAATGTGCCAATTGAGTTAATTACGCTGATTAGTACACAAAAAGTGCTCAAAACCTACAATAAACAAGGCTCAAAATAGCACTTTTTGAGCACTAACCAACAATGATGATCCTGCCCGGGCCATAGTGATCCCATAAGGCAATGTACGGAGCATGATACATCGCCCACCCTTCCCGAGTTCGCCCATCGCATCCATCAGATGTAGTTGTCGCCATAAGAGACACCGAGGTATCTCTTATTGTATTCTGGTCATGCAGACTCCGCTCTCCGACGATGCCACCAACGGGCCCCAAAACATATAAGCTGCGGATCGCCCGCCGATCTCCACTGGCAATAGATATCCGCATCGTCAACCAACTCTCCGACGTATGGCTGCCATAAAACCTACACATTTACACTTGACGTCAATAACGTATGGCTACATATGAATGAAATTACTATAAAACCATAATTTTATTATATTTGGCTGTTACTCCGGTTAAGAGTCCGTGCATCTACTTGATCTTATACAGGAGGCACCTGATGGGTTATGGACCCGTGTCAAAGGTACTCTCCACCTACACCTCAAGGTAAGACATCATGGATAGCCTCAGCTACGTCTCCATCGACGTCGTCATCATGTAAGGCATGAGCGACCCAGAGGTAGCCGATATGTCACTGGTCCCCAAAAATCTGTCAGCCCCACGTGAAGTCTCCTCCCAAGACCATAGTCGAATAAAAATAAACAAAAAGTAAGCAAACTAACTGGCGTCAGGTATATGAATGTATGTATTAAAATAATAACGCCCCAACTCTACCCAGCGGATTTACTGGGGCACAACACGGGATCAGACCCTTTACTCCGATTTTTCACATCGGGTAGCCCATTTATATCATACTTTTATAATTACATACTTATAGAACTACCACCGTAGTGGTGCTTAAATGTTCTTGTACATATATTCTTGAGTCCCATTTACTTGTACTTACACAAATTCACTATTACCCAAAAATATTACATTACATTACAAAAACAACGTCAAAGACCTACATGGCGTAATTCCTATTACTGTGGTCACCTTTAGCGAATCGGAATGCCCCGCATGTCCTTTTCGCACCTACAGGATGAAACACCCGCGGCAAAGCTTATAGCTTATGGAAACATATAATATATATGACCACACTGGTTCTCGCAGACGCATACGATTCAATAGTTCATATATCGACTTTTTACATTCCCAACAGGAGTGTAGAAATGTAAATCTTATAACAGAGGGTACCCGTAGGTACATTATAGAGCGGAACTGGGATATGCCTTAGCATAAGAGCTTATTACTTTTGTTTTCTTATGCTTCATTGTTCATATACTTATCATATAAATGTTTGCCTGTATAGACCGGAAATAATGAATGAGAGGGACACAACATATTAGGTACCCGAAGGTACGGTACAGTACTGAACAGAGGTGCCAAAGCACAATACGTGCCTGTCCATGTAACGGAGGTGCCGTAGCACAAAGCAGGAGTGTTGTACCACTAACAGAGAGTGTCATCGCACTAATCAGAGAGTGTCGTCGCACTAATCAGAGGTGCCCCTTCATTCACTATTTGATCTTAAGTAGGCATACAATTATATATATTACCGAGCTTGTTATATTGTTCTTAAACACATTAGCAATTAAGGGGCAAGAAACAATGTCTGCCCAATGCGAAGCTTCGCCTCGGCAGCGAGGTTCAAAGCATTTTTCATATAACTTTTATACATGCACGGACCATTTCATTCACTTATTAGGATCATCCTTTAATCCCATGGATGATTGCTATACTTAACGAAAAGGAGAAAACAAAACAGGATTTGCTGGTACGCCTAGGCGAAGCAATGCCACACCTAGGCAGAGAGGTTCGCCTAGGCGAAGCACAGCTACGCCTAGGCGAATCAGAAAGTTATGAAACTCGGCCTCGAGTTTGCCTAGGTGAACCGACCTTCGCCTAGGCAAGCACTCTTTCGCCTAGGCGAAGGGGTGTCGAGCAGAAAACATAAATGGGGTATTTTTCCCATTTTTTACCGAAAATCTTCCTTCCAAACCAAAACCAAAACAAATCAACCTTCAAAACTGAACTTAAACCAACCAAAAACACCTTTATTATGAGTTAGGGTTTTCCTAGACAAAGAGGGATTTGATATAGTTTCCATACAAAATTTCCATACTAAAGTTCCATACCTTGATTCTCTTGAAACTTCAACTAGCTTTCCTTTTCTTCACTTCTCTTCCTTACAAGAGCAAGTAGAGCCCAAGACAAAGGAGAAAAGCAAACCACAATTTGGTTCTCCTCCAAATCGTAAGCCCTAGCACTCTAAAGCCAAAAATGGGATATTTCCTTCTATCTTAGAAAGCCATGTTTGGCCCTCCATTTCTCCCCTTTTCATTTTAGTCCTTCACCTTTCTTCCATTTTAAAATCAACTTATCATATTTCTACTTTAACATATAATCTTTTCATCTTATGTCCCTTGGGTCCTTAATTGGCAAATTACCAATTTAACCTTGACTCTTATATTAATTCCGGTGTTTATCATTTTTCACTCTTAGTACTTAAATTTCCTAAAAATGCAAAATTTACTTATATTATACCCTAAACATGTAATAAACTACTAGGGTATAATTTGGGGTGTTACAAATAAAGTTATGGATACCTGTAACAGTGTAATAAAACTGCTAATACCGCATCGACGATCTAAGCTGGCTTGACATAACTCTCGATATGTACTGACTAATACTGCACCACCCTAATTATAAGCCATAGTCTGCGTCAAATCCCGTAGCAGTGGGAGAAAGTACAGGTGCACATGCACTCCATTCTTGTCCACAAACAAAAATGATCCCATCAGTGCTAAGATAAAACCATGCGCACTCCGCTTTAAAGTGACCTCATCCGTGTTAGGTGCTGGGATGGATAACTAGTCACATAACCACCGTATGGAGATAGAGGATCCTCTGAGAGCATTCGTGGGTGGGGTGACACCGAGCAGCTCCCCACACAACTCCACCACATCGAACACACATGTCTCGGTGACTATTAATTTGTGGATACGGAGCTTAAGGATGATAGCAACATCTTGTAACGTGATTGTCATCTCTCTGACGGGTACATGAAACGTGTGTGTCTCGGGCCACCATCTCTCGACGAGACAAGTGATAAGTGACCAATTGATCATGATGTGGCCCATGCGGTATATACCATAGAATCCATGGATCACGCATGGACGAATACATGGATCCATCCTCCACATATTGATGAAGACTTTCATCTACTAGCGAGGGTGGAGTACTTCCTAAAACTACAAGTAACGAAGAAACCAATTTTATAATTGATTATATATGAATTACATGTTGGTCATGTAATGATTTGATATTTTAATAAAATACATACTCCTCCGTATTCAGCCATGCGATCTGTGTCCGTTCCGCACACCAATACAAATGGATCTAAAGGATCTCAGATCATGAAGCGCCTAAACGCCCATATTGTAAATGTGCATAACACTATCTCAAAGATAATTATTGCTAAAGAAAAACATTAAGATACTAGTATCATAGTCATGAATGAAATAACTAATTACTAAGGCAATGAACAAAAAAACCACGTACAACAATGATGTATCATTTACTTACATAAGGTACACAAGTCTTTTATAATCCAATAAATACACATTCGTACATAAGTCTTATACAAAGCAACTACAAACATGACGTGCAAATTGCCTTACAAAAACAAAACTGAGTCAGTGCACATCTTTCACTAAACTTGATTTCTATTATTACAAGACCGTCGATTGTGACCCGGTTGCTTGCACAACCCACATGTGATAGTAGTTTTCCCCTCCCTAACATCCATTTCATTATGCAAACGAGTTGATTTAGGAAGTCCATAGACTATGCGTTTCATTGACTTAGGAGGTACAATAGTAGGACCATCATAAAGAGGTCACTCATCTTCTTTGAATATGGGATGAAACAAGCTTGCCCAAGTATCATAATACAATTACGTAGTGTAGTAGCCTTGAACAAATAATCGAAAATCAACACATAAATGATGACATGCCGCTATGACATGACTACATGGAAATCCATATATCAGTGTCTTACCACATGTGCATTTCTGGTCAGGTAAGTTGAGGCGTTGTGTTCAACCACTCCTTGACTTCACATGAAATCGTCCCTAGATGTGATCGTAGAGAAAAATTTCCATTGATCTAGCCTTAACCACACAGGCCTTAATATGAGCATCAACATAAGGAGTGTACTGCTCATCAGATGCCAATCTATTAGCACCTTGTTCCCTTCTTGCAACAAAGTAACCATTAAGGTAGAAAAAGCTTAATTGAACTAATGCAATGATTGGTAAGTGTAAGGCCCATATCTAAAATACCAAATTTTGAAACACTGTTACCAAAGACTACTTTCATAATCCCCGGTAACGGCGCCAAAAACTTGTATAGACAACTTTCCGACACGGCTACCAAAGACTAACTAAAGTCCCCGACAATAGTGCAAAAAAAAAAAAAAAACTTGTTGATTTATAACCTTTTTCTATAAAAACCAAAATACTATTGTCGCTATTCTTTTCAATGTATAAATCTTTTCTCTATATAAAATTTTGTAGTTTTTAGTATAAATGAAATTTTCGCAGAGACAGTCATACAAGGACAAATGATAAAATTAAGTCCAAGTATCATTCCCACGAGGATTGTTGAGAAATTTAAATATCAATTACCCCAACTACTCAAGATCCTTACTATTTGAACTCAAAAGTACAAAATTGATTTGTTTAAACTAAAGAAAGAAGGACTAATTAAAATTTTATAACTATAACAAAAAAAAATCAAAATGAATTGGATTGGAAAGTTCACTGAGTAAAGTTCACACTGAGAAATAGATCAATGTATAATTATCAATATCTGTATCATTTTATAACATAGTTCAATCATTAGTTTGAAATCTGAACTTGTCAAAGATGCAAGGTAGTATAATTTGGATTCTAGTATACACATACATTTCACTAATTAGAGAACCATATTCCTTCCAGATACATGGGTATAATCAGTTACTTATAGGATATAATATTCTTTCTAAGAACTGGGTATTTTTCCTTTCTAGTACTTCACACCCTGTTCCTAGGACTGAAGATTTCTTACCCCCATAGATAGGACAATGCAAGCCTTCTCCAATCTAATTGGTTTCTCATCCTTCAAATTCGATCAAACTCTCTATCTTCTTGATTAGATCTATGCTAACACAGGATCAAGATCATTCCATCAAACAGAGGAGAAATCTCTAATCAATTAAACTGATACATTCTCTAACTAATCCTCTCACTATGAGTAAATTAGTGATCTATCAGAGTAATCTTTCAGAGTTCATTAGTTCCATAATATTAGTCTAACATACCCCTCAAAGGACTGCCTCCATACCCCCTCAGAATTCCCCATCTCGCCACTGTGAGGGGCCTAGAAATCAGAGTAAAATATAACCCTTTTCTGGGTACAAGCTACTAATATTAAGAACAACTAATTTCAAGAACAAAACCAATTAAATAAATTCAAGATTTCTAACTATGACATTCTTTAAGTCAATAAAATAATAATCCAACACCCGCCTCCATCCCAGAGGGAGCTTCATTTTTCAAAACTGGATTACAAATAACAGTGACTAACTGATCAGGAAAATTCAGTGTAATTGCAAGCAAACTAAAATAAATGAACTCCAAAAAATTTCCAAATTCCCTTGAAATCAGACAGTAATGAAAACTAAATTTTTACAATGAACCCAGCTCGAAACTTCAGCCTAGATCACTGCTCAAATCCAAAGAAAATACTAACTAAAATGTTAAGCCAAACTAAACGACGTAAAAGAATAAAGAAAACAATATACAAATAAGACCTAACTACCCAGATGTTCTAGGTTCCCATGTAAGTCAAGTAATGCTGGCCTATATGTTTATTTATAGGTTTTCAAATGATGGACCAAAATTCGAGGTTGAAGTCGTGGATTCCCAAAACTCGCATAGTTGATGATTTTGTCCTGACATAGAAAAATTATGTCGCAACATTGTAGCTATATTTGTCCTCCAACTTTGTTGTGGCTTGCAGTGTTATGTCGCAACAATGTTTTGTGCCTTTTTCTTGAATTATGTCGTGATATACTTTGAAAATGTTGCGACAGAGCCCAGTTGAATTCGCTCAGAATCGCTGCACATATGGCTCTCCTGTCACACATTTCTTCATGTCTCAGAATGTTAATACTTGGAATGGTATGTCGCGATATAAAACCCGTCACTTACTAAATGTTTTCCCCGCTGCTCTTTATTGCATCGCACAAATTTCGTGGTCGGAGATTCTTCTGTGGTTCTTCTCAACCTCATGGAGACAATAAATTTCTATGTCACGACAGAGTTCCATCTCAACATTATGTTGTGATTGTTGCGACATAAAACTTATGCTGTCGAGACATAGCTTTCTTGCCTTGCAATGCTACCCTGTGGACTTTATGTCACGACATATATCATGCCTTAAAATTATCATTCTTCTGTCACGACCTTTGTCGTGACCAAATTAACTTAACTAGTCTCTTTAATCTGCCATTTTCTGTCACGACATAGTTTTTTTGTGTTGCGACATTCTTTCTTCCCGCTTCAGTTTTTTATGTCGCGACACAGGTTTGAATGTCTTGACAAAACTTTACTGCCATTTTCTTTTATCTTTGTCTTGATAGAGCAAAAGAATATCACGACACTCTTCTTGCCTTCTATCATCCATTCTTGTCATAACAATGCTTTTTATGTCATGACATAACTCTGGCACTTCTTCAAGAACTTCTCAAGCAATGTTGCGACATAAAAATCCATTATCGCGACATAGTTATGTCTTCTTATTTTCATTATGTCACAACATTCATTTCTTTGTTGCAACATTTCTCAGTCAATCCTTCTCATATTATGTTGCGACAAAGTTTTGAAATGTTGCGACAATCTTTAACTTCCAGTCCTGAGTTCAACTTTGTCTTCATACATCGTATCACCGCCACGCGACACCGCCCGCTTAGTCACTTTGAGCTTCTTCGCTGAGACATTTAGAAGATTATGTCGTGACACGCTAGCCAATTTTTGTCGCTTTTCTTTGCCGGATTTGTTTCTTTTACATTCAAAACCTGTAAAACACAAAGTTGGTGATTATTCCATAATTCTTCGTTAAAATGAATCATGTAAACTTCAAAAAATGCAAGAAAATGATAAAATGATGAATTAGATCACTCAATCTCCTAAACTTTAAAGCTTTACTGTCCCAAAGGAATGAAATTTTTTTTTTGTTTGTCCTCAAACAATTCAGTTTTTATTTTTAAGGATATTTTTCTGTTTTGCATTAGACATCTTTTCCCTTGTATCCACAATTTAGCTCAAAAACAAGTGAGTTGTAAAATTATTTTTGAACAAGTTTCCAATCCAAAACAAGGAAGATTTTCAAGTAAGTTCACTAAACAGACAAATAATTCCTATAGTGTAAACAATTCAATTATTCAACCCTGATTTGTAAGTGTGTGATGGTCTTCTCTCTTTTTCACCTCAAGCATTAGTTAATCTAATGAGATTGTTCACTCGATAATAAACTTCTCCTGATTCTTCTAAGTCTCATATGCTCATTTGTCATATTTATCTCACCACGGTATGCATTAACCTCAAGATTAATTAGGTCTTTAGGCTTGTAATGTGTGACTTGCAATAGATAACCACCTTCGCATCAGAAATTCGCCTCATTAGAAGCTTTTTACTTTTCATTTTCTATCAAGGCTTACGGAACAAACAGGATATTTTGCCTTTGCTTCTACCACCCTTAGAGAACTCTGCCAGCAACCCAAGCACTGAGCTGACATTAGGTACTAGGTGCTGACCCTTAAGAACTTAACAAGGAGGAAGGCTACAAGACAAAAACTCATTCCACCTTGATACTTTGTATTTTCAGAGCTTCTTTCTTCATTTTTTTCCTCTTTCCTCATCTCAATTGGTTTTCCTTTCCCATCCTTTATTCTTATCCTCCTTTACATTACAAAATAATACTTCCCCAAACTTGTCCTATTCTACTATTGATGTACTTATCATGCAATATGGACAAACAAGGGTTCTTTACTATAGGATTAGATTTAAGGAAGGATTTAGGTTTTTCATTTGCTGGTTGATGATGAAATTCGCTCTGCTCAAATAAGGAACTAAGGTATATGCATGCGGCTAATTTTGCAAGCTTTGAAAGGTTCAAACTTCCAAGAATGGCCTACATCATTTCCTGTTAGTGGTATTGCCTAGGATTTCACCTTAACTAATAATCTAACAAGTTCTAGGACTTTGAGGAGATTAAACTGCGATAGATCTTAGAAGATGTCCCTAATCTTAGCACAATTTGTTCTTTAGGTACTTTTGACCATGCATTGTTTTTCTGTGATTCACACACCCAAACCGGCTACAAAAATAAAATTATAAGTCTTATTTGTTCCATCATTTGTTTAAATCTTCTCAGCCTCAATTTCAACTTATTCATTGATACCATTTTACAACTTCCTTTCAATTCATCTCATCCTACCCTAATCTATCAATTTCTGCTTATTTCTGATTATGTTGATATGTTATTTCACAACTCAAAAGCTATATTAATCTGTTTATTCAATTCAGAAAAATCTATCATAGCACAAGCAACTCAATTCACTCATCATTCAAATTCCACCAACAATCCACAGCTCTCATCAACAAATATATTCAAGAAACCTGATTTCTCCATTATTCAGCAAAGCTACACAATTTAAAAAGTCATCATTCTTTATTTATTGAAGATCAAGCAATAAAAAAGAAAATAGACACAAGAAAAATGCAAGAGAAAAATGGACATTAATTTTTGCAACTGATTTTTCATTTATGTTTTCATGTACAAGGGGTTTAATTACAAAGATAGAATAAGGGAAATAAAACAAGGCAGGTCATTTCTTTTTTCTATCATACTTAGGGGGAAGGTTCAGATGGCTGGTTCAAACCTATAACCAGCGTAAGAGGAGGGAATCTGTGTGATTTGGACTTGTGGTCATTTAGCCTTGCTTACCTTCCTCTTTGTCGAGTAGGCACACCCACTGGAGAGTCACTGCTTAATAAGATCATTCTGTCTCTGCCCAATGGAGTTTAAGACTCCCTCAAATTCACCCTAGGTAGAGTACATCTTGATCAAATTGTTATTGACCATATCTAAGCTCTCTGTCCATAATTTTTTCCTATAGTTGAGGGTTGCTTCCATCTCCTTATCTCTCTTTTCTATGAGGGGCTTGATTTCCTTATGATGTTCCTTATATAAATATCCAAAGGCATCTGCCTTTTGCAACATATTCTTCTCCTTATCAGATCCTCTATCTTCATTATCTGGCAGTCATTGTCTCTTTTCAACTGGTCTGAAATAAAGGCTTTTTCCCATGCTTTGAGTTCTCCACTTAATTCTTTTTCTCTTCTATATAGCTTATCCTCACTCACCCTTGGTTTTAAGCATGCTCCAAATTTGATATCTTATTTTCAAATTCCGCATCCATGTACTTCCATTTCTCAATTGCAGTCGATTTTAGTTGTCTTGCTCCTTTCCTCGTATCTCTTGCTCATAACTTTCAACATCTCCATCATTTCTATATTGTTGCTCAAGGTTCGATTTTAGCTGGTTCTTCTCACGGACCCTCTAACATCTAGAGATAAATTTAGATGTGGCTCAAGCCTTTTATACGCTTCCTTACCTTTAAATGCCTGCTCATTTAAAACACATTTCATACCCATTTCTAATATGAATTAATATTCATTTAAAACATAATTATTTATGGGTATATGATATCAATACCTAATCACATTCTTTGACATAAAAGAATATATATATACATTCCTTAATTCAAATAAATCTATAACTATTCCCTCAAATAACTCATTTATACAACGCATTCCATGCCTTTCAAATACATTTACAAAATGATTGTCTCAGAGTTCACCTCTTTAAAACACACCTATAAATATCCAAAACAAAATGAGTCAAAATATATTCTTCCTATGAAGACTTTACATCATTGAATTCAATGCAAAATAGTTACAAAATACCATGAATGAAATCATATGCATGGACGGAGACAATATACTCAGGTTTTTCGACGGTGACTCCGCGCCTCGACGATCTTCGGTCCTCGCTATTTTCACTTGGTACCTGCGCGCACAACAACACGCTGGGCATTTCATGCTTAGTGGTTCATGCAATTATCTCTTTGATTTCAGCTTTAAATCAAATCATAAATTTCATAAGACAATGCTTTCATACTTTCAAACATCAAATGCAAGACATTACATACATAGATATATTTCATTTAATCAATTACACCATTGGTCATCTCAAACTATGCATTTTCTATGCAACAAATCATTCCGGGATAATAAATCATGCACTTTTTTCATTATCATTTTGCATTTTAGCCCTTATCGAATTTAATCCTATGCTTGCACAGGATAACGACCTCTGGCACAAATTCACAAGGCAGTCGGTAACACGATTTTATAAAAATATACCGGTCACGACACTACTAATACCGTCCCGCTGGGCTACGCCTCTAAGATGATGCCACAATAAGACGCTTCTGTTTCGACTCTTATTAAGATATCAATTTATCCCGAACTCGACCAATGGTTAACATTCTTTAAGGGCATTAAAATCATTCAATACAATTTACAATAGTATATACATTTGTATGCAAATAGAAGCCACATTCATGCAATTTTTCTTATGCAAATTCGTTTCACAAGAAATTGTCTCAAATCACTTAAAACAAATCATTTCAAACACAAATCAATATGCACTTTCTTGTCAATCATTTCCAAAATTCAAACCATTTCGTAATTATTCAAATATTTTAGAAATAGAGAGAGAGTTTTAGAACAAACCAAAAATCGTTGTTTTGATTCCAATCTTCGAAATCTCAACTTCAAAGGTGCTTGCCTCGCCACCAGATCACTACTTCAACAACCCACTAAACACAATGACAATCACATATTAGTTTCACTATTCTGTGAGTTTTTGTTGGGGTTGAATGCTCACCCAATACCCTTCACTGAAAAAATTTTCTGGGATAATGAGCCATATTTGCTCATGCTTCCTCTAAAAAAAAATTATAGCTCTAGTGAGTCTATTTTTGCAGGAATTGGAATCATCTCATTTGATCACCCAAACTCAAGTTACGACATTTTAATGCCAAATCGGTCGGGCATGTCTCAAATTTCACTCGGGTTACCTACTGTCTTAACTCCATAAAGTGGTAATGGTCCCCTCTACTAATTTGAAGATATGGTTCTAATGTTTCTTCTACAATTGGAATCATTCAATTTGGATCACCAAAACTCAAGTTATTGCATTTTACATCTATACTACTCCAATTTGCAAGGCAGAATCAGACTGTTCTTACACATAGCTCCACTTTGACAGATTTCTGGGCACTTGGGGTAACACTTACATACAATTCCTTCAAGTAAATTATTCCCCTAGAAGTCTATTTTACCCATAATTTTTAATCACTTAATTTGGATAAGTGAAACTCAACTTATGGCCAAAACACCATAACAACACCCAAAACAAAGCTTACCCGTGAGCTACCCGAACTCACCTTTAAGCCCATATTAGGGAGCCTTAGAGCTACAATTTGCTCTTGGTACCTTCTATACATTTGTAGCCCTATCTCCTATGGTTCTTTAATAATTAGAATAACTTAATTTGGATGATTATAACTTAATCTATAGCCAAAACAAGAATAGGGGTTTTGACAAAATTTTGACAGCATTTCCTTTGAAAACCCAACATTTCCCTTTTACAAACATTACACAAAACCAATCCAACCAACAATACTCTTCAAAACTCCTCAACCTAAAACAACCCAAACTCATTTAAAACCAAAACAAAAAACTCTTTATTCACATTTGGGGTTTTCCTAACTTCTTAAACACAAATAAAAGGGGCTTAGTGGTTCGAGTCTTACCTCAAATCTCTTCAAACTTCAATACCAAGGTTCTCCTTGTTTTATCACTTTAGCTCTTTGATTTTCATGGAGCACCACAAATCTCCCCATTAAAAAGCCCTCTAGCTCTCTCCCTTTTTCTCACACGGTTTTGCCCAATGGGCATTCAAGACCAATGTGGTCTTAAGTCATTAAATCTCCATAAGGCCTTGCTCGGGCCTTCCTCATTAAATCCATTGTCATTTTTGTCATTTTAACATTTATATTTCACTTTCATTTTCATTTCATTTCACTTCATTTACATTTTGGCAATTACATTCTTCATTACGACCCCAGTCCCCATTTGACATTTTTACCAAATTTATTTGGCTTCCTATAAATTTTCCGAGTTGTATATTTTTTTCGTTCTTAGGATTTAAATTCTGAAAAAATTTCATTTACTTTATTTTATACCCTAAACATGTTTTGAAACTGTTAGGGTATTTTTAGGGCGTTACATCCTCTCGCCTTGCCTCTCTTGAACCTGCCTAAAATGCAGCTTACTTTACTCATTATCCCCTTTCATTTTCTTCATTTTCTACTTCTTTCTCCTTGACTTTATTCTTTGGACCCTTGGTTATTCCAGTCAATGTCAGAGGAGAAGCTCTGGGACATGTTTATTCTTCTTCTTCCCAATCTCCTTCCACACCTCCCATGATGCATAGTCTGGTGATTAATGTAGGATGGGGTACTAATCCTCTGTAGTTGCTTATGAAGTAGCTCAAAATAAAGTTCTCTATTATTTTCCCCACACTAAATTTGTAACCCTTCAAGATAGCAAACAAGAGTATCACCCTTCTCGTCTAATGTAATTAAAGGCTCGATGGTGCTGACCTGAGTTAATAAAGTAAAACCAAACCTTAGCCTCTTCTGTCAATGAGCCTCTTGCAATAGATTCATGGGGGTTCTTCCTTGTAGAACTCCATTTCCCCTTTTCATCTGTTAGCGGATCCACTATCTTTTGGTAACTGCCTTCCAAAGAATTCTTCTCCACAAATGCTTGGGCACAGGCGTGCATTTATTTTCCTAACCATTTTTTCTTTAGATCGGAAGTTCTTTACTCCATCTTCTCTACTGAATGATATCCACTTTCCTCTGACGTAACACGTCTTTTAGGGTGAAATTAACTCGCTGAACCCCATTTCGCCAATGAAATCTTTGTACTGCAATTTTTCCTTCCAAACGAAATACACATGCTCTGAAACAAAATCACTTACTTGGTTTTCTTTCCTCTACTCTATTTCAGTTTCCTTAGCTTCCCTCTTTATTTTTCTTGTTTCTTCAGTTGGTTGCTCAGTCTATGTTCTTGTTTATTCTTGTTCTTCTTCCTGTACTACCCTTGACTAAAGCTCCTGAATGGCTTATTCCTTATTCTCAGCGTATTCTTCCATTATCTCATTCAGGTTCAGAATCAGATTGATGGTTCATGGTTGAAATCTGGTGTGGGGATTTATGGTTTTCGAAAGAAGATGAGAGACAAATTTGGTGCAAGTAGATGAACGGTTTGATGGTTTATGAGAAAGTGGGTTTTTCAACTTTTGAGGTTCTCTATTCATAGGTCAAATGATTTGTTGTGTTTTTTAAATCATCGCGACAAGGTTTTTTTTTTTTTTTTAAAAAAAAACCTATGTCACAACACAGGGTATTATGTCGCGACATAAAAACCTTAGTGAAGTAAAATAATGTCGCGACATAAAGTATTATGTCACGACATAATTTCCTGCAATATATAAAAAGGCTAGATCAATCTTTGTCGCAACAAAGAGAAATAATGTCGTGACATAGCAAAAATAATGTTGCGACAATACAGTGCATTTTCCTCAAAATTGCAAATTTAACATTTTCAACTAATTAACACACAAAACATTATGCAATGCATTCAAACCACTCAAATCATACTTGTGAAAACATATTTAACAGCAAAGAACCTCAATTCAAGTATGAATAGTACATCTCATTTCTTCATTCAGTATCATTCAACATGATGATAATCAAAATATTCAAGGAATGGGCATAACAAAGCTACTATTCATTTTCTGCTCCATAAAATTCACTCCCCTAAACTTCAACTATGCATTATCCTTAAAGAACAAGTTAGGGAAAAAGAAAGACTCCCCCTTGTAGCACTTTCTGCATAATGAGTTTGAGAAATAATGTTTCCAAATAAAATCCATCACTGATTTCAGCTTCATGGTCTTGAAACGTCAACAAAATCACACAATAAAATTTCAAACAATTAAAACTAAACTTCAAGCACACAAAATTTATCAAAATCAAGTTAACTATGAAAATTAAAAATTGCTTGGGTTGCCTCCTAAGTAGCTGCTCATGTTTTATGTCTTTAGCTAGACATTTGCTGCAAAATGCTTTCCTTTTAGCAAAATTCTTCCATCTCTTCTAAATTTGGAACTAATCTACATTTATGTTCCCTCAAAGATAATGCTTTAATCTTTGACCATTCACTTTAAAGTCATTTCTAGAATTAGTTTTCGGGGCATACGTTCCCAAATGGTGTACTGCGAACTACTGTGTAATGACAACTCCATTCGACTTGTTTTCCCCGAAACAAATTGAGCCAGAATCGTATTAACAAGACTAGCTCTCCGCTTTGAATTCTTCTCAGACTTTCTCGATCATGCCAATTTCTTGTCTTATCCTTTAGATTATGGTATTATTATAAGCTTCATTCCTCAACTCTTCCAATTCATTCATTTGGAGTAATCTTTTTCTTTCAAGTGTACTGAAATCACAATTCGCCATACCCCACATAGCTTTATATTCATGTTCAAGAGGGAGATGACAAGGCTTCCCAAATACAATCCTGTATGGGACATTCTAATAAGAGTTTTGTAAGCAGTTCTATAAGCCCACAATGCATCATCTAGCTTTATAGACCAGTCTTTTTTCCTTGAGTTCATTGTTTTCTCTATAATCTTCTTTATCTCCCAATTGTAAATTTCAACTTGCCCATTTGACTGAGGGTGATAAGCCAATCCCATTACATGGTTGATTCCATATATGCTCATGAGTTTTACAAACACTTTGTTTCCAAAATGGTTTCCCTCATCACTAATGATTGTTCTGTGTGCTCCAAATATGCTCAAAATATTTCTTTAAATGAACCCCACCACTGTGCTGACATCATTTCTAGGACAAGCTATTACTTCTACCCATTCGGATACATAATCCACAACTAGGAGAATGTATATATTTCCAAATGAGGATAGGAAAGGTCCCATGAAGTCCTTATACATAAAAAATTTAATTCACCAAGATCTTCAGGGGCATCTCATTTCTTTTGCTTATGTTGCCCATTCTCTGACATTTATCACAATGTTTCACCCATTCAAAATAGTCTTTGAATAGAGTAGGCCAATAAAATCTGATTGGAGAATTTTATAGGTTGTTCTATCTCCTACAAAGTGTTCTTCATATGGTGATGTATGACATTTATCAAGAATTTTACCTTGTTATGTTTCTGGTACACATCTCCTGATAATCAAATTTGCTTATCTTCTGAAAAGTAGTCGGTCATCCCATATATAAAAATTGCTATCAGTTCTCAACTTTCTTTTCTATTGGTAGCTGAACTCAGGTGTCATAATTTCATTGGCTAAGTAATTCACAATATTAGCATACTAGGGTACTTGGATTGATAATTGAAAAAACTGCTAATCAAGAAAATTTTCTACTATTTCAATTCCCTTTTCCTCTTCAGTAGGCTTTTCTAATATAGACAAGTGATCAGCTATCACATTGTCACTACCCTTCTTGTCTTTGATTTCTAAATCAAACTCTTGCAGCAACAATACCCATTTGATCAGTCTTGGTTTGACATATTTCTTTGCCATCAGATATTTAATTGTAGCATGATCAGTGTGTATAATAACATGAGACCCTAATATGTAAGGCTTGAATTTTTCATAAGCAAACACCATTTCCAGCATCTCATTTTCTATGGTAGAGTAGTTCTCTTGTGCCTCATTGAAGGTTTTGCTGGCATAGTATATGTCCCTGAATATCTTTTCAGTTCTTTGTCCCAATACAGCTCCCATTTCATAGTCACTAGCATCACACATGATTTCAACTCTTTGTTCTAATCCGGTGTTGTCATGATGGGAGCTGTAACCAATCTGGACTTAATTTTTTCAAATGCAGATCTGCATGATTCATCAAATTCAAAATTTGCATCATTTTCTGACAATCTGCATAATGGTCTAAAGATTTTTGAGAAGTCTTTTATGAATCTTCTATAGAATCTAGCATGTCCCAAAAAACTTCTAATCCCTTTTATTGTGGTAGGTGGAAAGAGAGTTTTACATGTCTAATCCCTTTCATTACTGCTTGATTTTTTTGTACTGTTCTCATTCAAGCTTAAGACTGTTTCCTTTAAATCAAAACCGAAAGTCAGAAATTCACAATCAAGATCCTTAAGATACTGGAAATTCATCTCAATTTCATTGATTGAATTTTGAAAATTACAACCAAAAATCACAGGATCGGGATGGGAACTATTGTTTCTTAATAGCCTTGCTAAGCTACACTTCACATTCGGGACTGCTTCTGTGCTTTGCTCGTGCTGAAGGTAATCGTCTATCTCCCACTCAGAGTGAGTTCTTCTTTCTTAACATCTATCGAGGCGTACTCAAAGGGCCATGAAAGGTTCTGCCAAAGAAGGAACTTGCATATCTTCCTCCATATCCATGACTACAAAGTCCACAGGGAAAATAAATTTTCCCACCTTGATGAATACATTTTCAAGGACTCCCTCTGGGTGTGCCATAGTCCTATTTGCCATTTGTAGGGTCATAGCTGTAGGAGTAAGCTCCCCCAAACTCAGTCTCTTCACTATAGACGGTGGCATAGTTGATGCTTGCCCCTGAATCACACAAAGCCTTCTTAAATTCAACATTCCCAATGGTGCAGGGAATGGTGAAGCTACCAGGATCTTGCATTTTCACTGGTAGGCTCCTTTGGATCACTACACTACATGTGGCTGTCAAACTCACTACTCCTTCTTCAACAAATCTTCTTTTCTTATTCAGAATGTCCTTTAGAAACTTAGCATAGTTAGGCATCTAAGCCAATGCCTCAACAAAAGGTATATTAATCTCTATCTTCTTGAACATATCCAAGAATCTGTAGATCCGCTCCTCCATTTTTCTTTCCGGGGTTCTTGGGAAATTCCAACAATTGTACGTAGGCTTGCATTTCCTCTTTCTTTTTCAGTTCTCATTTTCTTCAGCCATTTATGAACTGCTCAACTTGTTCTCTTTCCTGTTTATTCTTTCTCTTCTTTTTCAGTCTTTTTCTTCTCATCTTCTTTTCTACTTTCCAACTCTCTGCCACTCCTTAGAGTCACCACCATACAATCCTTGTGTGGATTCTTCAGATTACCTGGGAAGGCATCCTAGACTCGGTTATGTATTGCTAGGCTAGCTACTCCTACTTCAGGTTCCAGATTTTAGAGAGGCATTGTTTTCTGGTTATACTATGTTTCGTCTCGAAATGTTTAGCTCAAGAAATTTTCTCATGAATATTCAACAGTCTCTTATTCTCTCCCAAGAATGTCAGCATTTGATCTTCAAAGGATTTAGATCTCCTTTGTCTTGGATTTTCTGCTCTTTAACTCCCTTGCTATTGCTATCCTTGGAACCCATGTGGAGCATACTGTTGTTGAAAATTCTGCATTGGTCTTGGACCTTGTTGTACTCCACCTCCATATGAGAAATTCTCATGGTTCCTTAGTGCTGGTGTGTAATGGGTTGGCTTAAAGTTGTAGCTTCCATTGCCATTGACAAACTGATCCTCCTCAACTTGATAGGGACCCTCATGGGCTAGTCCCTCATCATCACTACTCTTCTGCTCATTTCCTTCCAATCGTTCCTACTTTTCATGTGTCACTTAATTCTTCATCTCGGGTTTCCCAAAATTGTTCATCAATGCATCAAGTCTGGGCTTCATGGTAGTTATCCTCGTTGCTTCTATCACCCTAATTTCCTTTCGCCTACTCCTGGGCTTCTCCCTTGAAGTCTCAGATGGAGCTCTATAGTTGCTTTTTGCTAGATCTTCAATCAATTGTCTTGCTTCTTCAGCACTCTTCCTCTTGAATACTCCACAGCAGACTGCATCAATTATACCCTTGGAGGTGTAGTTCATAGAGTAGTAAAAGATGTCCATCTAGGTGGTCAAATCTATTCCATGCATTAGGCATCTTTTCAACAATCTCTTATATATCTCCTATGCATTATAGAGACTTTCATCCTCTTCTTGTTTAAACACTATGATTTACCCTCTCCTTTCTAAAGCGAGGGCAGGAAGGAAGAATCTGCTCATGTAAGCCTCCACCAAATCTTCCCAATTGTTCACTGATTTATAAGGTAGTGATTCAAACCAAGTGGCATCCATATCTCTCAATGAAAAAGGGAAGAGTTGCATCTTGATCACCTCAGGTCTCACCCTATCTCAATTTTTAACAGATTTGCCATCCTCATAAATCTCCCCTACGGTGCTCATCGGGGTCTCTTACCAGATGGCCAATATATTGATGCTGCTGCACCATTGTGATCAAAGTTGGCTTTAACTCAAAGTTTTTGGCCTCTATAGCAAGTTGTCTCACAGCAAAGTATTCATCTCTAATGACTGGCCTCCAAAAATCCTCCATAGTCCTTTGCCTCTGAGGCCTCTCTGTTGTTGCTTTTGTTTAAGTGTTTTGTTGTATCTCTCTTTATTCTGCCATAACTGTTGATTCAACACTTCAAACTTTCTTCAGATTTCTCAGTGTCTTCTCCAATTCTGTGTCCAAAGGCAACAATTATGCTTTTGGTTTTCTATGCATGTAAGATCTTCCTAAAATGGAAACACACTAAGATAAAATGAAATCAGTGGAAAACAACTATATCACTATAAGCTCATAAAACTTTCATAATCCCCAACAACGACGCCAAAAACTTGTATAGACAATTTTTTGACATGGCTACCAAAGACTAACTAAAGTCCTCGGTACCGACGCAAAAAAAAAAAACTTGTTGATTTAAAACATTTTTCTATATAAACCAAAATACTGTTGTCACTATTCTTTTCAATGTATAAATCTCTTCTCTATATAAAATTTTGCAGTTTTTAGTCAAAATGAATTTTTTTACAAGTGCACATGTCATACAAGTAATAAAGTGGATTAAAAATTAAGTCCAAGTATCGTTCCCATGAGGATTGTTGAGAAATCTAAAGATCAATTATCCCAACAACTCAAGATCCTTACTATTTGAACTCAAAAGTACATAATTGATTTGTTTAAACTAAAGAAAGAATGACTAATTAAAATTTTATAACTATAACAAAAATCAAATGAATTGGATTGAGAGTTCACTGAGCAAAGTTAACACCGGAAATATATCAATGTATAATTATCACTGCATTGCTTTATAACATACTCAGCTATAGCTTCAAACCCCGAATCATTAAAGATGCGTATTATAGTTTGATTCTCCATAACATTTCATCACACTGAGAACCATATTCCTTCCGTGACATGGGTCTAACCGGCCATCAGAGGATATAATCATCTTTCTAAGAACCGAGTATTTTTCCTTTTCAAGATTCACACCTTGTTCCTAGACCGAAGATTTCGCCTCATAGACAAAGATATAATGCAAAGTTCTCTCCAATCTAATTGGTTTCTCATCCTTCGAATCCGATCAAACCCTCTATCTCCTTGATTAGATCTATGCTAACATGGGATCAAGATCATTCCATCTGACAGATGAGAAAACTCTAATCAATTAAATTGATACATCATTTAACTAATCCTCACACCATGAGTAAATTAGTGATCTATCAGAGTAATATTTCAGAGTTCATTAGTTCCATTATATTAGTCTAACATACCCCCCAATAACTGCTCCATACCCTTAGGAATCTCTATCTCTATGTCACTCAGAGAGCTTCTTGGAAATCAGAGCAAGATACAACCCTTTTCTGGGTACAAGCTACTAATATTAAGAACAGATAATTTCAAGAACAAAACCAATTAAATAAATTCAAGATTTCTAACTATGACATTCTTTGCTGCGTAAAATAATAATCCAACATCACCCATTCCTCAGAGGAGCTTAGTTTTTCAAAACTGGATTACAAATAACTGTGACTAACTAATCAGAAAAATTCACTGTAATTGCAAGCAAACTAAAATAAATGAACTCCAGAAAATTTCCAAATACCATTGAAATCAGACAGTAATGAAAACTAAGTTCTTACAATAAACCCAGCTCGAAACTTCAGCCCAGATCACTGCTCAAATCCAAAGAAAATACTAACTAAAATGTTAAGCTGAAACTAAATTGACGAAAAGAAATAAAAGAAAAATAAGATACAAATGAGACTCCAGCTACCAAAATGTTCCAGGTTCGAAGGAAGTTGCGCACAGTGGCCTATTTGCTTCTATTTATAGGTTTTCAAATGATGCGCCGAAATTCAAGGTTGAATTTGTGGATTCCCAAAACTGGCCCAGTTGACGATTTTTTCGCGACATAGAAAAATTATGTCGCAACATTGTAGCTATTTTTGTCCTCTAGCTTTGTTATGGCTCGCAATTTTATGTCACGACAATGTTCTGTGCCCTTTTCTTAAATTATGTCGCGACATACTTTGAAAATGTTACAATAGAGCTCAGCTGAATTCGTCTTGTAATGTCGTGACATAAGTGTCTTTTGTCGCAACATTTATTTCATGCCTTGTAGTGTTAATACTTGAATGGTATGTTGCGACATAAAAACTTTGGTCGCGACAAATATTTTTCCTTGCCGCTCTTCATTGTGTCGCGAAATAAATTTCTATGTCACGACATTCTTCCTCTAGTTCTTCTTAACCTTTGTCGCGACAATAAATTTCCATGTCGCTATAAAGTTTCATCTCAACATTATGTTGTGATTGTCATGACATACAACTTCTGCTGTCGCGACATAGCTTTCTTACCTTGTGATGCCACCCTCTGAACTTTATGTTGCGACATATATCATGTCTTGAACTTGTCTCTGAACTGTTTGTTGCAACATCAAAACCTTTGTTGTGACCAACTTAACTTAACTTGTCTCTTTAATCTACCATTTTCTATCGCAATCATAGTCGTGAAAGGCGCGCTTAGGAGCAAGGTGACGACTCCTTCGGCCTAGTGCCCGCCCCTCGAGGTTAGGCGCAAAGACTCCTAGAGAGGCGTTGTCTGTGCATGCAATGTGCGGTGCTCGCCAAGCGAGGCTCTAAAAAGGCGCGCTTTTCTACTTCCCTGCTTCTTCTTCCTCTTCTTCTTCTCTTTCTTCTTCTTCATCGGAAGACAACTCACCCTCATCAAATATTTCTTATTAGAAAAATGTTTATTTTTTTTCCGAAATAAAAACAGAAAAATGACCTAATTAGGGTTGGAAGGAGGTCATAATTGAGAGAACAAGAACAAAGAAAAAATGCCCGCATTAGGGCCGAGGATCTGATGAGAGTAGAGGTACTTAACATGTTCCTAGAGGAGAGGCTTAGGCATTGCTGAGTGCTGATGTGAGCAGGTAGAGCAGCAGAGGAGAGGCAGGGGATTCCTGCACTATTGCTTCAAAGCTGGATTAAGGCTCTGGGAGGTTATTTTTTTTGTATATATACTTTATGTTTTTAGCTGTAAAATACATAAAGCTGCATTTATTATAGAGATATTTAATTCCACTTTATATTATCCTTCATATATTTTCAAATTTTTATAGACTGCAACTCATTCTTAATTTGATTTATATAATGAATATTTTATTTATATAATATTTTATTTATAAATAAATAATAATAAATTCTTCATTCATAAATAAGTAATAATAAATTCTCTATTTTTAAATAAGTAAAAATAAATTATCTACTTTTAAATAAATAATAATTAATTATCTATTTATAAATTAATTAATAAAAAGTTATCTATTTGTATATAAACAACTATTTATTGAATTATATATAAATAATAATGAATTATCTATTTATTGTTAATAATAAATATCTTTCTATAATTGTTATAAAATTGAATATACTATGTTAAATTTGATTAAATTTGATAAAAATACATATATAATATAAGGTGCGCCTTACATACAAAAGCCCGTGCCTTAAGTGCGCCTTGCACCTCAAGGCTCCAAGAGGCCTTTGCGCCTTGATGCGCCTTACGCCTTTCACAACTATGGCCACGACATAGTTTTGTTGTGTCACGACATTCTTTCTTCCCTCTTCAGTTCTTTATGTCGCGGCACAGGTTTGAATGTCTTAACAAAACTTTACTGTCATTTGCTTTGATCTTTGTCGCGATAGAGCAAAAGAATGTCGCTACATTCTTCTTGCCTTCTATCTTCCATTATTGTCACAACAATGCTTTTTATGTCACAACATAACTCTGGCATTTCTTTAGGAACTTCTCAGGCAATGTCGCAACATAAAAATCCATTGTTGCGACATAAAAATCCATTGTCGTGACATAGTTCTGTCTTCTTATTTTCATTATGTCGCAACATTCATTTCTTTGTTGCAACATTTCTCAGTCAATCCTTCTCATATTATGTTGCGACAAAGTTTTGAAATGTCGTGACAATCTTTAACTTCCAACTTTAGTTCACCTTTGTCTTCAAGCGACCATAGTTAGGAAAAAAGCGCGGCCTAAAAAGGGCGCGACGGCGACCGCTCTAACGCCGCCCGAGGTCGCGCAGCCTCCTTCAAAGAGGCGTTGACCAGCGCAAGGCGCGCATGCCTTCCACCAAGCACGAGGCTCTAAAAATATGTGCTTTTCTACTTCCTTGCATCCTCTTCCTCTTCTTCTTCTCTTTCTTCTTCTTCTTCATCAGAAGAAAACTCACCCTCATCAAATATTTCTTATCAGAAAAATGTTTATTTTTTTGCCAAAATAAAAACAGAAAAATGTCCTAATTAGGGTTGGAAGGAGATCATAACTGAGAGAACAAGTACAAATAAAAAAAAAGCCCATATTAAGGGCTGAAAGTGGATCGAAAGGAAGAAAAAGAGAAAAAAAAATTAGGGCTGGAAGTGTTCGCGAGAAGAAGAAAAAAAAAAGAATTAGGGCTAATTCAACTGAAAGTGAATGCGAGAAGGAGAAGAGGAAGAAGGGGAGAAGAAGAAGAGGACCTCGTACTTGGAGCCATTTTCTTTTCGTGATGGACCATAATCTTTTTGTGGAGCCATTTTCTTTTTGTGGTGGAAGAGCCACTTTCCGCTTTATATTTTTTAATTCATAAATAAATAATTAAAATATTTGATTATATATTTATTTGCTTAATCTATTTTTATATTATCCACTTATGATAATTTGAATGAGAAATTTTACTTATCTATCTAATTCTTTATTTATTTATAATAAAATATTTATTTTCAATAAAATATTTATTTATAAATAAATAATAATAAATTCCTCATTCATAAATAAGTAATAATAAATTCTTTATTTTTAAATAAGTAAAATAAATTATTTACTTTTAAATAAATAATAATGAATTATCTATTTATAAATTCAATTAATAAAAGTTATCTATTTTGTATATAAAACAACTATTTAGCTAATTATATATAAATAATAATGAATTATCTATTTATTGTTAATAATAAATCTCTTTCTATTATTGTTATAAAATTGAATATATTATGTTAAATTTGATTATATTTGATAAAAATACATATGTAATATAGGATGCGCCTTACATAAAACCCGTAGTTTTGCGCCACTTTACCCAAGAGTTTCATTACCTTTACAACTATGGTCGCGACATAGTTTTGTTGTGTAGCAACATTCTTTCTTCCCTCTTCAATTCTTTATGTCGCAACACTGGGTTGAATGTCTTAACAAAACTTTACTGTCATTTGCTTTAATCTTTGTCGCGAAAGAGCAAAAGAATGTTGACATTTTTCTTACCTTCTATCTTCCATTCTTGTCACATCAATGCTTTTTATGTTACGACATAACTTTGGCACTTCTTCAGGAACTTCTTAGGCAATGTCGCGACATAAAAATCCATTGTCGTGACATAGTTCTGTCTTCTTATTTTCATTATGTCGCAACATTCATTTCTTTGGTGCAACATTTCATAGTAAATCCTTCTCATATTATGTTGCAACAAAGTTTTGAAATAACGCGACAATCTTTAACTTCCAACTTTAGTTCAGCTTTGTCTTTGTTGTGACCATAGTTATGAAAAGTATGCCTAGGCGCAAGGTGACACGACTCCCTGCTCTAGCGCCTCGCCTGAGGTCAGGCGCATTGCCTTCAGAGAGGCGCTGTTCAGGCGTGCAAGGCGCACGCCTTCCGCCAAGTGCGAGGCTCTAAAAAGATGCGCTTTTCTACTTCCTTGCTTCTTCTTCCTCTTCTTCTTCTCTTTCTTCTTCTTCATCGGAAGGATAACTCACCTCATCAAATATTTTTATCGTAAAATCGCTTATTTTTTTGTCGAAATAAAAACAGAAAAATGCCCTAATTAGGGTTGGAAGGAGGTCATAACTGAGAGAACAAGAACAAAGAAAAAAAATGCCCAGATTAGGGGCTGAAAGTGGATCGAAAGGAAGAAAAGAGAAAATTAGGCCAAAGTAAGCTCATGAGAAGAAGAAGAAAAAAGAATTAGGCTAATTCTATGAAAGTGATCAGGAGAAGGACAAGAGGAAGAAGGGGAGAAGAAGAAAAGGAAGAAGGGGAGAAGAAGAAGAGGCTGAAGAACGGGAAGGTTAAGAAGAGGACCTCAAAATCGGTTTCATTTTCTTTCTGATGGACCAAGCAATCTTTGGTGGAGCCATTTTCTTTTGTGCAATGTTATGGAGCCACTTTCCGCTTTATATTTTTTAATTCATAAATAATTAATTAAAATATTTGTTTATATATTTATTTGCTTAATCTATTTTTATATTATCCACTTATGATAATTGGAATGAGAAATTTTACTTATTTATCTAGTTCTTTATTTATTTATAATAAATTATTTATTTATAAATAAATACACAATTCTCATTCATAAATAAGTACACAAATTCTTTATTTTTAAATAGCAAAAATAAATTATCTACTTTTTAAATAAATAAAATGAAATTTATCTATTTATAAATAAATTAATAAAAGTTATCTATTTGTATATAAACAACTATTTATCTAATTATATATAAATAATAATGATTATCTATTTATTGTTAATAATAAATCTCTTTCTATTATTGTTATAAAATTGAATATACTATGTTAAATTTGATTATATTTGATAAAAATAAATATGTAATATAGGGTGCGCCTTACATAAAAAGCCTGCGCCTTAAGTGCGCCTTGCGCGTCAAGCCTCCAGGAGGCCTTTGCGCCTTACGCCTTGCACCTTTCACAACTATGGTCATGACATAATTTTGTTGTGTCACGACATTCTTTCTTCTCTCTTTAGTTCTTTATGTCGCGACACAGGTTTAAATGTCTTTACAAAACTTTACTGCCATTTGTTTTTATCTTTGTCACGACAGAGAAAAAGAATGTCGTGACATTCTTCTTGCCTTCTATCTTCCATTATTGTCACAACAATGCTTTTGATGTCACGACATAACTTTGACACTTCTTCAGGAACTTCTCAGACAATGTCACGACATAAAAATCCATTCTCGAGACATAGTTTGGTCTTCTGATTTTCATTATATCGCAACATTCATTTATTTGTTGCAACATTTCTTAGTCAATCCTTCTCATATTATGTTGCGACAAAGTTTTGAAATGTCGCGACAATCTTTAACTTTCAACTTAAGTTCAGCTTTGTCTTTGTTGCGACCATAGTCATGAAAGCGCTTAAGGCACACCTAGGTGCAAGGCGACGCTACTCTCTGCTTTAGCACCTCACCTGAGGTCAGGTGCAGCGCCATCAGAGAGGCGTTGTTCAGACATGCAAGGCGCACGCCTTCCGCCAAGCGCAAGGCACGAGGCTCTAAAAAGGCACACTTTTCTACTTCCCTGCTTCTTCTTCCTCTTCTTCTTCTTCCTTTTCTTCTTTTTTTTTTTCTTCTTCTTCATCGGAAGACAACTCGACCCTCATCAAATAATTCTTATTAGAAAAATATTTATTTTTTTGTCGAAATAAAAACAGAAAAATGCCCTAATTAGGGTTGGAAAAAGGTCATAACTGAGAGAACAAGAACAAAGAAAAAAAAATGCCCATATTAGGGGCTGAAAGTGGATTGGAAGGAAGAAAAAGAGAAAAAAATTAGGGCTGGAAGTATTCGCGAGAAGAAGAAGGAAAAAAAAAGAATTAGGGCTAATTCAGCTAAAAGTGATTGCAAGAAGGAGAATAGGAAGAAGGGGAGAAGAAGAAGAGGACCTTGTACCTGTAGCCATTTTCTTTTCGTGCTGGACCACAATCTTTTTGTGGTGGAGGAGCCACTTTTCGCTTTATATTTTTTTAATTCATAAATAAATAATCAAAATATTTGTTTATATATTTATTTGCTTAATCAATTTTTATATTATCCACTTATGATAATTTGAATGAGAAATTTTACTTATTTATCTAGTTCTTTATTTATTTATAAATAAATAATAATAAATTCTTTATTTTTAAATAAGTAAAATAAATTATCTACTTTTAAATAAATAATAATGAATTATCTATTTATAAATAAATTGATAAAAAGTTATCTATTTGTATGTAAACAACTATTTATCTAATTATATATAAATAATAATGAATTATCTATTTATTGTTAATAATAAATCTCTTTATATTATTGTTATAAAATTGAATATACTATGTCAAATTTGATTATATTTGATAAAAATACATATGTAATATATGGTGTGTCTTACATAAAAAAGCCCGCACCTTAAGTACTACTTGCTCCTCAAGGCTCCGGGAGGCCTTTGTGCCTTTATGCGCCTTACGCCTTTCACAACTATGGTTGCGACATATCAATGCTTTTTGCGACACTGCCCTGCTGGTTGCCTTGAGCTTTAGTTGCGATATTATGAGATTATGTCTTGACATTTCTACCTTAGCCAATTTTTTGTTGTTTTTCTTGCTGGATTTGTTTCTTTTACATTCAAAACCTGCAAAACACAAAGTTGATGATTATTCCATAATTCTGCATTAAAATGAATCATAAACTTCTAAAAAAAATGCAAGAAAAATGGACTAAAAATAGATAAGTTTAGGACTCATCAGTAAGTTACGAGTTCCTTTAAGAACACTGTTAAATACCTCGGACATGTTGGTTGTCATGATCCCATATCTTCGACCTCCATCATGTAAAAGTGCCCATATGTCACACCCCCACCCCCTACTATCGACAGTGTGCCTAGCCACCTACGTAAATCCCCAACCGCTACTTAACGAATTAGAAAATCCCGTGAAGCCGGCCGCATTAAGCCGCTTTCCAATCTCATATAAAATTTTTTTTTTTCTAAACTCGTGATTTTATAAAATTTCTAAAGATAACAACCGTATATAGGATATGTCCCAAAAACTCCATACACAATTTTACACTATATCAAACACGGCAACCAACAACCTCCACACATTTTCATAAACCACATTATGTACATACATATATTCCTTTATACAAGTTCAAGGTATTTCCATACAAAATTCTATTTATACACAACACTTATACTGATGTCAGGGGACTCCTATTGTGCTCCAAAATACTACTATGTGACACTTAGAGCTCTTATATGCCCCTACGCTGTTGTATCAGACACTCTCCGATCTACACAAAATCCTCCTTAGAACATTCTCAGCCTCGAAATGAATAAACTAAACTTCTAAAAGAAAGTGGAGTCCCCAACCCATTCGAGGAACCACATAAATGCACTGATATGATGTCAGAATCCTCGACAAAACCTTTGCACTTCGCACTTCATCACCGAATATATGGAACCAATCTAACTAGTTCTGAGAACCTCTTCTCATATTCTGACACTGACATGTTCTTCTGTTCTAATTTGAAGAACTCCTCAATTTTGAATCCTTGTGACTATTAGGAAAGAACTTATCAGTGAACTCTTACTAAATCGGCCCCATGTTATTCCATTAGATACCTCCTCTCCACGGCATACCACCAATCCTTAGCCCTGTTTTCCATCATAAAACTGGAAAACAAGACTCTTTGCTCATTCGTGCAGCTCATAACTCCGTAAACCTTGTTTACCTCCTACCCAATCCATAACCGTGCTGCCTCTAGATCGCACTGTCATTGCAATGGCTTGGCGCCCAGCCTTCGTGACTCTCTATCGACCTCCCTAGTTTCCCATAACCCCCAGGTGGCTGAGGTTGCGACCGACGCTGTCGCTATTGCTACCATCCGTGCACCAGGCCACTTGCTCCTCGCCGTGAACAACCAACTCCGAACTTGAGCCTCCCTCCGTCGCCTAGACGGTCCAACACCGACCCGTCGAGGTCGATTCATGAGGCTGTGAGCGGGAACCAACTACGTGCTCATCTCTCACGTGCATCAGAGGACGCCGAACCTCCGGAATGACTCTCCTAGGATCTAATCTCTACGTCCTCTTCCCCGACATAGTGTGGAATGACACTACCATAAATCCTCAAATTACTACTTAATGACTAGAAAATCCCGTGAAGCCGGCCGTACGCTTGCTTCAATCTCGTGACATAAAAAAATTCTTTCTAAACTTGTGATTTTATAAAATTTCAAGTAAAGATAACAAATGATATGTGATACATCCCAAAACCTCAGATACACAATTTTACACTATATCAAACATGGCAACCAACAACCTCCACTCATTTTCATAAACCACATTATGTACATACATATATTCCTTTATACAAGTTCAAGGTATTTCCATACAAAATTCTATTTATACATAGCACTTATACTGATGTCGTGTGGGACTCCTATCAGTTCCAAAATACTACTACAGACACTCTAGAGCTCTTATATGCCCCTTACAAATTTGTCAGACTGCACACTCTCCTGACTCGGGCGTTACACCATAACTCAAGAGGGATCGCCTTTAACCAATGTCAGGCTTCCTGCACTAATTCTCCCAATTATAGTTTTCATATGCCTATTGAATTTATAAGTAGAAGTCGCTTGTGCTACCTCGTAGATATCAAATTCCCAAGAGTTTATCTTTGAAGCGGTCATAAAATTGCTTGGTAAGATGACGATGCAAATCTTAGATAAAGTGCATGATGTACTCAACCAAAATGAGGATCGCTCATTGCTACTATAATACCTATATGTCTGTCATATATAACACAAATCCCCGTCCGTTGAGTTACTCTATTTCTGATACATGCCAAGAACCATCCCCAACTATTAATATTCTAGCCTTATGTAATAGCAAATGCCAATGGAAACAACTGATTATTTCCGTCACAACCCATAACAATCAATAACGTGCCTTTATACTTCCCATACAAATGTGTACCATCAATACTCAGTACAGGACGACAATGTTCGAACCCTTCAATAGATGGTTTGAATGACTAGAAAATGCGTTGAAATATCTTAGTGTTTGGCATATTACTATCAAATGTTTTCCAAATTACAATACATTTAGGATTTGCTTACTCTAAGGCCAAGAACAAACGTGGCAGCTCTGTATATGATTGAAAAAATTCACCAAATAACTGTGTAAGTGTCTTATGCTTTCCATCCAACGAATTTTTGTATGATATTTCATATCCTCATTTCTCTATCACACTTGCTTGAATAGCAGCTACAGACAATGTGAATTGTGCCTTAATAATTCCCTTGATATGAACAGTAACCAAGTTTGAGTCCAATTGATGATGGTCCTGATTCAAGCAAGAATTAACACAAGTATTTGGTGTAACACCTCGAAATATACCTTAGTCGTTTTCAACATATTTAGGGTATTTTATAGGTATAATTTGATTTTTTTTTTTCGTAATTTAAATGCAAAACGCAAAAACTGAGAAACTCGAAAATAGGCAAGGGTAAATTTGTAATTTGTCAAACGGGACAGAAAAGCAAACTTAATGCCCCTATGATAAGAAAGTAAGTTCCTAAACACATGTAATCAGAGGGACCGTCTAAGACCGATATCGAACATACGACACCTCCGTTACGTGCGCACATCAGTACTTCACTCCCGATTAGCGACGACACACCTCCGACCGTGCTTCGACATTTAGTACTTCGATACTTCTAATTAGTGCGATGCTTTCTATCGTTGTTTCCTAAGATCACAGGCTACGATTAATTCCCGCATCGCATATCAATTGGGTAAATTTATCAGGTTGCGGTCCTACTCATTTCTTATTAATGGTCTAGGTAGTCAAATAGTTATATGATAAGAGTTTGAATAACTAATAAGAGTAAGGTAATGTACATCGTTCTGCTCTGAATGTACTTACGGGTACTGCATAATATATTATAGTACTACTGTACCTTTCGTACAAGTATAAGCTATGTAACTCCTATAGGAGATCTGAACAAGTATAAGTCTGCTATAAGTACAAGTATTTGTATAAGTTTGTTATATGAATTCATGAAAAATTATGATATCTGCTACTGTATATCTGTTACTGTTATATGCTTACTGTAAATGACTATTAGTGCATGTGTATACGTCTAAGTCATATGTTTCTCACTAAGAGTTAAGCTTAGCACGGGTTTTAATCCGTGTAGGTATAGAGGAGGACGTTCGCGATCTTTCGCATACTGTTGGGCCAACAAACTAGTAGGAGTCCATCACAATAGGTTTTGCGCTCTGATTATGTAAATGTAAACGTGCAGTTTTTGTATATGTATATGTAAATGGGATTCAGGACTGTATGTATTGACACTGAATACCACTATGGTGGTAGTTTTATTTTGTATCTTTGTATATGATATTTTGATTTAGTTATAATACTTGGGCCCACCAATGTTTGAAAAAGCAAGTAAAGAGTCCCAGTATATTTGTTGATAACAAATAAACAAGTGTCTTTCACAAGCCTGACACGTAGCTTCCATGGACATTGACATTCTTACATATTAAAACTATCAATTTTTTTAAGGATGCAACAACCACAAACTCTAGGTGTGCTTTAATTGAGTAAATCCTTGTAGCCTCTTGCAAATTAGATTTGGAATTAAAAACTTGGTCAGCTACACCTAGTATGCTGCACCTATGGAGTCCAATCACTTGAAATAACATTACCAAAGTTTTGAACATGTTCAAATTGAGGTGATGGTGGTAAGTGATAATGAACAGGGAATGACTCATCTGGTTCCTCAGCATCTTGGTTATTTGATACATCACAAGATGCTGCATGAGCAAAGACATATAACCCTTGCTCATTCTCTAAAACTTGGTTGAAAGTCTGGAAGGATGATACATGTCCATCAGCTTGCACATTTAAGTCTCCATTAGATTCGTCATCAACATCTTCATCAAATTCAACATTAGCTTCATCATATTCATAGTCTTCATCATTTACGTATACTTTACATTCATTGTAAGAGATGTAACGCCTAAAAATACTCCTTAGTTTTTTTATGATATATATATATATATATATATATATATAATTACTTGTTTAGTGGTATAAATAAAGTAAATGGAAATTTTTTTGGAATTTAAATCCTAAGAACGAAAAATATATACAACCCTAATTTACCTATGTAAATAGCAAATTTCCAACCAAATGAGGACCTAAGGGGCCAAAAATAAATAAGCTTAAATACTAATGAGTTAAATGAAGTGAAATAGAAGACTTAAATGCCAAAAATGAGAAATGGGACTTATTTTTGAAAGCCAAAGAATAGGAAGCCAAACAAGGCCTTAACCATTAAATGAGATTTACACCAAATGTGGTCTAAGATAAGGCACATTTTTGCATTTTCGCTTCTTGGAGAGCAAAGGGAGAGAAAAGAGAAGCCACGGTCGAGGGAAGACTGGTGGGAGATCTTCCCATTTATGGTTTCCAAGTGATCAAGAAGAAGAAGGAAGATTTGGTGTTGAAGAATCAAGAGATTCAAAGGTAAGAAACTAAACCCTAACCCATTTTCTCTTATGTTTGGGTTGGGGAAAACCCCAAATGTGGATAAAGGTGCTTTTTATTGGTTGTAAATGAGTTTTGGTATTGGTTTGGAGGAGTGTTTGTAAAAAGTGGTTTTCAAAGGAAATGCTGTCAAAAATTTGTCAAAACCCCTGTTCTTGTTTTAGCTATAGATTAAGTTATAATCAACCAAATGAAGTGATTCCAATTGGTAAAGAACCATAAGAGATAGGACTACAAATGTATAGAAGGGACCAGAAGCAAATTGTAGCACTAAGGCTCCCGAATATGGGCTTAAATGTGAGTTTGAGTAGCTCACAGGTATGCCCTATTTTGGGTGTTGTTGTGGTGTTTTGGCCATAAAATGAGTTTCACTCATCCAATTTAAGTGATTCAAAATTCTGGGTAAACTATAATTCTAGGGGAATAATTTACTTGAAGGAAGTGTATGCAATTTGTAACCCCAAAGTGCCCAAAAATCTGTCAAAGTGGAGCTATGTGCAGTTTCCGTTTTGCAAATTAAAGTAGTCTAGATGTTAAAGTTAAAAACTATACCAATTGGTTTATAATCTGATTTTGGTTGCTTAGGGGTTGGTTAGGAATTGGTCTAAGCTAATCAAATCAATGTTTGAATTTAATTTTGGACAACATTAGGATAGGTTTTGGTGACACGTTTTAAAGATACTGTTGTTAGATAAAAAAAAAAAAAAAAAACAACATGTTTTACCCTGTTTGTGTTATGTGGTTGAGGACCTTAGAGAAGGAATTTTAAATTGAAAATTTTCAAAGATGTCATTGGATATATAAAGGACTAAACTGGAGAGTTTCATAATTTTTGAAGACCATTTGAATAATTTTTGGGTAATAAAGTCCAGAGAGTACAAAACTGGAAAATAACGGTTCTTGCATGTGGTGTTAGTGGTTGTTTGAGGTTTTTGACTTAATCTTACTTTGGGGATGGTTTAGTTGATCAAGAGTATTGTTGGAAAAGGATTATAAGGCAAGGCAAAAATTTTAGTATTTTGGTTATGTGATGGATTAAAGTTTGGGAAACTAACAATCATACTAGGCTTGTATCTTGCCCTTATTTGCTAATGAGATTAAAAATACGATATTAAGTTCCGAAAATCAACCCTAACCAAAATCACTAGCATGCATGAATAATATTGTTTTTTAATTGTATTTGAATAGGGGCTGACGAGGAGGAAAACCTGAACTGAGATCGAGATTCCGAGGATTTGAATCAAAGTGCAAAGCTTTTTGGTTTGTTCTACACCTTTCTCTCATTATTTCGAATCTCTATCTCCAAAATGTTTGAATTGTATGTTGAATTGTTTTAAATTGATTTGATGCAAATAAATTGTGAAATGAATTGCAAGTTGATTTAAGTTAAGAAATTTGAGAAATAGATTGATTGTGAAATGAATGACATGAAAATTGCATGAGTATTGAAATGATTTTTTTTGTATAAAAATATATACTACACTATATTTTCTTAAAAATGATTTGAATGCCCTTAATAGAATGTTAACTGTTAAATCTGTTAAGGATAACAGATACCAATAAGCAGCCGAACAAACATACTATCGTGGCATACCGATCCAGAATTCAATCCGACAAAGATCGATAGTGTACACCAATCGAGTATATATATATATATATATACCGGCCTCGTAGCTCCGGACCGCCTTGATTCTGCTATCTCGTAATCAAATCATAGGTTAAATTCGAGCAAGTAGCTAAAATGAAAACATAATGAGATTGAAAAGTGCACGATTCAGGATTTGAATGACGTATATGCATATGAAAATGCATAGCTTGAGATTACCAATGAATTGTAATTGATTTATTGAAAATATATATAGATAATACGTAATGTACTCGCATTGGTCATCGGCTAAATCGTACGTGCCATCAGTTTTCACTATCAGAGCGTTCTCGATTTAAAATGAAATGAAGAGAAAATTTCCATAGAACCACTAAGCATGAAAATGCTTAGCGTATTGTTTTTACCAATGCGCAAGTATCTAGTGATTAACAGTGGGAACCCAAGATCAAGGAGCGCAGAGTCATTAAGAAAGCTGCGGAGTAAAAGTATATACCCCGTCATATGAATCCATCATATTTTTTAACAATTGATGTTTTGTGATCAAAAGAGTTAATTTCTGAAACGATTTTGTATATTATTTTGAATGGGCATGGAATGCCTTCATTGTAAATATATTTTGGTTAAATGTAAATTGTATGGGCTTCACCAAACGCATTGAAAACGCTCCGAAATTTTCAAAAAAGGCTTTAAATGTTTAAATGAAATATGTTTCAATGAATTCTGGCCATTCAATCCAAAGCCTGAACCACCAATTAGGTCAGACCAAAAAGGGGTGCTTACATAGTATCCAAAGAAGGCCGACCAATTACTAGGCCCACAACCATAGTCACCCCAACATTATAATTTTCTGAATAAATAATCAGATAGCCACCCACAGATTAATTAATCCTTGTGGGCTCGACTAACAACCTCAATATACAATTCAATTTCTTCTATGCCAGTTGTGTTAACCATGTTCAACATTCGGTACACACTACTGTCATCCCATATTGGAAAAGGTTGAAACCTATTTCCACTTTTTAGGGAATATTTACAATTAAGGACTAATTTGAACCTTTGTTTGTCAATGGTTTCCTTGAGTATATCATGTCACCCAACTGTTCAAATGTGCAATTAACCAATACATCCAAAGGCACAATGACAGTTTTGTTCCCGACATATTTGACATCCGTTTCAGTCCTCGGTAAATTCCCATTGTAATAACATATCACAGGAATAGTAGAAACGACCATAATTGATCTAATGGTCTCAATAAATTAACTAATACGAGAGGTCATTATCCATATCATTTAAACTACATTCATGGATGCTACAATCAATATGGTAATATTTTATAATTAACCAACATCGTAAAAGTTTATATCCTAGAAAATCCAAAAATACTAACCAATACAATTACTTAATCCAAACATGCAAGTAATAAATATTTGGATTAAGGTTTATATTATGATAATATTTTGTTTTTGGGCTCTTTGGAGCTTTAATATACCTCCTGTATACTTTGGGTTCATTGGTTTTATATCAATATATTTTTCTTGTTTGCCTATCAAGCAAACAAGATATAACTGCTTATTATGACATTCGATAAAAGATTTTAGGATAAATAGCAGCAAAAGAAATAGGAGAACTGTTGTCCCTGCTTCTCTATTTGAATGGAGGAATAACCATCCACCACCTTCCTATTAAAGATCAAACAATCACTTCTTAGTATGTCTTATTAGCACGCTAATGATATGTAATATAATTAAATTTAATCATTTTGTTTTATGATTAATTTTAAAAGTTTAATATATAAATATCATTATATACAATAATATAAATTTGAAAATATTAATAAAATTATTGTCCTTAAAACCTAACTCACTAATAATATAAATATTAGATTTTTAACGCTTTAGAAAGGCTTTTTTAACGCTTTAGGAAGCCTTTTTCCTGATTTTTCAGATAAAAATAGTGATTCTAGGAAGGCTTTTTTAACGCCAAAAAAATTTTTATAAGGAGTTTAGTGCAAACTGAAATTTTCCATTTAATGGTTATCTTGAGTATGTTTGATCTTTGATGACTATCTTGATTCGCTTCCAAATTTAACTTGAAACTCATTTTGATTTAAAAGTATTAATATATTTACTATAATTTGTAATCATGATAATCATTGAGCTAACAAAATTGGCTCAAAATTTTCCAGATACAACCATAAAAGATCAACAATACTACATAGGGCTTACATTAATCTTAGACTCTTGTAAGAATGTCACTTTGAGGTGTATTAGACTCTAAAAAACTCATCTTGATTTAAAATATAGGTATATTGACTATGATTTGTGATCATGAGAATCATTGAGCTAACAAGGTTGAACAAATTTTCATATGCAACCATAAAAGAAGATAAATACCTACCTTAGATACTTAAATTGATTATGGGCTAATAAACGGTCTCTTTTAAAGGTGTTAATTCTTAAAGAATTTCATACACCCAAGTCATCCTTATTTTAACTTGAGTCTCATATATATATATATATATATATATATATATATATATATATATATATATATATATATATATATATATATTACATTAAAAAAAATTGATGTATTTATATTTTTAGCAATCCTTGTCCCTAATTCTTCCTAAACTTGATTTAAGGGTTTTATAGGTGTTACAACTCTGACTCCTTTGTTACTTTAGAAGGGAGGAGGGGTTGACTAGGGTCGGGGTGATCACTTTAGTAAATTTAAACTGAGAATATCATAAAAACATTTAAATTATTTACCTAAATTAATATTGAAATTTGGGTTAAGCCAAAACAATCTTTCCAAGGTACAACTAATCATGTTATAGATATGCTTCACAAATGAGATTTTGAATATCTTTGGTATAATTTTAAGCAGTTTAGGACAACTTAAACGTTTAATAAGTAAAAATTGACCTAAAATGCATTTCACCCGAAACAAGGCCCTTATGCACCTAAGCTTGACTACCAAACAAAGCAAGACCTTATACTAAAAAACAGCTACCAAACGCAGCCTTATGCACTCCATGTTTGCTTCTCAATAAAATATAGGTTTAATCCCCACATTATAAAAAAATCACACTAATAAAACCATTAATTTAAGAAATTTTCAACACAAAACATTTCAAAAGGTACAGGAGGGTTACGCTGTGGAGTCGAATAGGGTTTTGAATAATTATGGGCAAAGGTAGTTGATTTCCAAGCCTTAACGGTCGTCGATGGAGAAGCGGGTTACTCACAGGAGAGCAAATGGGAGAAAGGGGAGAAATGTGGGAGGAAGAAGGCTAGCCATATTAATAAAGTGACAATGTCGCTGTCCATGACAGTGGCAATTCAAGTTTTGTTAAGCCGCTGTCATGACCTTGTTGTATATGAGGCGTGGCCCAAAAGCATTACTTTAGGCAATACTAAAATTAATTTTATAATTTTTTTTTTAAAAACCCTATTTTAATCCAAAACTCAATTTTGCCCACATGTTGAAGAATGTGCAGGAAATCCATCTTTTTTTATTAATAATACCTCGAAGTCATCAACTCATCGCACACAACGTTTTGGCATTCTCCAAAGCTTCGTGCCTCCAACCCCTAATTGCTAAAAGGCCGCCAAAACCCTACAAACCCTCGAATCTCAATCAATCCCTTCTTCGCATTTCCCGATCTGCTTCGACCCATCATCTCACTTCTAGGTGTTCTTCATCCTCAGATATGTCACTTCGATTCTATCTGCATTTGAGCAACAAAAAAGGTAACTTTTTCTTGCATTTTGGATCTCACTTCGTGATTCTCGCTCCAACTTGATGATCTCTTCTGATCAGGTTTAAAATAATAGGCGTGCAGGCTTAGAACACAAGCCCAAATGACAAGCTTAAGAGGATTAAAAGAAAGCAGGCCCCCGTTAACCGGCTCTTGTTGACATCATGACCTGAAGCCGAGCGAGGGGCCCGATTCACCCCTTCAAAGACTAACGTAATATAATCGACCCGAGTGCGTATTAAGGAAAACACCCAATCTCACCAATTAGGAAGTAGGATATTTCCTAATCTGTTGCTCCTTAATTATTATCCTGCACTAATCACGATTAACGATAAGGAAAGAAACTCCCTTCGCTAATGGAATAACAAATATCGTGTGTCATCCTCTCCGTGAGGAAAGATATAGATTGAGTATCATCATCTAACAAGGAAGTTATCATGATCATCCATTATAAATACTGGGAGGCCACCCCAGGGTGAAGATGCATACAGAGAAAATTCATTCCCTAAGCGATTGATCTTCTCTTCCCGCAGGAAAAAGAGCGGCTTGGGCATCGGAGGCAGGCGGGTCTCGCGATCCTTTGTTTCTTATTTACGTAGAGGAGCACGATATCGAGAAGCAATGAGCCGACTGGCAATTCGGCGCTCCTCGACCCCGAGTTTAGGTTGGAACGACAGTTTCTTCACAAATAAAGCTTATATCTCAGTGACTGATGGTATTAACTTTCGAACGGCCGGGAACCACACTAACCCTCGGATGCAAGACCGACAAGGAGGCGCGCCAGATAATGACCTCGAGGCACCCAAAAACTGCACGCGATACGAAGCCGGATGGAGCGTAGTCTCCTACCCGACCAACGTCTGTTGAGAGAGTTCGGGCAACTCACGGGCAAATGCAGCGCCCCGGGGGGCGCGTGGGCAGAGAGGCAACCCATTACGAAGAGCGACACACTCCCCTCTCGAAGTAGATGCGAAGGGCTTACTTTGAGTCGGGGAGCATGATCCTTACAGGCCCTTCGAAGAATCCGCGATAGAAAGTGGTGTGGATGGCGAGACGATGGACTCGTCCCATATCAGCCGAAACATGGGGCGGTCTTAGGAGCGAGAGGGGTTCGGGGACATCCAACCCAAGAGCTCGGCCACATGAAGGGAGGCTGGTAAAGGGATGAGCTCCGATCTCCCCATGGAGCGCCACAGTACGATGGCGAATCCCCATTCCGCGGCCCGAGTCTTGCACTTCCCTCTTCGAGCCAAATTCGAATACCGCCGGTAGCGTTCGGCGGAATGAAGGACCCCATCTATCACCTCAATGCATATAAGAACCGGATGGGTTGCCCGCGGACCCATCTGGTCTGAGAAACCTTATTTATCACTCTAAGGAGGCCCGGTGTTGCTTTGGTTGCCAGACTCAGCCAGTCTTCCATCTCGTCTTTGCAGCTTTCCATCGCATTCTTCTCCCACTTTATCCGAGCAAGGACGTACAGGAAGCAAAGTTATCACCTTTTGACCCTAAAGTAGAGCTCGCAAGAGGGCCTGAGGTCATATGTCCATAGATTGGCCATAGTGGTTAAAGTGGATATTGCGAAAAAAATTAGTCATTAAAAGGCTTTCATCGGAAGGAGTGGGGAGTGCGGTCGAAAAGACTGTGTTCTCTATCTCGACCCTGGCGGATGGTAGAGATCTCGCCAAAACGATATATCGGCCCCGGTGAAGCCCTCTTGTCGAAAGGGGCTGCTTGCTCGAGGAAAAGGCGGGGGCGACAATGAGAAAGCGGGACGAGGCCAGACGACCGGGCGGGACGGGATCCACCCCAAGGAGGACGGGGAAAACCGGGAGCGGTCCACAGAGGCTGAGGAGCGTCGGGACCGCTGGGACCCACCTCGGCCCGGGTTTGCGGCGGTGGTATTCACCTCGGCGATACACCACTATTGACCTCGGTGTCCTGGATCGCATGAGAGTCTTGACATGAAAAATTTATGAGGTGGCCATCTCGAATAAAGGGTCGGAGACCAGTAAGTGACAATACCAGTAGCAGTTCCATGAGGATCATGGACATGGCTTAGATGGCGCATCGATTGAAAGGGTGGCGAAATGCGTCAGAAGCGAGGACATCTTCGCCGTGCATTGGCCTCGAAGGGGAACTGAATCCGTGCACGCATCGTCGGCCCGACCACAGCTCGGCGCAGTAGCCCTTAGGAGAAATCCACGTAATCTTCGGAGGGTTCGCAGGAGGCGGAGAGTCTAGCTCAGCCAGAAAGGCCACTTAGCATAACATCATATCGGGAAACATTAAGTCTGGCGTATCGAACTTCCTCGGTGGATACTACCATAACCTTTCGGGACTCAGGCATGGAGGCTGACATCCCCATGAAGATCCACTTGATAAAGGCCGTAGTAGCGGGCCAGCTTGATCCACGAGGTCTCGTCGATGACAGGCTGGCCAGGCATCATTTCCCATCAGCCTTCGACAAATGGGTGGAAGGGAGAAGCTAGAGCAGAGAATGCCTTGCCTACGTAGGTTCTCACAGAAGAGTGCTACCACAGGTCGATAAAGCTAGTGCTCACTTTGGGAGACCCCCATGTGCGAGTACACAACAACGATGAAGATTTCTCATATAGTAGACGCCTGGCGTCGACCTCGACATATTATTGGAAGACCCTCCTCATTAAGAGGCCGTATCCACATAAAACATCACATGGTTATCAAATTTCCAGTATAAATGGGTGGGATAATTCAGAGAAACAGTGGCATGCTTGGGGAGTGTTACTCGGCCTGTGGAAGCCAAAACGGTTGGCTTGACACTTATCAATATGGACCGAGCTCGGCATCTGAGGCAGAGGTGAGCACCAGACCATGTAGCCCTCGAGAAAATTTAGAGCACGTGCAGTTAGCGACCGGCCAAAACACACCTCGTCTACACATAGGATCTAAGCTGGTGAAGACATCGAGAGCCCTCTCATTCGTTTTAAGCGGGAACATGGAACAATCGCTTAGAAATAGAAGACATAGACGATTAGGTCGACGGCGGTGATCACCCTGTGGTACGAGCGTGTCGTCCTTTAGGCCGGAGTCAAGCAAAGGGAAGGAGTTTTGCCTCGAGAAGACGAAGTGATTAATACAGAAGAGGTCAAATGAAACTCCTCCAGAAAATCACGTCGAGAGAGAGGTAGAATATCACGAGGTGATTTAGCCAACGTTGTTCTCGTCAAAAAAGCAAACGGCAAGTGACGGCTTTGCATCGATTTCCACAGAGACATGTGAGGGCTGCCGATTCACCGTGCCTGATAGGCTGAGCTAAAATCAAGCAAAATTTATATACCTGGTTCCTCTGCAGTAATTGACTCTTCTTGAGTATAGTGGTCAATTCTAGAACACGAGGATGGGTTTTCATCTAGAAATATAGTTTGCATTAGGGACACAAGAAGGTAAGGCTTTCTATTTGGACTTTTGGATTTGTGTCAAAAATTGTAAATGGTTTAAAAGCTGAGTACAAAAGCTGAAGTAGTAAAAAACTGAAATTTAAAGTGAAGAAATTAAACTTTGAAGATTTAGGTCACCAACCTTGCAATGACTAGACGAACACATATATAGGTTTTATATCTCCTATGTGGAGTCAAACCACAGGATGCGAGTTGTGGCCCCTTTTTTGTTTAAAACTAACATTCCTTTATCATTTCTAAGTGTGAAAAGGAAAGCCCATCTAAGAATCCACTTGACATCTCTACAGAGCAGTGAACCTAAAGTATAGATGTGTTAAAACAATAAAAGTCGATGTTATTTAACCTTAATTTGAAGAACCTAACATGTCAGTACTACCTCGAAATGAGTAAGGACCATCTAAAAACCCCTGATGCATCATTGCTGTGGATCTAAAGCATGGAGAGTATTGGCGAGACGATAACATCCATGTTATCTGTTGAATTTTTGAAAATAAGGGCCATAATCACATTAAGTGACTTTTAGTACAAGAGAATGACATGTTAACCCAGCCACGAAGCTAGCTTCCTTCCTCTTGAAGGAAACCTTGGCATCTCTTGAGTTGTCATCCTCGAGGTGTGTTTAACAGCCGGGAAAAGGAAGAAAGAAGAGAGAAGAAAAATAAAACAATTTATTTACAAAAGCGATAAAGAAAAATAACACAAATCACCAAGCATTATTCCCTTATCACTCTCCCTATTGCAAAACATGAGGGGTATTTATAGGCCTCATAAGTATGAAACACGAAAACCACAATAACTAGGCTAGGGTGTTATGAATGAGTAATAAACCAAGTTTGGAAGGCGGTTTGCATTAATAATTCTGAAAGCATGAAGCAGGGCTGAGAATTTATTTAGAGGTGAGAATTTGTACTAATTGGCAATTTGAGATGCTGAGCGGGTGGCAATGGTGCAGATTTGGCTAGTGTTTAGCGGGGCCGTGAGTTGGAATTTATTCTTCGCGGTATTCATTAAATTGTGAAATTAACCGATTGAAGCGAATTTATGGAAATGCGATTACAGGATGGCTAGCCGAATTTATAATTTTATTTGAATTCTGACTGTTATGAACAGTTGCGAGAAATAGCTGGTGCAATTAGTTCTGCGAGCAGTTCTGAAAATTATTTTACTGTTCACGCATGCCTCTAAGTCACATCTTCTTCATCTCCGTTTCTCCGCTTTATTTGTTCCATTGATTTTGGGCTTGTTGATGACGAAGGACTAAATTCCAGGCCTCATGATTGATCTGTTTGCGTGGGGTTGAAGTTCAAATGTGCAAAGTCTACAAAACAACCAAAAACACCCTCAGAGGTGACATAAGTGTTACTAAGATGACTTGAACACTTCAATTGGGATATATGACATGATTAATGATCAAAAGTACTGAAACCTATCTAATATAGGGTTCAAAATTACTTTTGAGATACACCCAACCAGAAGCGTTAACTGATCTTAGCAATGCAAAATAAATTGAGATGCATATGGTGATTTTCAAAGGTTTGTGATTCAAGGTTTGATATTTCAAAGGTTTGATATGCATATATACATTTACTTTAAACTGAAACATTGGTAAAATATGAAAACCTGAAGAATTTCAATGAATCCATAAAGAGAACAATTTTAGAACAACACTGGTTCCATGATTTCAACTTGGATTTCCTTTAAGTCTAATGGTTTACTTTGTATCAGTTGAGTCGATAAAATGCAAAATTTGTTTCCCCCCCGACCCTAACGCATTGACATGGCCTTAAAGCATTTAGGCAATTAGATAGGGCTGGTTACACTTCTCTTTACTTTCTGATTATATTGTGGGATGCAATCTTTAAAAAAAATTCGAGTTCACGAAGTCAGTGTAAGCGGGGGTCCGATGACTCTGACGATTAAGGTTTAGGGCATCAAGCCCAAGGATCGAACCCATGCTAACTCACAAAGGCTTCACCGGGACTTGATTGACTTGAAAGTAAGCACACCTGGTGGCTAATTCTACATCCACCCATTACCAACGAACCTGAAATCGATGACTCGACCAATGAAGGCAGGGCGCCCGGGTTTCTGAGCTTCCCGCCACTTACACCTCAGGCCGTGCTTAGTTTCAAAGCGAAATTCGACTTTATTTTCTTTTTCTTCTTTTAACTTTCTTTCTTTCCTTTTGGAAATGACATTGGTCTTGATTGTTGGTAACTCGAGCCTATTCTAGGTTGTCAACATGCCTAAGTAGGCTTTGCAAAGTGGAAGGAGGCATACAAATTTACAACCTATTAGAGCAATCTGAAGTAGATGTGTGACCTGTAGCATAAGGAAATTTCAAGTTGAACATCTTTGGAACGTGGTGAACACAAATTGTTTCAAGCGTGGCATTTGTTCGCATATAGGTGACAAATATGATGGTTAATTATCGATTTAAAGCAAATTCGATTGTTCAGTTTGGAAAACGATTATTATTTGATTTGAAAGGAATTTAATTATGTAGTTTGAAAGAAAACACGTACTTGTACATAGGGGACACGATAAACCTGATATGCAAAAAGTGAATATATATATACCTGTCTGAGTAGCTTTTGATAGCAAAAATGGCTTAATAAATGCATCTGAAAGCTAAACACGAAAATATCCTTGCTCTTATGGCTAATACATAAATCCTAATCAAAATCAGTGAGCGGTTGAGTAAAAGTGAAGCTATACATAAATCAAAAGAGACGCCTAACCACCTGAAATGCGTGGTGGTGGTGAGGTGAAACTCTGTAATTTCTTGCCAGGGATGTGAGGAGGTCTTTGGGCGTGGAGCATAGAAATCTGCAGGAGTTGGGTGCTCCAGGCAGAACCAGCACGAGCCCGACCAACATGCCATGCGATATAAGAAGCGGGTTGCCATCGTTTTTGATATGTAGTGGCAAAGGCATGTCTGGAGGCCCTTAGTCTTGGGATTACCGTGCATGGTGATTGGTGGTGGGTTGGACTTGCTAGGCCCGATCTTTGCTTGGTTTGATTGTCTTTGCGCGGGCGTGGGTGTAGTGCGAAGGTGAAGGTAGAATATATACTTGAGGTCGATGGAGGGGACTCTTGGCGTGGGCTGTTTGGGTTTGTCTGATGGCATTAGGATCCAAATCTATGGGGTTTGGTTGAAGGATAGGTTGAATGATGGGCTCTTGGGTCCCTTCATGTCCCTTTGCTCTCCTCGATTATCAAGGCGCGATTTGTTCTTTGCTTTTGTCGAGAGCGAAAGTGAAAGGTGTCCACCACCGAGTTCCTCGGGAGCTTCTAATGATTCCACTTTCAATTCCCTCAGTTGAGTTGAACACCTTTACTTTAATTGTTTCGATCCAAGCACTCGTCCTGCTGACTCTCTTCCTGCATGATCAATTTCTTGAGCTGAAGCTTTAAAATTGAACTTGAGTTGTCCGATTTAAGCTCCATTTCTCACTTGAAGTCCATCAGTCCTCTTGTTAGAGCTCTTCCTTTATCTCATTCCTGTGCTTTGAACATTCACCACCACTATCCTCTATGAAATTGTCCACTTGTTTGCTCGAATTCGGGATGGCTTGTTAATGAGGACTAAGGGTGGTGGTTATTCTTCTTGGAAATGGGGAGCATAACATGGGATTCGGGAGTGCATAGAAGTTGAGGAACACTATGACCAGTGCACTCATCACATTGGTCTCCTGAATTATATATAGACTAGACGGTTTGTTCTCTCTACGGGTTGTTGCCTTGGTATGGAGTTCCTGCAATCCCTCGTAGTCATGTAGCTGGGTTTACCCTCTACAGTAGCTGTTGCTCTCCATATGGGGATTCCATTTTCTATCAGTCAATTTTCCCATGGGAGCACTGAGCCCAGCACCTTATAGGTTTCAAATCAGGAATGGATTCTGCCGGCAAATATGGCACCTGGCTAAATCTGCAACACTTTTTTTTTTTTTTTAGGTTAAAATTAACTATGAGTGGCGGCGAATGAAAAGCGGAAAGTGGTCGATGCAGGATTCTTGACAAGTGCTAGGCGCGGTTCTGTGACTGAATCAAAGAGATAAAAGGTTACCTTCACTTGTGATGTGTAGTACTCTTGACTTACCATTAGTAGTCGGGGCACCATCCCGACATGGCGCCATTTGATTAGTGCCACGGTAAGGTATGACTAAAATAACAAAATTTTATATCACCAGTTCTCTCTTTGCGAAGTAGTCAAACTACTACTTGATATAATTGATAAGTTCGAACAGGGATGGTTTTCATCTAGAAATGGTTTGCATTAGAGGCGTGAAGGTAGGCTTTCTATTTGGACTTTTTGGATTTGTGTCAGAAGCTGTAAATGGTTTAAACTGGAAATTGCAAAAACTGGAAATGGTAAAAACTGAAATTTAAAGTGAAGAAATTAAACTTTGAAGAGATTTAGGTCTGGCTGTGTTAGAGGCGAACCATGTCACCGAGGTTTTATCCTCTACATGTAGTCAACCACGGGATCTTATGGCCCCTTTTTGTTTTAAAGCTATAACATTCCTTTATCATTTTTCTAAAAATTTATTAAGACCATCTATAAGAATCCACGAGCATCTCTCAGAGCAGACCACTAAAGTATGGAGTATTGGCCCAAGCAGTAAAGTCGATGTTATTTAATACAATTTGAAGAACCACTAACATGTAAATGCTACCTGTTGGAGGCAAGTAAGGACCATCAAGAGCGCAGTGCACATCGGCTGTGGCTGTGGATCTAAAGCATGGAGAGTATTGGCCAAGACAATAACATCCCGTGTTATGCCGGCGGATTTTTAATCAGGGCCATAAATACACTGCAGTGACTTTTAGTACAAGGAGACCAAACATGCTTAACCCCGCCTGAAGCTAAGCCACTTCCTCTTTGAGGAAGGAGGCTTATGGCTTATCTCTTGAGTTGTCATCTGAGGAATTGTGTTTAATGGCCAGGAAGGGAGAGAGAAGAAAGAAAGAGAAGAGAGAGAAAAATAGCGAATTTATTCTGAGGTAAAGAAAAATAACACAAATCACCAAAAACTTGTATTCCCTTCTATCTATACCCTTTATTACAAAACATGAGGGGGTATTTATAAACCTCTGAAGTATGAAACTACGAAAACCTAATAACTAGGCTAGGATTATTAGATGAAAAGTAATAAACCAAGTTTAGGCGGTTGCATTAATTCTGAAAGCATGACGAGGCACGCAAATTTAAGTGAGGAATTTCGTAATTAGCGCGGGTGTAGAGTTAGCGAATTTGGCAATGATGGCAATTTGGCAAGTGTTTAGCGAATTTGGCAAGGTTAGATTTCGGTAGCTAGAACAGCTAAGGTAGTGTCGGTGAAGCGGGCCCATGGAAATGCGGTCTAGGATTGGCTAAGCGAATTTCGCAATTTTATTTGAGATTGCGGCTGTTTGCGAAACGGTTGCGGTCGCTAAGTTGCGAGGTGGTTCACGGGATGGTTGCGAAATTCTGTTTCTTTGTTCTACTTTGTGCACTCTCGTCTGTCTTCATGCATCTCATTTCCCTCCACTTTTTCTTTGTTTTCCATTGATTTTTGGGCTTGTTGATGGGTGAGACTAAATTTAGACCTCATGATTGATCATTTGCATTGAGGTTGAAGTTAGTGTGCCTGAGTCTACAAAACAACCAAAAAGAGCACCCTCCAATTGACATAAGTGTTACTAAAGTGACTTGAACACTTGATTGGGATATATGACATGATTAATGATCAAAGTACTCAAAACCTCTCTCCCAATATAGGGTTGAAATTGCACTTTTGAGCCTTGTCGACTTAGAAAGATAGCTTCCATCTACCTCGGGATCGACCACGTAGTGGACGCGGCGATCCTTCTCCTCGACTACATGGAGCGTCTTCTCTGGCTACGATCCAGTTAGTATGGACCACTGAGCCCCGAGAAGACCTCTTCGTCAGACAGGAACCTACTATTACTCGAGTGATGCCCTTGATTTGAAGAACGGGAGCCACATATCAAGGTTGGTGAACAAGATGTTCCAAAAGCGAATTGAAGCATCATGGAGTATATATAGATGACATCTTTGGTAAAATCAGTAAGTAGAGATCCACATAACCCACCTGGCGGCGTTCAGGTCTGAAAAGCTACAATATGAAGTTAAAATCTGACCGTCATGCGCCAGTCTGCGTTAGGAAATTCTTAGGTTTTATAGTCGACGACCCGAGGAATAGAGGCAAACCCAGGATAAGATAAAGGTCGTGCCCGACATCTTGCCTCCTTGAGCTTATTAAAGACATTCAGCACTGACAGAGGGGAGGAATAGGCTGCGGCGGCGCTTAGGTGTCTAAGGCCCGACAAATGTCGGCCTTTCTTTTAGGTTTTGAAAAAGGCCTTGGGTGGGATCTGGCCGGCCCGGGGCGTTCACGGCGCTCGAACTACTTGAGCTCTCCCGGATTTCAGTCGGCCGTTCAAGGGAGAACTCCTCATTCTCTACCTAGTCGTTTCAGACTTCTCGATTAGTGTCGCCCTGGTAAGAGAGTGGGACGGTCACGGCGGCTTGATCTACTATTGCAAGTGTGAGCCTTGAGGAAGCGGAGGAAGTACAGAAGATGGAGGGTTCAGTCTAACATTGTAATACATCCGAAAACTCCGACCTTACTTCGAGTCATGCGTTAAAGTCGGCCCGAATAGCAGATGAAGCAATCTTGCATAAACCGGGAAACCTTTGGAAGGCTAATAAAGTGGGTTATAGAGCTGAGTGAATTCGACATCAGGAACAAACCAAGGACAGCGGTAAAAGGGTAGATCTTGGCAGATTTCATCATTGAATTCACCTGAGCGGAGTCTCACGGTATAACTAGCGCGACCTCGTCCCGGAGATTATCCGGTCGGCGAGGCATGATGCGAGGAAGTGGTACGGGTTTGATCCTTACCTCTCGGACGGGATAGATCACGGAATCGCCCTCGGATTACGCTTCGAGCCTCGATAACGAGAAGTAGAGATATGGGGCTGTCGCCGGCAGGACAACCTCGCCCACTTCATGGACGGATCGGTGGAGGTGGTAGCGACTCTGGTGGTGATAAGCGGATAGAAGACTCCTCTGAGGCCATAGGTGAGAAAGATGATCTTATATCTCAAAGGTGCGAGTTGTAAGAGTTCCTCTGAGTTCAGGTCGAGCATGTACCGAGACGGAGAATTCCCGGGTGAGTGCCTTGGCAAAACTAGCGACAACCTCCACTTGAGAAGACTTGGCGAGCATCACTGTTGAACACACTCCCAGAAACCCTCATTAAGCATGGCTTGTGAAGAAGTCTCCCTGTGATGTCGAGGCAGAGTGGATGGACCTATATGGGATTACTGAGTGGATGGTACATTTGCGAAGCGACCAGAGGCATCTCAGGCTCATAGCGAGATTAAATGAGATTCACCGTTCATCGGGGACCCTTTATAGCAGAGCTTCTCGCCCATTCTTAAGTACGTAGGGAAGGAGAGGCATGACTATATACTCGAGGAGAATTTTGAAACATCTGTGGCAGCCACAGCCAGACCTAGACCTTAGCGGGAAAAACCTTGAGCGGGGTGTGTATTATTACGATGCTCAAGATCTGAGCAAAGCTGGTTGAAAATGCAAAGCTTGTCGGGAGCTCACGAAGATCGTCTCCCATACGGCCAGGCGGCGTGGGTCCGCAAAGCCCACAGCCTTTTCATCAATGGGGGATAGACATACTAGGACCCCTACCCATTGGAAGAGGCCAATGCAAATTCATCATTGTGGCTGTGGACTATTTTACCAAATGGCGTGGGCTCCTTGCGCAACAATCACAGATCGAAGGTGCAGCGGCCGTCGGCATTTATAATCTCCCCGGGTTCGGGATCCAGGAGTCCTCGGTATTACGATAATGGGAGCAGGTTCGTGATCCACAAGTTCGAGGGATTTGGGTCGAGGCTGGAATCGGGAACTCTCGTCCTGACTCATCAGGTAGTCTAATGAGGCGAGCGAGAGGTCACTATAAGGACTCACAAGGTAGCGTTGAAAACAGGTGGAAGGTCTAAAAGGAAAATGGGTGGGAATACTACCTCCCAGAGGTATTATGGGCATGAACTACACCTGAGTCAACAACTCGGGAAACCAGTTCACTCACGGCCTTTAGCCTTTGAAGCGATAGGTCGGTCGGTCGAGTTAAAATCAGAGTTGAACTTCATGACATAGAACCTAGCCAAAGGGTCCTTCGCAACTGGATCTCTTAGAGAAGAAAAGCGTGAGCGGAGTCTGACGTGTGGAGACATCACGAGAAAGGCAATGAGATCATAACCAAGATTGACCCGGGAGTTGAGTGGCGACACAGTTTAAAAAAGCTTTTTGCCGACGAGGAAGGACCAGCACATGGGAAGAAATTTGGGACTAATTAGGAAAGGACCACTATCATTATCATATAATCAGGCGACAATATGAACTCCAAATGGAAGAGGAAAAGCCGCCCCGCTCATGGAGCCTTTGAACACCTTAGCGATTCTACGACCAGACCTCGGAAAGTAGCACGTAACAAGATACAACTAGCGATTGCGAATAGCACTCTATATGTCCATTTTTAAAATTGTAATATTATGGTGGGTGAGCAATAAGTTATAATGATAAAGCCGGGAGCTCGGCTCGAGAAAGGGTCTAGGTCTGGCGCATGATTAAGATTGTTCTTTATTTCAAATGAGCTACAGTTAAATCTAATTACATTCAACGAAGCCATTCTGGTTTACCGAGGCAAGCGGCACAAAACGGGTTCTCTGCTCTCGGAAAGAAAATAAACCCCTTGGAAGAAAGAAGCGAGGCTGATTGACAGAGCTACGAAAATTCACATAACACAAATACGAAATTTCATTACAAGGAGGTTACAATCACCTCAGAGGATTACAAAATCTTTCTTTGCATCTCAGAAATTACAATTAGCCAAATTGTTCTTCACATCGGCTAACACCCGGTCAAGGCAAAAACCACAAGAAAGGGAAAAAGAAAGAAAATGAGAGGGGGAGAGAGAAAGAGAAGGGGAAAGAGAAAGAGAAGGAGAGAGGGAGAGAGAAAGAGAAGGAGAAAGAGAAAGAGAAAGAAAAAAAATAGAGAAAGCGATACTTAAAAGTTTTCTTTAAGCACACGCCCCTCACAGAATCGTTTCCCTAGCACGGTTCCATCAATGGGCGTAGCTGAGAACAACACAACTCCACAAGGGAACTAGGAAAAACATGACTCCACAAGTGGTAGACCATGAGCTACCAGAAGCGTCATTTCCAGCGATCAGGACGGACATTACAGTATTGGCCAAACCTTGACGCCTCATCATTAAGTAAGCTCAAACTCAGTAAAAGGGAAAGTGTAGGCGAGTATGACCTAGAGAGGCCGTTTTATAAGGAAATCAGGACATAGGAAAGCGCGATCCGTCCTTAATTCCCGTAGATCGCGTATTAAAGCGCGCGTTTTCGAGGAATGAAGATGAAGGCGGCGGTGTAGCCACGGAGCCATGTAGCTGGGAGCCCGGTAGCTCGCGGGAGCTGATGGCTCAGATTGCGAGCATGCTTGCCCAAGGAGGCGAGAGTCCACCGCCGGGCCATGGCTCGGGAACAGTGGCTCAGTTGGCTAGAGCATAAGCGCTCAGGAGGCCCAGTCGCCATGGAGTGTCTGGCTCGGGGCCCGTGGCTGGGTTGCAGGCATAGCTGCTCGAGGAGGCCCGAGTCACCCACTGAGACTATGTAGCTCGAGCCTAGTATCTCGGATTACCATAGCGCTCGAGGCCAAGTGTACGGGCCATGTAGCTCGAGCCCGATAGCTCAGTTGCGAGCATAAGCTGCTCAGGCCGAGTCGCCACGGGCCATGTAGCTCGGGCCCGGTAGCTCAGTTGTAGGCATAATTGCTCCAAGGCCAAGTCGCCCGCAGGCCATGGCTCGGGGCCCGGTAAGCCGGTGCGAGCATAAGCTCGAGGAGGCAAAGTCACCGCGGGCCCGTGTAGCTCGGGAGCCCGGTATCTCGGATTGCAAAAGCATAGCTGCTCGAGAGGCAAAGTAGCCACAGAGCCATGTAGCTCGGGAGCACAATGCTTCAGTTACGAGCATAAGCGCTCAAGGAGGCCAAGTAGCCACACTTAGCCGTAGCTCGGGAGCCCGAGTGGCTCGGATTGTGGGGCGCCAACTACTCGGGGAGGCCCAGTCGCCACGAGGCCATGTAGCTCGGGAGCCCGGTGGCTGGGTGAGCATAGCTGCCAGGAGGCCAGTCGCCATGGAGCCATGCCCGAGCTCGGGGAGCCCGATGGCACCGGTTGCGAGCATAGCTGCTCGAGGCTAAGTCGCCCGCAGGCCGTGGCTCGGGGCCCGGTAGCTCATATTGCGGGAGGATAAGCTGCTTTCGAGGAGCGAGTAGCCCTTAGGCCATGAATTTTAGGAGCCCAGTAGCTCAGATCGTAGAGCATAACTGCTCAAGGGAGACCAAGTAGTAGTGGAGCCATGTAGCTAGAAGCCCCAGCTTGTGTGATTTTTTCAAAGCTAAGCTGGCCCAAAGGCCTCGTGACGTAGGTGCCGTGTGATTTGCGAGAGCCGTTGAGGGCGAGCCCAAAAGAGGCGAGCAATCCAGGAGCAGATAAGCTAAGTTCTGAGTTGACTGACTCAGGGTCAGACGAAGCCAACAACTCAAATAGGCGAAACAATAAAAAGAGCGATAGAACTAATCAATGAATCTTTGTATATCAACGAAAAGTCAACGTCAGAAGCAATACAAAAATCACAGGCTCAGTGCCTGGATATTGCTAGGTTAAAATAAAAAGCCTAGGCACCCGGTCGGGGCGGAAGCTTACGAAAATAAAAAGGGGTGGCGAGCCAGGCGGGTCAGGTGGAAGAATTGGACTGCAGAGGAACGAAAATCATCCAGATGGGGAACATGATCGGGGCCCCGAAAGCACCTCGGCGCACACGTCGACCTCGATGTAAGACGGTCTTCTACCTCACTCCATGAAAGCTGGATGTTGAACTCTAGGTCCAGGAAAGCTCGGGAAGCCCTGCGCTGAAAGGCAAGCCACCCGGAAGCCCATTGGGTGTAGGCCTCATCTCTAGCTGTATCACTTCGCCCCTACGTTTGGCGAGAGGCCCTCTGCCTCCGGGTCGACCTCTGAGTTTCTTGGCGAGACCCGGTCAGCGTCGTCACTTTGGCCTTGAGTCACCCTTGTGACATGCAACTCCTCTCGGCCCGGTATGACTCGTCTTGTGAACCATCCTCCCGGGCCTTTTTTTTCTTTATCCTCGGCTCGCGCCCTCGCCGTCGGAGCACGCTTCAGGTCAGACCTGTGCTTCACAAGCTCCTCAGTCATGTCCCTTATCTAGGCTCAAAGGTCGGCCCTCTTGGAGATCAGGGAAGTGACCTTAGCCTTATAAAATTTCGCCGCCTTGATAGACCCTCGGTAAAGGTGACCACTGCTCTTAGAACCTTTAGCGTAAGTAGCCACTACTGAAGAACAAAAATAGTGGAGTTAACAAAATTAGAAACAATAAAAAAGAAAAGGATCGGCGAGGGCGCTTTGATGTACGACGGTCTACTAAAGCGGGAAAGAGCGAGCCTCCTCGGCCAAACGGGCGTCCACCTTCCTGGTCGAGATCGTGAAGGATAGGAAACTGACCCGACGGCGAGCCGCATAGAGCGGAGAGTCCTCGCTCCTACGGCTGAAAGCGATCCTCCTCGCCGTCGGCATTGCGGGAGAGGGACACCGCCCCGTGGCGTGGGACTTCAAACCCCGAAATAGGAAGAACCTCCCGGGGGGCTCGGGCGCCACCCCCCCGAAGAGCCTCCAGCTCCGACAGCGGGTGAAGGCGAAGAGGAGGCCCCCGCTAAAGCCTTACCTGACGGGGCAACCCTGAGGAAGCACGAGGTTTCCATTTCACGCTCCTTTTCTTCTCGGCCAGCACCTTTAGTCGAGACTGACTCTCCCAGTGGAAGCTAGGTAGAAGGCTCCAAAGCGAGAGATGAAGGGCTTGGAGACGAGTGAGGTTCATGATAGAAGGGAGAAGGTCTCGAAAATGAGTCGGGTGGGGCTCGCACCGGATGGTCAGTGTCAGACCCTGTTAGGCTCGGAGTAGGCACCTTGAGGCGCACTTGACCCTTCAAGCTGCACTCCTGGAGTCTTGAGGCGAGATCGGCGAGCACACGAGAAGACCGTACGACAGCGATGTTAGAAATATCCTATGACCTGTGAAAACCAGATCGGACCAAAGCGCAAGAGAACTCACGTTGGTTCTCGGAGTAGTCGAACGACCCGAGCCTTGATGTGTACCTCGGTCAAGTTGTACTTCCGTAGCGTGCGGGTTGACAAAAAAATAACATTCCTTCCAGTACTTGTGGGAAGACGGAAGGTCAGAAATAATCAACGGCGTTGAAGCGCTTGGGATATAAAGAAAGCGCCTTGGCTGGCCTCCTTCTGTTGAAAAAGAAGTCTAAGAGCGAAATTATCTTTGGGAACACCAGTACTCGCCTAAAAGCGATTAGCGGCCATTACCAAAATAACCCGAGAGGGTTGGAGAAAGTTGAGAAGGGCAAACGTTAAAATGTTGCGGAGGCCCTTTTTTATAAAGGGATGCGAAAGAGCGAGGTCATTCCAGCGCCACCTCAAACACACCATCTTGGGCACTTGGACAACGTAGGAGGTCGATCGATCAGGCACCAAGCTGGGCCCCAAAGAGGGGCCTGCAGGGGCTGAGGCCTGCACGCAAGAAGGTTCCAGCTCGGCGGGGCTCACCGGCCCACGACATTTTGTATGCGACACTTTCGAATATTTAGGCGGATTGGGATATCGGTTCAATCATTTTTCCCTTGCCCTTATCGAAGAGAGTTCCAGGGCAACGGTGGACTACCACGACCAAAATGTCAGACTCACCACCCGTCTGCCTTGAACTAGACGCCTCAGTGGTCCTCCTATCGTAAAGCGAAGCGACTAGGACCCATGGAGATATACGAGGCGGGACAAGGAAAATGGAAATCGAGAAATAACGCGGGCCCTAATCAAATGACCAAAAACTCACGAAACTTCGAACCTGGAAAGATAAGGAAGAAAAATAGATGTACCAATCCCAGAAACAAGACAAGAGACACCACCCCCCCGAGCAAGATATCGAACCTGGCGACCACGGGAAACAGTGGTGAATAGAATTTGAAAAGAAAGCTCAAACTTGCGGTAAGCGAAACGGGGAACAAAGTGCAGAACGGTAGGGAGCGTTTTAAGGAACTCGACCACGTAGAAATAAGCACAAAAGTCGAAAAGCCATCATTATCACAAGACGGGGGAAGGCGACAAAGTCCTAATCAAACCCTCCCTGAGTAGCCACGTGGGAGTCCCACCTGATCCAAGAAGCAGTACAACCTTTGCCTACACTCGCTTTAGTCAAAGGCTAGGAGGTAACTGATCAGGTTTAAAATAATAGGCGCGCAGGACCATAACACAAGCCCAAATGACAGGCTTAAGAGGAGATTAAAGTAGGCCCGTGCAGCGCTGACGCCAGTCAAATCCTCTGACCCACAGGCCTCGGCGAGGGCTGTTCACCCTTGGTAGTAATATAACGGTAGTCGTATTAAAGGAAAACACACAATCTCCACCAATTAGAAAAGTAGAATATTTCCTAATCATTGCTCCTCAATTATCCCTTACTAGTCGGTTAACGATAAGAAAATCCACTGTGATAAGGAAATATAGTATCGCTTATCACGGCAAGGAAAGATATCGTTTAATATCATCATCTAACTAGGAAAGTTATCATGATCATTCATTATAAATACCAGGCCACTACTTGGTGAAAGTGTATAGAAAATTCGATTCACTGCGAGTTGATGTACCTGCAGGAAAAAGCGAAGCTTAGGCATTAGAGGAGGCAGGCGAGACCCCTGCCCAGATCCTTTGTTTCTTATTTACGCGGAAGGGAATGACATCTAGGGAAACAATCGGTCGAGCGGCGATTCCAATGTGCTCGACCAGGTTTCGGTTTGAAAAGCATGTCACTTCATTTGTAAATCGCAGTGGCTTCTTTGATCAAACAAAACCTTCATGGTTGAAGTTTTCGACCCGGGAAATGGATTGGAATTGAAATGCAGAATCCGTATTATTCAAAAGGGGTTGTTTTCTTTTCCGGGAAAAAAAAAAAAAAAAGCAAAAGAGGACTCTCACATGTCACTGTTGAGAATGAAAGCAGAAAATGCAGCAAAGTTACAGTCTAAAGCGATGAAAGGAACATTTTCTCGGAGGCAAACAAACTGAAATTTGAAAGCTTAAAGCCAAGAAAAAAAAACAACCATCAGACAATCTTAATTTCACCTTTATTTGAGAGAACATTAATTTCAATTAAAGAACCTAGAAAAATTCTGCTTCAAACAGTTCCTTCCTAGTCTCCTCTTTCTCCTCCACACATTTTTCTGCTCAAAAGCAAGTCATTTTTTTACCAGACCCTTGTGGCCATGACCGGAAAAAATGAAATTCGATGATGCTCCGAAGAATATTCCGGCCATATAAGAGAGACCTAGATGAAGAAATGAAGAAATGGCTAGAATTTGGTTTCTCTAGGGTTGTCTTTGGCCCAAAGGTTGTATTTTGGAAGAAATTGGTATAGATTAAATTAGGGCTTTTGATTTTCCCTAATTAAAAGTCCCTCAAGATTTAAATGTAATTAAGGTAAAAAATAGTCACGTCAGCTGCTTATATGACTAGTTTAATAATCAATGTAATGTCTTTTTTGACATTTAACATCCAAAGTTACGGCAGGAGCCAATTTGAGTTACAGGCGAAAACGTGAAGGGCCTATTTGGACGAAAAAATGTTTGAGGTGTAAGTGAGATATTTGGGAAAACCTGAGAGGGTTTTTTGCACCTTTACCCATTTGAATAATTATTACCATGAGTTTTCATGTTATCGGAAATTCCTTTCATGACCACAACCACGACCATGTCCTCGTCCACGTTCATGGTTTTGGAACGATATCACATTCACTTCAAGGAATTGTTCGAATCCAGTTGGACGATTGGTAATTTCCCATCAAAAGATCATTATTTTGCTCAACAACAAAGAGACATGATATCAATTCAGAGTATTTTGTAAATCTACGCTCTCGATACTGTTGTTGTAAGAGCACATCCGAGACATGAAATGTAGTGAACGTTTTTTCGAGCATGTCTTCTTATGTGACTTTCTCTCTGCATAGCTTCAATTGGGAGTTTATTTTAAATAATACGGAGTTATATTCAGTAACTATTTTAAAATCTTGCAACCTCATGTGCATCTAGTCATATAGAGCTTTTGAGGGAATCACAGTTTTTGGTGGTCAAATCCCTCTTTTAACTCATTCCATAGAGTGAGAGGGTCTTTTAATGTAAGATATTCACATTTTTAATCCTCTTGGAGATGGTGCCGAAGGAAAATCAGCGCTTTTGCTCGATCCTACAAGGATGTTTGATTTCCTTATTTGATGACAGCTCCAAGATTCATTGTATCAAAATGTATTTGAGTATTAAGGATCCAAGATAAGTAGTTCCTTTTGGTAATGTTAAGTGCCACAAACTCAAGTTTTGTGAAATTTAACATTGTCAACAATCTTTAATATATTATATAGTATTGGAATTGATTTTGATAAATTGCAATATATATTTTGGCTTATAAGAAAAACCAAATATAATTATAAATATGTAAAATTAAAATAACTTCAAGAAAAGGCTAGGGAATTACCTTCAGAGTGAACTTGTACTGAAAACGTATTTTGAATAATATTATAAAATAAAAAACTTTAAAGAATTACATTTCTCTTTGTATACTTGGCAAGAAAGAGAGATGGAAATAAAGTGAACTATGAAATGAGAGAGATAGAGATAAATAGTGAGGGATGCCATTATAGGTAGTAGAAGGGGCCTTTTATAGACTTACAAGAGATTGTTCCATTAACTCATTGTAACGGTGAGTTATGGAAATTATAAATAAAGATGCATTCATCATGTGAATGTGATTAATGAGATACATGAATGTGGTCATTCACCACTCACATCAATGTACCATTTTTTTAGTAATTTTTTTCTTAGTATTTTATAGATACCAAATACAACCTAAATTTTTATTTATAGATGAATTAAAATTTAATTTTTGTTTAAAGTGAATTCAAAATAAAAATAATAATTCTAGTAAAAATAAAATTTTATTTATGAGTGACATTTTAATTGGCGAGAAACAAAACATGAGATTCCAAGTAAACTTTATACAATGTTTTGATTATCAAAAAGTAAGAGATGATATACTTCTTCAAAAAAAAAAAAAGAGATAATATACAATATGTCAATATTATTATTTTTATACTTTTATTTTGCATTAATTTTGTATGATTGTTTTTATAATAAATCTTTATTTACAGAGTAAATTATTATATTTTTCTTAAAAAGTGAAAACATACTTTCTTGATCGAAAACAAAAATTGTTCTCAATATCATTGTCCCATCAATTTTCTACTTTTATTTTTATCAAAAAATTTTTTGAAACCCAAAGAGAAAATATTCATTAGTGATGAGAAACTGTTACATCCACTAGTAGAGATTTTGACAGAAATGGAGAAGCATTGCTCCACCTACACCTTTGGCATCCAATTGGATGATTACCTTAGAAACATTATGTTCTATGAGCTAACTAATCGCTTCCCTTAACCCTAGAGTTTCCGCCTCAATGGGAAAACATGTGCCATTAATTACAGAATGCATTCCCATTTTTCTATTAGCAGAAAAATCGAAATGAAAATAAAATAATCATTCCCAATTGACACTCACTAAACATTAAACAATCCATCCAAGAATACTAATTTCATTCTCAATCTTCTCCATCATCTTTCCACCGTACCAAACATGGCCGGGTGGGTCGGTCACGTGACAGACAGTAGCATGGGCTTTCAAAGAAACCTTCCTTCCACACCACATGGCGTGCAAGTGCAACCCTGAAACTGTCACGTGACCCAAATACAATATCCAGTGGGATCCATACAATCCGGGGGGAAAGAAAAACAACTCATAAACCCATAATTTGTTCTGCTATTTGTAAGTTCATTAACTTATTCCGCCGTTCAAACTTTTCAAGAATCTTAGGTCATTTCTTTTTCCTCTTAGTCAAACGGATCCCCCAGCTCACTTCAAACTTCAAATCCTCTTCTTTATAATCATCCATTGAAGCTTTGCTCTTGTCCTGCCATGGACATAAGGAACTGCTGTAACTTGTTGGGCAGCAGCACGACTGTTCGATTGGGGCGGGGATTGGATGATATGAAATCTACTGAATCCGGCAAGCTACGGTGGAAACTGTTATGGAGAAAGTTAAGGAAAGAAAAGCGGAAGGTGTTTCATTCTTGGGGCTCTGTGGAGGTTACCTACGATCCTTACTCTTATTCTCAGAATTTTGATCAAGGATCGCTCTGGGATGAACCTGATAATGATAATCTCTCTCGATCGTTCTCTGCTCGGTACGCTGTTCCTTCCAGAATCTTTCTAAAGCAAGAGATTATGTAAGGAAAGCTCAATCGGTTGCTGTTGTTGTTGTTTTTGTTGTTCATTTCATTGATAGATGATTCTTAATTAACAGGGATGCTCTGTTTCAAGATCTATATGATGATCTCATCTCTTCCCCCATTTCTTGCGTTTTCTGCTGTTCTGTTTGTTAGGTTTAATAAGAAGAGAGATTTGCAATTAATTGAGCAGGGTCAAGAGCGAGCAATGCTCATTAAGAATTTAAGAAACCAGACTTTAATGTAAAACAAAGTAGAAAAGTTCAGTTCTCTTGACCATTTCTAACACTTTATCCACAAAGTTGAGATGCCATGAGGAATTCCATCATTTGAGCCTCTGCCATCTTAGCTTTTCTCAAAAGACTCTGAAAGATAAAACAAATCCCATTAAAAGCCTAAGGAACTTTTCAGTCTTTTCGGTTCCCTTTTCCAAATGGAATTCACATGCTATGGAAGAGTGGAAATCAGATCGGTTTGATGATCATCGTTTAGGAGACCATGCCTGAGCTTAGATTACTAAACATAACCCATTTCCTCCTGAATCGAATGGAAAAAATTACCGATTCACGATTCAAATTATAACCAGATAAAAAAATCATTGGTGAAACAGTCCGGATCCATTTTTAAAACATTAGCACACAGTTTTGAGCTAACCGCTATCAGGATGTTGGCTGATTTTCAGTTATGGAAATGGTCCTGGCTTTTAGTCAAATAGATACCGATAGGTGTCGTGTAATGTGACAAAAGTCGTTTTCGTTCCATTTTTCTTGTCTGAAGTTAATTATTCTCATAATGAATCAAATGCTAATCTCCATTTCTGACATATACTCTGAATATTATGCTGACTCTTTAGCCATCGCCATCATCAAACGATGATCTATATACATATATCCTTTGAATCTCAATATAAATGATGGAAAAGAATGCGTTCCACGTCACTCCATCTGCGCTTATCAAATGGACTTTCACATTCGAAATAGAATTCAAGAAAAAAAATGAAATTCTCCCATTTTACGTGGCGCCTTCTGTTTGCTATTTTTAAAAAGTTTTAGAATTAAAACTTACTTGTGAGTTGTGAATGGTGAAATACTACCTAAAATGTAAATTAATTAAAATGGAATGTTACTATTGAAATTTATAATAGCCTTCAAGCTCATAATCGAATGAGAAGGGAAATGTAAACCAAGGTTTGTGTCCGGTATCAAAACGAGAGAGAGAGAAAGTGAGTTATGAGCAATAGATCACCTTTCTAATTTATGTTTTTTTGTTTTTTTAAGAGAAAAATAATTTCATTGATTCACATTGATAGTTGAGTCTATACATTTTATATTCTTGATATGATGAACACTTTATAAACCCCAGATTATATAGTGACATCTCATAGTTTTAGTCATGGGATCGTCGAGAGGCATTAACGTGGTAGGGCACATAAAACAAACCAAGGAATGCGGAATTAATTGGTGTGTGCATCCATTTGTCCGTCTTAAGTTAAACAAAGAAATAGGAGCGTTGAATGGAATTGTTTTCGTTAGTGTATTTTCCGCATCTGCTTTTGTTGTGTTCAGCCGCTATTTATCACGAAGGAGGATGGTCCACTTTTTATGGAAAGTGGGTGATTCGTTTCTGAAATGGAAGGGAAGGATGAGCTTTATTTGTGTGTCAACCGTTTTTCCTTTTAGATAGCCAAGTCACTCGAATCTTCCGTCTCAAGGATTGTTTGATCATCCTAAGGGGGGTTACGTGCGTGGTTTGTGAAAGGATATGTTCTAATGAGGCTGCGAGGATCGGTCCGGAATCTGTTGGTTGACCATCTTAGAGATGTTAGTAGAATTTCAGAGAGGATGTGCACAGACGATAAATCTTAGAAAGCCTTAGGTACGTGACTGATAGCCAGTCGGGCTTCAAGGCGTGGTTCAAGCCCATGTTTGTGTGGGGATGCTTGGGCCTCCTCAGCTTTAACTAACCGGCCTCTAAATAAGGATGTTGTGCCAAAAGCCATGAGACTCCACAATGCTCCCTTTTCGGGGTCCGGGAGATCACTCTTCCCTCAGCTTGCACCATACTCGAATTCACTGTCGCCGGGAAGTGGGGACTGCACGCTCGTGGTTCAACGTGTATGTTTTCGTGGGATTCTGATTTTTAGTAACACATTTAATACGCCTGGGTTTCTCATGTGCTTGTAACTCTATAAAAGGCTATAGGGTAAATGAATTATTTTTGCGGCCATTAGTCGGTTTTGAGTTTCACTAGATGTATCTAGCTGGGGACACACCGATGCTGCCGCAAGATCGGCTTTTCCCTGCGATTACTCCCGGTCGAATGTGATGTTGATGTGGTCGGCCGATGGGTACAAGGAACGTGCTGGAGCGTGCTAATTTACTTTTGGAGGGACATTTTATATATCCATGTTTAGCGATATCCCTCAGATGCCCCTTTCTTTCAGTACTGTTGAAAGGCGTTGTGAACCATATCGCTAAAGGCTGGCCTGAGATTTTTTTCTTTTTCATATCTTTTTTTCCTCTTCTTCGACTTTTCCTCATGCTTTTTTACTCTATACCGGCTTTTCTTTTCTTCATTTTCTAAATTTCCGCGGCCGAGGCTTTTTCTTCTTTGTGCTCGGGCTTTCTCAACTCAAGTAGGCTAGTAATTGTCAAGACACCATTGATGTGTTACTATTGTGCATTCATGAACGCCGTGTGTGTAATTAATGAACAGGCTTCTAAATTTCCCCGCATTTTCGCTTCGTCTATTTTTCTTATGCTCGGATAACCGGTCGATAACGTGGTACTAACTCCTTCGATCAAAGGTTACAGAGTTTGATGAATTGTAGAATGGGTCGGCCCTTATGATTTCTGACTGGACCTAGCTGTGTTGTTCGACCTAAGCCCGTCCATTAGGGGGCCCTAGACTAGGGACTCACGAGCCTGGCCCACACTCGTTTATTATGCCCTAGTAAGCGAAGCGTCGCCAAGATTCAAATCGTTTAGAAGGGTGATGAGTCAGCAGCGCATTTAATGCACCCGTAGGTGCTAGATGTCTTATTCTTAGGGAGTCATAATTAGACTTTATCCGCTCCCATCGTGTCTACGTCATTTTCTTGTTTCCCTTCCGTTCAAGAGCTTCTGTTGATACCTCGCCGTAGGGTTGCGTGTTTTGCAGATAGTTTTTTCAGGCGTTTGTCTTCCCCTATCTTCCAAGTAAGTCTTATTTTTGTTCTAGGTACACTAGATTCCAGTTGCCGACGTGTTTTCGGTGACGGGAACGTAGGAAGGTGTTTTCCTCGACGCTTAGAACTAGATGGGTTTTTCCTGGTCCTGCAGTTCATGTGCATTCTCGCCTCTTCACGCTGCATTATGGCACGGAACTCGACCCTTCCTCCTCGCCCATTTGTTGTTGTTCCGCTATATGGCGGTGTCGGGTTAGCAGATTCCCCACTAGTCGTCGGGCGCAAAAGAGGGCTTGGCCGAGATACGCCTTTTGCAAGAAGCATCATTTCCTCTCTGTCCATGGAGGAGTTGAGGTCTTACTGCCAAATTCCTGATAATATATATTTTGAGTTGCTTCTGGACAATCAATCGAATCCACTATTAGTAATGAAGATGGAAAGATATTTTACCCGCCGGAATGTACCGCAGCCGAGCTGGCTTCCCCATTTCGTCGGTCAAGCAGCCTTTACACTTTCCTGAGTCTCTCGTTTTGGCAGCATCCGAATGCTACCGCGATATCGACCGTAGCATATTGAACCTTTACCAACTAGATATCGCTGGTAGAGGTCTTCTTTATTTACACTCAAGTCGGCACATAGAGGCCTGGCCATCGTCAAGCTCTGCCCAGAGCCCCCCCGTCGTAGTTTGTTACAGATCCCGACTCCGCCTAAAACCGCAGGCGAAAGGCGTGATCTCGGTTGGGGAGGATCGGATGAGACCCTGCCTCTTGACTCCTACACTTGAACTAATTAATGTCATTCCCAAGCTTAATTTGTATGTCGTTGTAGGTTTATTCAATGTATTTTCTTAATAAACACTTTTTCGTATGAAAAGTTTGGAGAGGTAGGATTGGTAAACCTGGTGGTAAGTTCGGCCCCAAGAACACTTAAAAGTTGGCCGGAGATTTCCCAGGGGAACCCAGATCGCGAAATTCGTTAACTCGTGAGGAATCTCTCGTGAGCTGAGTCGCAATCCCCTCTCCCTATATTCTTCCCAGTTATTCCACGCCTCTTCCCACAACAAGAGGAAGAGCATTACGCTATTGCTCGACCTTTGACTTAGCCTCGGGGCGTTTATCTCAGCCCGACTTCGAGATCGAGTGTGGTTGGTCGGTTGAATTGGCAGACGTCCGGCCCGAGTAGCCTTCTTTGGCTAGAGAGGATTCTGGCCCTGTCCCCCAACCATCTACGAAGGTTGATAAGGGTAGCCGTCTCGAGCGTCATCCGTTCACGAAAAAGGATTCCCGCCTTGCCCCCCAAGAATCCAAGAAGGGGAGGCGGGTGCCTGAACGACGAAGAGCGCCTGGAGCGGGGGTGGAATATTTTGTCCCTTGGGTTACCCCAATATCTAGCCGCCCCCCTGCTAGCGAAGAGGAAGAGAAGAGGACAAGATGGCTGACCTTGTTCATAACTTTGGCGCACGGAAGCGCAAACAAGGTGCCAGCTTCAAGCGGGCGATTGATGCCACCCCAGAGGTGGTTGGTGAAGTTGATCAACACCCAACCGGCAAGGGGTCGGATGGGCAGGCGATAGTTGTTATGGACTCGCCTAAGATAGGCTTTCATGGCCAATCGTCTTTTGAGACCGCGCCCTCGGCGAACTTGGGGAAGGTCCCCCTAATTCATGAGGAGGTCCGGGAGGGCATTCCCTTGTAGTAGATTTTCAACAAATGTGATAAGGCTGTTTCCTTCCCCAGCCCGAGGCAAGAGGGTCATTGCTTCCCCGACGGCCATTCGAATTTTTACATTCATCCACTAGGCCGTGCCCTTACGGAGGGGAAGTATTAGCTCCCGGGCTAGAAGGTGCTCGTGAGATTATCAATCGCTGTGCCGCAATCGGGGGAGAACTTTGGCCGCCATATGGAACAACCATATACAACACTACTTTGACGCAGTCGCACGGCTAAGGGAAGGCGAAGAATACGTCTCAATCCCCCGCCATGCAGGCGAAGATCTCGCTGCGTGGTCGGTGACTCCAAGATGCTAATACGTGAACTGCAACTTTGTCCAATTGGCGGAGCTAGTATGTTCATAATTGCTATGCGTTGTCCTAGTATCACTTCCGAGCTATTGTTTTATTCTAATGCATTCTTTTGCAGGCTATTACGGCTATCCGGAACATGACCTACCAACATCAAGAGGTCCAGACTCGGTTGAGGGATGCGAAGAGGTTGTGGCTTTACGCCTAATCGATCGTTTTTTACCATAGGATGCTGAGTGCTTCCTTAGCTAAAGCGGAGTCAAGCTCCCGACGCTGGGAGAATGAGGCTAAAGAAAGCGTTGAAAAGATACCCGAAATGAGGCGTAGAGAGATGCCGCCGCCACCATGATGCCTCAGTCGCCCGTAAGGATGCCGATATGACGCGGAGTGCTGTGGCTTAAGGTGGAGTCCTGGAGTCGCTAGGGTCCAAATGCCATGGCGGGCCGCAGAGGAGGCTAGGTTACGCTGAAGATTTTGCTGGGGCTGTCTGCTTCACAACGAGTCTCTCTGCTACTAGAACTTGAGACTTGTAAGGATGAAGTGTCCGCTATCCAGGCAGAGGCCCTTAAAGATAAAAAGGCCCTGGAGGAGGCTTACGAGGAGGGCTTCGACGTAATTTTCAACTATGGGTATGGCTATTGTGCTTTTGCACATAATATTTGCGGAAGTTAACCCGAGGTTCCAGACTGGATGCCAGACACATCTCGTTATCTCTAGAGTTCTTTATTAACCCTCGATGCCCCCCGGGTGTTATCCCTGCCGAAGTTGCATCCATCGATGTTCGTCCTAATGAAGTGACGAATGTGCCAGAGAGGGAGGTTCCCGTTGCAGTTCTTAGGACGGATAATAGCAAGGCGGGTGAGCATCTCTCTCCCGTCGAGGTTGGGCCGAGTAATGAGCTTGTTTTCTCCACTTAGAGTAACCAGGGAGAGTGAGGAGCATGATGTTTCTGGGTTGTATTTTGTGATTGCTCGTTGAGCCTTGTTCCTTCACCCATGTTTTGCCGCCTTGGCTTTGTTTTGAAACCAAACAATAATAAAGTACGTGGTTCTTACCGCACAAGTACGTGTTATTTCCTAATCCGATGTGGGCTTTACTTTTATCGTAGAATCACATAATTGCTAATTTAGCCGAGCAAGAAAAGAAGGCCTTTGAGTAGGCATGTACTAGCTCCTGATGAACATTCCAGAAACTGCAGTTCGTCAGTCTTCTACCGCTTCTTACTCAAGCTCAGGATGTAACAAACAAGATCCACACCCGCCTGGTAGGACATCAACCTCGCCTCGAACTTTGCAATGAACCAAATTGCAATGTAACCATAATGGGAAATGATAGGACATCAACCTTGCTCGACTTTGTAATGAACTAGTCGGGCATAAACCATATCGCTTCCAGAAGACATCAACCTTGCCCTGACTTGCAATGAACCAACCGGCATTAACTATACTAGGCCTACAGACATCAACCTTACTCCTTGACTTTGCAAATGAACCAATCGGCATCAACCATACCGGGCCAAGAGACATCGGCAACTTGCCCCGACTTTGCAATGAACCACCGGGCAACAATCCATAATAGTCGGTAGATATCAACCTCGCCTGCACTTTGTAATGAAATACCAAGATCGAACAAGGTTAAATTGAATCATTCTTTATCGATAGACCTTTCGAGGTGCATAACATTCCGACATTCCGGTGTAATAAAAAGGCCCCGCCTAGTTTATTTCCATCGCGCACATCCGATTCGCCGGCCCAGAGCCATAAAGATATGGTCCCTCCCACCCACTGAACTTTTCTCTAATGATGGATCCGCTATGTTCTCGAAAACTTTTTCTTGTGACTGTGTCCCGCAAAAACGTTCGGGGCTCTGGGCACGTCATTGAGCAGCATGCTAGCCTGCGGGTACGATGCCATCTCGCATACCGCTACTTCACAAGCAGCTCGCCTACCGCGGTCTAGTTCTTTAATCACAATCTGCTCAATGCTCTGCAAATCACTCAAGCGGCATGCTGATTTTTGTTAGGACTATAGCCTCCATCCCATAAGTGAGCGGGAAGAAGGATATACAGGTTGGTCAACGGGCTGTAGTTATATAGGCCCAAAGCACCCCGGGGAGTTCATCCACCCATTTGCCTTTAGCTAAGTCCAATCGTTTCTTTAAAGCGGTTAATAGGGTTTTATTAGAAGCTTCTGCTTAGCCGTTGCTCTGCGGATACCACGGAGTAGAGTATAAATTCTTTATTTTCAATTTCTGCAAAAGTCTCCGCATGCCTAGCTATCAAATCACAGGCTTGTTGTCCGACAATTGATCAAGGTAACCAGAAACGATATTCTTCCCAAACAACCGAAAGGATATCCTTTGTCTTTAATCGATGCAAAAGCCTCGACCTCTATCCACTTGCTGAAATAATCAGTGGCTACCAGCAACAATTTTTTCTAAGCCAAGGTGGTAGGGAGCGGCCTGACTATGTCAATTTCCCATTGAGCGAAAGGCCAAGGGCTCATAATGTAAATGAAATTTATCGGGTGATCCTGGAAGATGTGTGGGGCTAAGAGTTGGCATCATCACACTGCTGACGGGGCGTCGATCTCGGCGGTCACAATAAATACCCCCGAGCGTGGGCCTCGTGCTAATGTTCTCGTCGTCGATGATTACCACATATCCTTTCATGCGCCGCCTAATACATATTGTCCTCCTCGCTCAGAGTTAAGCACTTTAGGTACGCCGCTTCAGTGGACCGCTTCAATAGCCAAGCCCGCTAACTAAAGAGAATCACCGAATTGGATTCTTCGGGATCTTCGCGGAGCTTGCCTCTTCGTCTGGGAGTTCTCCCGTGCTGATATATCAGACTACGGGTCCATCCAAGAAGGGGGACCTCGCCACCCGACTTACCCGTAGTGATCATTGAAGAATCCTATCGGCAATAGATGCAGGTCGACTCATTTCTATCATCGAAGGGAAGCAAATGCATTTACGCTGAAAGCCAGCCCACTTTCTCATTGCAATCCCTAGGGACGTGTTCGAGCTTCCAAGCTGAAAACCTGCCCAAGCGTTGCTTGACCAAGGATACATACTTTGCCATTCGGGGGTCTTACGACTCATAATCTTCGTTTACCTGCCCTACCACTAACTGGGAATCACTTCGAATCAAAAGCCTATCGGCTGACACAGTCGCTGCTTATTCAATTCCGGTTAGTATGGCCTCATATTATGATTCGTCATTGATGTGTCAAGCCCCAACGATAGCCTACTTCACTTTTTTCCTCGCCAGAGATCGTCAAAAATTCATACGCCACCCGGGCCTTCCGAGATGCCCTGGTTTACATTAAGAATCCACTAGCCTGCCGCCTTCGGCTCACTCCGACGGGGGATTTCTCAGAAAATAAGCCGACCCTTATCCTTAGCCAATCTCGCTTATATCGAATACTTAATTGGGCCAATTCAATTGCCCATCGAGCCATCCTCCCTGACATAAATCAGTTTCATAATGGTGTTCAAGAGGAAGGTCATTAGTGCCAACAACCCGGTGTGCTCGAAGTACGGCGAGCTTCTCGTTGTTACTCGGAGCTGGGCCGCCCCCCGCTTCGAGATGGATATATTGAGTTTCCTCACATCGCGGCCAAGGACTTGCTAACAAAAAATACTGGCCTATGCTTTTTATTCTCATCTTCCTTGAATTAGTATAAGACTTCATTAAGACATCTTAAACTCAAGCAAGTATAAGGGAAGAGTGTTTCGCCGGCTTCAGGACTAGCAAGGACTAGAGGTTCTACAAGATACTGTTTGATAGCTGTGAGGGCTTCATCACATTCCTCATTCCAACCGGCCTAGTTGGCCCCCTTGAGTGTAGCAAAGAACGAATTTAGACGGTTTGTAAACCGAGAGATGAACCACCCTAGAGAGGCCAACCGGCCAGTCAACTGTTGTACCCCCTTTCTAGAAGCGAGAGCCGGGGACTCCAAAATGGCTTTAAGCTGAGCGGGGTTGGCTTCTATACCCCTTTGAGTCACCATGAAATCTAAGAATCGGCCCGTATTGACTCCGAAGGTGCACTTTGAGGGATTGAGCTTCATATCGTTCGCCCGTAGGAGTTCAAAAGCCTCTTGCAAGTGTCCAGCATGGTTCGGGCATTCTTTGGACTTTACCAGCATGTCATCAATGTAAACTTCCATGGTCTTTCCTAGTAGCGGCCTGAACATCTTGGTCACTAACCTTTAGTACGTTGCCCCGGCATTCTTTAAGCCAAATGGCATCACATTGTAGAAAAACAACCCATGCGGGGTGATGAAGGCTGTTTTTTCAGTGTCTGGCAAATGCATGGGTTATTAATGATATCTCGAGAAGGCATCCAGGAACGACAACATCCCATGCCCAGCCGACGCATCAACAATCCACCCATTCAGAGGGAAGTCAGCTCTTCGGAAAGCACGCCTCACGAGATACGTATAGTCCACGACACTCTGCCTTTCGCCTTTTTTCGAGACTACCACCACATTGGCCAACCATTCCGGATACTTTATCTCCTTGATGAATCTGGCTTTCAAAACCACTTCTGCCTGAATAACCTGATGACGGTCTAGGTGGAAACGCCTCACTTTCTACCTAACCGACTTGGCCGAAGGGATGACGTTCAGTTTGTGAGAGGCATGTACGGGATTAATGCAGACCATGTCTAAGTGAGTCCAAGCAAATACATCCATATTACGAAGCAGAACCTGCAGTATTTGTTCCTTCTCCGCACCGGATAGGAGGGAACTAACATAAGTGGATTTATCCGCCCATCTAGGCATATTGATTCCAGGGGGTCTACGACCAATCGCTCTGCCTCCGCCTTGCCTGGCGGCGAGTCAGAATTGCTATTCCGAGGTCTGGTGCTTCGAGGGTCGGATTTGCGGAGCTTTCGCTTTCACGCCCGTGATCGACAATTGGTAGCACCATCGGGCTACCAGTTGCCACTGGCGAGCCTGACTTGTTCCGCGACTAGTCGATAGCTGATCATTTGGTGGTAGGTCGATGGCACGACTTTCATCGCATGCAGCCAAGCTTGACTAACAATGGAAAACAGACGTAGCCCAAGTCCTCATAACGAAAATAAGCCCTCAATAACTACCGCCCCCGCCTCGACGAGAGAAGCAATGTCGCCCATCACCGCTGCCCTATTAAACGTGGACAAGATCTCTACCAGCCGAACTCACTGGCCAAAGGGGATGTCTTATCTCATCAAGGCGCATTAGCTGTACAAATCGCCAGGCCGCCGTGGTCGATCAATACCGTGCACATCAAAATCAAGTAATACATAAAGTGGTATCGGCGCACCGTGGTGTGGAGTCATGGACTGACGTTAACAAGGGAAAGGATAGGGTCAAGCCGACGCTTGATCGCTTCCGCCGCTTTCTCGACGCGGATGGTGTTTTACCAGCCCGACTATGGCTACACGCAACAACCTCTTCCTTTGGCACTTGGGGACCGGGAGCATCGACCGCCGGGTCGCTTATGCGGGTAGTGGTTCAAGAGGGAGCTCCGCGCTAGCCGCTATTCTTTCAACTGCAAGGGCAGTCTCAGCTCCACGGGCCGTCTCCAGAACATATCTCCTAAGATGGTGTCAGCCCTGATTAATCTTTCCACCATAAATTTAAGGCTTCGACATCAGTTGTCTCGTGCCCGAGATCTCCGTTGTGACGCCCCAAAATCGGGGGTCCATTGACAACCCGTCAACCCGCGGAATACTCGTGAATGTCGGACAACCTAACCCCACTCACTAAAATCGGGCAGAGTCTCCGTTGTACGGGGAGCTCTACCCAAATACAGAACCTGTCCCAAGCAACATATACATGAGTAAAAACGGCCACTTGGCCCCGTATAACAATACTCATCAACATACACCAATTATATATCATAGTTCAAGAGTTAATAAATCACTCTTATTTCAACATATATTAAAATTTACAACATTCTAATACATGTTATACAACTAAGATACCAAAGCCACAACCCGACTTTCTTCTCAAACGGCCTCTAATGAGTGTCGCCTTCCCGATCGCTCCCTGTACCTGAAATAATATTCCTCGACGAAAGTAATCGCCCAAGAGATAATTTACATGGGTTACTCCCCACCTAAGTGCACATGCATGCAAACAATCACATTCTGCCAATTTCTCATGAATCATCACGTCTACATGACTAACTCCATGTCTCGAGTCCTCACCGACTCTCACATATGCCTAAGCCGAATGCGAAAGTAAAATCATAGTTTTCAAAACAAAAACTTGTTGTTCTCGAAAAACACACTACCGACTTCGTAAAAGTATTGACTTCACTCCGAGGCTTAATGTGTTGAGAACCTTCCTAAACAAGTCATGGCTCCTCCGACGTAATCAGTTGACCATCTCCCAACACAATTCTCCGGAAAATCATCCATTGAAATTCCTTTCGCAACCATGTTCGTTTTTCTTTCAATTTCATGTCATGCACTCTCACCTAATATTCTAAGCTGCCTCAATGCATATGGAATGCATGATGCCAATTCCAATACATTCATGCTAATATATTCACATGCATATATATATTAACATAATTAAATCACATAAAACATGTTATGCAAATTCACAATCAATTACACCAAAATTAGCTCACATACGCTAATTAACAAATTACCAGCACCATTTTGAATCACTCAAATCTAAACAGCATTTTCACACAAAATTATTTCGTGTCATTATTCATGTGAAATAAGAAAACCCCAAGCCATCGTCAACACTAAATAGGTTCTTTCCACTCGCTCAAAGCTTCTTTCACCGAAGCTTACGGCTAAAACAAGCCTCATGTAACATTCCTAAACCATTTACATAAATCAGCCAAGATTAACGCAAGTAGGAAAAGATCTCTACCTCTTGGAGTTGTCGGAACTCCACCAAATTGGTGTCCTCTCGTAGTTCTCGTCGCGTAGAGCAACTTTTCTTCTTGCTCCGTCGAAAACCGACGGTCCGATCGACTGCAAATCTAGAGAAAAGGCACACGTTCTCTCTAAATTCTCAACACTCACCCCACCGTCCGCTTTTTTGCTTCCCTCTCAGATCTTTTCCTTTCCATTTGGAGATGACCACTACTGACTATTTTGTCTCATTCATTAAAACTTTCATCAATTTCTTTCATGTCCTTAAATCTCGATTTTGACACTTTGGCACTACTCCAGCCGGGCCCATTCCCATCATCTCTACTGCGCGTAACATGTGTCACAATAGTACATGTTATAGGTGACTTTTTTTCAAAACCACATGTCGTTTACTTCAAGACCCGATATCACATGCCTCGAAAAACGCAAACTTCAGCACTACCCATAATTCTACGAAATTCAACGTGTTAGCTAGATTTCGCAAGACGATTCCAACGGTGAAATCCGTTTTGTCATCCGAGATCTAAAAAATTTCGAATTTTCACCGAAATGACCATTTTACCCTTTTTCCAAAAATTGGAATTTTCTCGGGTCTTACATCTGTGGTAATCACATCTCAAAGACTGGTTGCATTGCGCGGGATCTAACTGAATGGGTGTGGCCATTTTAAGTCAGGTGATCCTGAATGAGCTAAGGAGTCTCGTCAGAAGAAATGTTTAGAGGTAAATCGCGAGAGGGTTCCTCTTTCTCTCCTCGTCACCTGAGCTTTCGTTCTCTTTACCGGCTCCCTTTGTTCAGACCGACCCTTAGTCATTTGGCCACGCTTAGGGCTGTGATCATCATGGTTTGAGAGGTTGCCCGAATATTGTCCTCCAGTGTTTAGTATTTATCCACTCGTCTGTATAATTCTTCTATTGTCATGAGTGGATCCAGAGATAGCGAGTGGAAGAATGGTGTGAGGTCCCCACCCCGGGGCCTACCCGCGGGTGGAGCCCATCGTCACCCTCCGGGTCCTTAGATGGTTCTCCTCACTCACTAGGATATCCCCCGTCACTGTGGTTCTTCGCCTCTCGTATGATTCAACCCATTACCAAGAGTTTGTCCTTAGGGAAGCATCCTTATACTAACCTGAGCATTATAACAAAATTTTCGACAAAATGGACCTGAATGAGGTAATAGAAATTATTTATTCAAATAATAATAATAATAATTAAAGAAAAAGAATAAGAATTAGAAAAAAAAAAAAAACTAAAATCAAAAGGATAAACGTGAATGGCAAGGACGACGTATCTCGTAGCGTCCACAAGTGGAGGAGAGGCGATTTTTAATTTTTTTTATTCTCTTGCTTTTCGATTTATAGCACCTGACCTAAACTTCGTCGAGCAAGTAAAATTGGTATACGCAAGAGAGTTACCACATAGGTAATAATATCTTAGCTTTTTGTCAAACTGAAAAGTAGAAAATTTGCTCTAATTGTGTTATTTTTCAGAAAGCCTAAAGGCTATGTAAATTTACACTTTTTTTAATACCATAAAGTGTCGTGAAATGCACCAAAATCAGACTAGTTTAGGGAATTTTTAGGACTTTTGTGGATCATGTTCTGACAACAAACAAATTTTGGACTGTTCAGACAATTTGGTTGAAATAAGAGTGTAGTCTGATAAGTTGGACAGACTTTGTGAATAATATATTTTTGGGGATTTATGAAAGTCCTCGAGTCAAAAGTTGACTAAAACAAGATAGTTTTTATGAGGCATTTAAATGTATAGGGACATTTTGGTCAATTTCATATCATATTGCGTATGTCCTTATCGAATGAAACTAACACGCAAAGTTTTGTTAGAATCGGTTCGCTCGATATAGTCACTTTGAAAGCCCCATTTTTATATAAAACTGCAACCGAGGGCATTTTCAGAATTTTGAATGAATTGTGTAGGCGATTTGAGCATCCGACGAGAATCTAGAGTGCTTGGCAAGATTTGAAAGAAATTAGCCGAGAAAAAGGTGAGTACTCAAAATCATTTTCTAAAACGAAAGTGTTTAAATTACAATTTTGTAAAGTGCTTTGAAAATATAGATTTATAAAGCATTTTTTTTACCTCATAATTGTTATACCTTTAAGGTAAAAGTTTGATTCTTCGTAAAGATTTAAGAAACAACATCTGGGTTTAGCAAAACTCCCTAGATGGCACACCCGCTTCCATTATTATTTTGATTGTGCATGGCAAGGTTATGGGATATTATGACTAACTATATTGCCTGGTCATAATTAAAGTTGGGGATCTAGAATATATTTATATAGTGAGTCGCCTTCTGCACATTCGAGGTATATAGTTAGCGCTGACTTAGTACATAGCGATGAGGTGTTGGTTCCGAGGTTCCATCACCGAGCATTTTGGTCCTGAGGTTCCATTATGCTATATAGATCCCGCCGTGTTCACTTGACCATCTTAAACGTAGTGTTCCGAGGTTCACTACCGGCACAGTTCGAGGTTCGAGGTTCCAGGCATCACTTCTAGGGTATTTTGTAAATGGGCCACAAAGGGTTGGTACTTGTTTTACAAAGATAGCACTTTCGTGATATTAACCACCACCGAAACAAGAAGAGAGGCCAGTTTCTTGGGTCGCCAAAGAAGAGAATTAGTTTTCGTATCGCCAAAGAGAAAGTGCAGTCACATAAACAGTTGCATATGCCAGAACAGCTTTCAAAGCAGCTGTAAATAGTTTTAATAGTTTTCAAAGAAAGATAAATAGTTTTCAAGATAGTTTTCGAAATGGTTTTTGCAGCAAAATCAGCTTTCTTGCTATAAATAGTTTTACAACCATTTCGTATTATTTTTATATTTGGGAGGTACAAACAAAGCAAAATGTAGTATTTAGAACTTATAGACTAATCGAGCCCGCTTGGCTCTGCGCTTTTCTGCTAAAATAATTTTTCAAAAAGTAAAATAAGCCAAAGACCTTTCCAGATCTCAACTTAGACGTCAGGTCGTGATTATATATAAGATAAGGTGTAAATTAAAACCAGGTAAAACTAAAAGGTGACATTTTGTATATGTAAATATCTTTTGTAAAATATGCATGCATGGTTTTGAGAAAAACAGTTGCGATAAACTTATATTTGATTGATCCTTATCTTATATTTTGATGAGGACCAGAGGTCCTTTATTGTCAGAATTTTTGACATTCGGGAAAATAATAAGTGTATTTTGCTTTATACAGTGATTTGTATTTTAGTCGACCACCGGCAACAAGATGTCGATTAAGCAATCTAAAGGTGATTTGATAGAAAAGCTAAAAATTTTATAACCCACGCTTTCCAACATGCCGCTAGCTTTAACGCTAGCTTCATGGTAACTGTCACGAGCGAGCTCGCTTCGAGGTTACCGCGGAGTTGCCGGCAGATTTCCCCGCTACCAGGAAGCGGGGGTCTCGCAAATGGGGTGGTCGCCCAAAGCTCCTTTGAAATTCGAGGACCGCATCCATGTCAGAGGAATCGTAATCTCGCCGGATCGCCCCCAAATCTCTAGTAAAATCGCTAATGCACTCATCCTCCGCCAAGATGGTTTCCGTGAGAACTAATGTTTCTTCTTCTATCGAATCGAGCACAGTATCGAAATAAATGTAGCCTTACAACCACCGATCGAGCAATAGATCTCCCGGAGTTTGTGAACTGGGCCAAGGCGGGCTCCTTCAACCTAGCCAGAACACTTCGCATGTTAGGCCGCCTTCTCCCGCACGAAAGTATCATGGCCCGATCAAGTGCAAAGATGTGGTCATACACATCAAGAGCCATCACACATGGTAAAAGATGCATGACGGCCACGCTGCGTCGTGAGCTCAAGATGTGCAGCCTGCCAGGAGGATAACATGCCCGCCGTGTCCCCGCACGTGGACGAGCGAATGAGTACTCGGCATCGCCCCGTGCCACGTGGCACACTGGGGGCCTACTCCAATTGTCATCGCTCTCTGCTAATTTCTCTTTGTACTTGGCGATGCATGCCGCTGCATTAACGACCGAACTACAGGGCCTCTTTCTCATTCGACCTCCATGCTGTTCTTCTTCGGGGTGGCAAATCAGAAGCTTGAGAGCTACCAGAGTGATGGCACCGGCCGTCACTTCGCCACACCACACCCGACATGACGCTCCTCGTTTCTTACCATCGGATCTGGGTGTCGATGCGCCGCCCTCATGCATTCTCACTCGATCCTCTTCCAAACGGAGCACAAAGGACGTTTCCCATCATCGTAGATGGTCAGCCCTTAGCTCCACAATTCAATCATCTGTCTGGCCTGCTCTTCTTACTTCGCCTCCATATCCTGACGCCAGCGAAGAAATTGATCCTCAATGGACTGATTTGCTTGGTTGTTGGCCATAGCGATAGGATCCGACGAATCGAATGAGTGAGTGGAAATTGTCGAATCTTCACAGCGAGGATCGCTTGATAGCCAAACGGCCCCCGACGCTGCCAAATGAGACTTTGCTTGGTCGCTCCTACGCATCTACGCCAATTGTCGCTCTCGATTTCCTTTGAGTCACCTGACGCTGTGGCATTAACCTAGCAGCAATGGCATGCAAAACAAACAAGGCACAGGGGGTGGTGTGTCGGCCGGCTCTCCTATGCTTAAGTTAGACAAAGAAATAGAGAGCGTCAATGCCTATTTTTCAGTAGTGTATTTTTCACATACTTTTATGTTACCATTCCTTCCTTATTTATGCAGGAGGAGGATGATCCACTTTTTATGGAAAGTGGGTGATTCGTTTTCGAAATGGAAGGGAAGGATGTGTTTTATTTGTGCATCAATCGGCCTCAAAGATCGTTTGATCATCCAAAGGGCAAGCACGCGAAGCTGGTCGTAGAAGGATGTGTTCAGCTGCGAGGGATCATCAAAGAAATCATCGGCCGGCCATCTTCTGTAGACGCCAGTCTGCTAAGAGGGATGCCCGCAATCTGAAGTCTTGCCGTGACTGATAACCCATGAGTCGGGCTTTAGCCGTGGTCTGTAGCCTCCATGTTCGTGTGGGGATGCTTGGGTCATCAGGACTGACATGTCTAGTTCTAAATAGGGATGTCGGGCCAAAGCTACAGACCCACATGTAAGCAGTTGGCTGTATCACCGATAATCTCAGCTTTGGCAAGACACCTACTTAATATTGATTTGATATCTTTTTTCAATCGTATATATTTTGTTTGTTTGAATTTTTAAAACACAATAAACGCACGCCATGGCGATAAATCATACTTAAAGATTTAAGTTAACGCCAATCATACACTCACAAAGGAGATGACTAAACAACAAAAAACTAAATAAACCTAAATTTGTATGGAATAACCATTTTATTGAGAAATAAAAAAAATTAAAAGTATAAAGGAGTGATTTTAGGTCAAAATAGCAAAAAAAATCACTCATTTTACTTAAAGAAAAAATACTAAAAAAAGACTAACAGATAAAAAGTTGAGAGAAAATAAGGATAAGGTTTAAAGAGGTTTTTCTCCCTCTACCGCTTCATATGTTCTTTTGTTTTTAAGAACATAAAAATTTGGTGTTTTTATATAACATCTTATAGTTATTATTTTTATTATTTTCACTTGTTTTTTTCAAACTATTCTTAAAAATAATTATAAATGTAAGATTTACATGATTAAAATAAAACATTACGCATAAATTACTTTTAAAAGGGTTTAAAAATTTTCAAGTTTCTAAACAAATTTTTATTACACAAAATATTATAGAAACATTCTTAAAAACTATTTTTCTAAATTGCTACCGAAAATATTTACTCAACATATCAATAAAGTTACTTCCTATAGTCCTATTATTGAAAAACAATCAGACATTTTAAAATCTAATATATCAAAATTTATTTGTTGCTTTACTTATAATTTTTTTTAATAACAATTCGATTTTTTATATAATTTTATTTAAAAAACATAACCTTATATTGTAATTAAAAATTTACTTTTAGATTTTAAGATAGTAAAAAATTTGACATGAGTTTCAACTATATTTTCTTATTTTAAAAAAGCAAAATAAGTGTATACAAATGAATACTTACTTCTTTTAAAAAAATGAGCACTTAGTTCTAAGTTTTAGACCGAAATACTTCATTTGAAAAAAAAATTATAAAATTAGTTTAGAACTCAAACTAATGTCCAAAGTAGTGTATTTAGCCACTTTAAGATTATAAGGCGCAAGAAAATGCCATTATCTCATGATATTATTAATCTAATTATTAAATCATGTCGTCGTCATCATAATAAATGCAGAATTGCAATTTTATAAATTCCAAAAGCTGCAAGAGTCCCTTATTATTATTATTGTTTTTAACATTGAAACTTATTTAAAATATTTATTATTTGATAAATTACATGAACTAATGGATTTGAATATATTTGTTATATTATCATAGTAAATCATTTGTAATCAAGAAAAAAGTTATTTATTTGAAAATAACTAAAATATATTTTAAAATTTTTACAACAAGACATCCAAGGTAAATAAATTCCAAATAAACCTCATGGTGTTGATTTTAAAATATTTCGAGCATTTTTTTTTTAATTTCACAAGTTATATCCAGTTGTATATATTACTATTTCAAAATACTAAATCATGGAATATTCAATGGAATTTTGCATTAAGCTCGATTATAACCTCCATGCATAAACCAAATCATATAAATATATAAAAAAAAATTGTATACAAAGATCAATACATAAAAATATCAACATATATCAATGAGTCCCTCAAGATGACGTCTTTATATTTCTCTTAGGACGACTCCTAGAATACATAGCTAATTGATCTATTGTGAAACCCCGAGAAAATTCCAATTTTCTGAAAAATTGCAAAATTATAATTTCGATAAAAATCCGAAATTTTTCTAGATCTCGGATGACGAAACGGATTTCACTGCTAATCGTTTCAGTAAATTCACGGTACTTACGTTTAATTTTGTCGAATTCCGGCATAAATTTATTTATGATTTAATACTCTGCAAAAAGTTTAAAAACTACATATGCTGATAAAAGTCACCTATAATACGTACTCCGCCGATTACATGTTGTACGAGTAGAGAAACGGATTAAACTGGACGACCAACAGGTCACGTGGTCAAAATCCAAGAAAGTTTATTAATGTATGGCATTTTGGAATTTCTTGTCGATATAGGACAAAGTTCAAAATAGTGTCATCTCCCTACACCAAAGGGAGAAAACATGAAGTAAAGTAGGGGAGATGCAAACGTCGAAATGGTGATTTCTTTTGTAGAGAGAGCATCTTCTCCCAAGATTCCTACGATCAACCTGGTCTGATTTCGTCACGCTATTGTCGGCTTCCACGCAATGAGGGCCTCAAGTGCTGGTGTCGCTTTCTTAAGGAGTTTCGAAAAACTCCATGAGGTAGGGGTTTCATCCTACTTGTTTTAAACCTTGTTTAAGTGCTTTGTTGATGTTTGAGTTGATTGAGGCCGTGAGTGGCCGTTGACGGCCCAAAAAATCACGGGACCTAATTGTCGGGAATTTTCAGATGTCTTGGATATCCCGCAGATACCACTCGACTCGCTTCGGGTCGCTTGAGTCAGATTTAGGCACAAATTGTGCTTGGTAAAGTAGATGGGAACGGCAATGGAATTCCTGCTTAAAAAATGCAATCGAGGTCGACGAGCCGGGCTGCCCATGGATGTCACCATCATTGGTTTGACCGTTAAAATCAATTCCGACAGGTGAATGACCAAAATCGGCCCACGTATTATGTGCTTGAACTTCATGAATGAAATGGCTTGAGTTGTATGGGAATTAGTAGGTTAATGCATAAGCTTGATGTGTTAACATGATGCTCAATTATATGAAATATAATTGTGTGTATAGGCCATTGGAGATAAGATTGTGATTTGTTCAATTATATGGAATATAATTCGTGCATGTGCCATATCGAGTATTTAAATTCGCGATTACTTCCGTTGAGCCACTCGGGTTATGGTTGATATCATTGAATTACATGCGGTGTAATTGTAAATTTGTGAATATATGTATATTTGATATATTGGTATAAAAATGGTTGAAATGGCATAATGCATTTTCATATGCACCGGGTAACCTAGATATTAGGTGTGAGTGCATGACATGAATTTTTCGAAAACGACATGGCTGCGTAAAGGAATTTCACAGATTATTTTCGGAGAATGGGGTTGGGAGACACCCGTTTTATCATTTCGACGAAGATCAGGATCGTTATGAAGTTCTCCAACACATTCGTCTCGGAAGGTAGTCCCATATTTTTACCGAAATTCAGTAGTGTATTTTCAAGAACAACAAGTTTTGTTTTGAAATGATATTTTTCTCTACACATGGCTTGTGCAAGTGTGAGGGAGTTTGAGGACTCATGACATGAGAATGGGCATGTAGATATTCAAGTAAGATCACGATTTACTTGAGTATGTGTTTAAATTGATCATTGCATATGCACTTAAAAAGGAGTAACTTATTTAGAGTGATTCCACTCATCATATAGCTCACCCTATCGAGGGGAATATCATTTTCAGGCTGTGAGCGCTTCGAGAAGACGCTTCATTCTGAGGCCAATTTTGAAGAAAGTCGGGTTGTGGCTTTGATGTTTTTGATAATATGTATTGTGAACTGTAAATTTTAATTTGTATTTGTATTAAGAGTAATGTATAACTCAATCAATAGTAGTATTTTCGTTGGGATATGTCGGTTGTGAGATACGCAGGCCCAAGTGGCCATTTTTACTCATTTTAATTGTATATGGACCCTGTGTGGCCATATTGAATTGTTTGGGACAGGTTTTGTATTTGGGTAGAGCTCCTCGTACAAAGGAGATTCTGCCCGATTTTCGTGAGTGGTGTCGGGTTGGCCCTTAAGATCCACTAGTATTCCGCGGTCGACGGTTGTCAACCTGACACCTTGCTTTGGGGCGTCACATCTATAGGGTCTCGTGCAATCTTAAACGGAGCTAATGAAGCGGAGGGAACTGATGGATGAAGTGCTCGACGTATACGTGGAGCACAAGGACACCTAGCTGGAAGTGCACCCAACTCTGATACAAGGTCAACGATGGTGTCACCAATGGGAGGCAATGTAAGGGATGATAAAGGGTGGAATGATAAGGTGATATCTGCTGCTATGGAGGTTATTTTCTAAGGACACCTGACATGGTAAAGATGTAAGTGTCTGGTTCTGGCGGAAGGCATGTGTGGTCATAGGGTATAAAAAAACTTGCAAGATAGGTAAGTATGGGGGGGTATCGGTGGGCAACACTGGCCTCAAGTGTACAACGACCTTCCCCAGCACTGACTGGCGACCTCGCCCACCATTCGACCACGACCTCGCCGATCAACTCTCCTCTCTACCTCGAATGGGTCGCACGCATCGGCGGATGACACCGAGGTCTAATGGATGGTCCATGATGCATGCCTCCCCGATCAGACGGATGCTGATGCTCTTTCTCCGATCCGATGTAACACCTGATCTAGCAATATGATGTAAGTCGACACCAAACCGGCATAGTGATCACGAAAGTGACTAGCTATGTCGTAACATGGCGTAGATCTAAATGAACTAACCAAAGAATTATAAATATATAATCTATTGATTCAAATTGGGAAAACACTTTAGAAACACAGACTTAACTTACCAAAACTCCAAGTAGTACTGGGTCGTAGCATGGAACCTCATATCATTCCTATGGGAGTGGTGGTGGTATGTCATAAAACGCTTGTGGTATTACGACGATAACATCGCATATATATATATATATATATATATATATATATATATATATATGGACTATAGAAGTCCATAATACCCACCATAGTGGAGCTGATGATCCCGCCACGCGCATCCCATAAGGCAATGTACGAGCATGATACGCCGCCCAATCTCTAGTTGTCGCCCACGCATCCATCACGAGCTGAGCGCTACTCATAAGAGCAAGATGGAGGTATCTCCCGTGTAACCCAACCGCGCAAGACTGGCCCTGGACGATGCCACCCACGCCTCAAAATGATATAAGCAATGACATCGCCCGCCAGATCTCCCGATCAACTAGCAACATTCGTGCTTCCGCCAACCAATCTCCGACGTACGCCGGCAGACCTACATATTTATACTCTGACATCAAAAAGTTTTATGAATATGAATGAAATTACTTATAGAACTATACTTTTACATATATCATTACCTGATCAAGAGTTTGTGCATCTAGTTGATCTCGATATGTAAGTGAGGCGCACCAATGGGTTATGCACCATACAAAAGTGTACTTCCACCTACACCCTGGAATGGAAGAGTCGGCTCGGCCCCGGGCTCGCTCAACCGCAAGCTCAACTAGTAATCCATTGTCGATACCAATCAGGTCTCCATCACGACATCGACGGCGACGCCATCATGCAAGGCATGAGCGACTACAGCCGGATATGCCACCGACACCAAAATCGGGCCTACTTCACGTGAAGTCTCTCCCAAGATCATAGCTGAATATAAAATAAACAAAAAGTAAGCAACCTAATGATGTGTTCTGTATATGAATGTGTATGTAATAAAATAAAAATATTACACACCAGATTGTAATGCAACTCGCATCAAGGCCTACGATCCAAGCCGTCTTCACAATATTCGTGGATATGTATGTGCTAGTGGGCAATTACACCACCCAAACTATAAGTCAGTAGATGTGTCAAACTGTAGTAGTGGAGAGCACGTATGAACATGCACTCCCTTCTTGTCCACAAACAAGAATCCCATCAACGCTAAGATGAAACCACACGCACTCCACTCTAAAGTGACCTCATCTATATCAGGTGCTAGGGTAGATAATTGGTCACATAACCACTGGATGGAGATAGCGGATCCTCTGAGAGCATCTGCGAGTGGGGTGACACCGAGCAGCTTCTCACACAACTCCGCCACATCGAACACACGCCCCGCTGACCGGGCCGTCCGCTGACATACAGCGCTAAGGATGATAGCAACATCCTTCGTAACGCGGATCGCCATCTCTCTTTGATTTCCAAGTACATGAAACGTGTGTGTCTAGCGCCGCCATCTCTCGACGAGACAGCGATAAGTGGCCAATCGATCAAGGATGTGGCTCCAAGTGGTATACCTATAAAACTCAAGACCTGACCACGATGGACGATCGCGTATATCCATCCTCCACATACGCATGAAGGCTTTCATCTGCTGTCGAGGGTAGAATACTTCCTAAAACTACAAGTAACGAATAAACCAAATTTATAATTGATTATATATAAATTACATGTTACAACTAGTAATATTAATTGATAAGTAATAAAATACATACCTGTTATGTATCTACTAAGTGCGACCTATGTCTGTCTTCCAATACCAAGACAGATGGATCCAAAGGATCTGCATCATGAAGCCCTCTGAATGCTATATCTATAATAGATAACACAAAGACAGTATAATTATTAACAAAACACATTGGAAAAATAATATCAACATAATTAATGCAAGTACTAATTACAACGACAATGAATTAAAATACACACATACATGAATGATGTCTCATTTACTTAAATAAGGTACACAAGTATTTCATAATCCAAAAAATACACATTCGTATGCTATGTTATACAAAGCAACTGTATAATTCCCAAGGCAATTGCCTCACAAAAAAAAAAAAAAAAGTGAGTTATCGCCACATCCATCACCTAACTTGATTTCTATTCTTTCAAGACCACCGATTCTGACCCGGTTTTTGCACAACCCACATGTGATAGTAGTTTTCCCCTCCTTAACATCCATTTCATTATGCAACCGGTTTGATTTAGAACGTCCACTGCCTATGCGTTTCATTGACTCATGAGGTACAATCGTAGGACCATTATAAAGGGGTCACTCATCTTCACTGAATATTGGATCAAACAAGCTTGCCCATGTATCGGCAGTACCACTCACGAAACAGAGTAGCTCTGAACAAATAATCTAAAATCAACACATCGACGTCACACGTCATACGACACGCCATATACGGAAATCCATATATCAGTTTTTTCTTCACATGTGCATTTTTTGTCATGTGTTGAGGCTCGTCGGCCACATTCCTCGACTTGACATGAAATCACCAGATGTGATTTACAAAGAACAATTTCCATCGACCAAATTTCTTTAATAACATTTAATTCCTAAATCGAAAGCATCAACATATGGAGGAATCGCTTCATCAAATGTCAATCTATTAGCACCTTGTTCCCTTCTTGCCAACAAAGAATCATATATGAAAAAGGTCAATCTGCAGACTTAATGCAAAGGAATGGTGTTACGAGCTCCTTTAAGAACATCAAGCAACACTGACATGCTCATTGTCATTATCTCATTTTCGACTCCATCATGTGAGAGTGTCCATAATCGGAAAAGGATCGCTTCAATCCATTGCTTTCCGTGCTTCACAATTAATTCTCCCACCATAGTCATAGTTTATCGAATTTACATTGTGTACTCGCTAAAGTCAAGCCCGCATACCAAATTCTTCAAGAGTTTATCTTTTGAAGCGAGTCATGCAAATTGCTTGCAAGATGGCATGCAATCCTATGATAAAGTGCATGGTGCACCCAAATCCAAGACGGAGAGAACTCGCTTCATTGTCGCATAATAATTCCGGATGTTCTGACGAATACAAATCCTCAGTCTGGTCGGAAGTTACTTTGTTTCTGATACATGTCAAGAACCATCCCCAACTATCAATATTCTTGCCTTATGTAATAGCAAATGCCAATGGAAACAACTTATTATTTCCATGACACCCCATAGCAATCAATAACGTGCCTTTATACTTCCCATACAATTGTGTTCATCAATACTTATTTATCGACAATGTCTTCGAACTCTTCAATAGATGGCTCGAATGACCAGAACAATGCGTTGGAATATCCGTTGTTTGCAATATTAATGTCAAATGTTTTCCAAATTACAACACATCCAGGATTTGCTTGCTCTATGGCCAAGAACAAATGTGGCAACTCTGTATATGATTGAAAAAAGTGACCAAATAAGTGTCTAAGTGCTTTATGTTTTCCATCCAATGTCTTTTTGTATGATATTTCATATCCTCATTTCTCCATCACACTTGGCTTGAATGTTGTACCGTAGTCAGTCGTGAATTGCGCCTCTTTAATTGTCTTTATGAGCAAAGAACCAAGTTGGAGTCCAATTGATGATGTTCCCGCCAAGCAAGGATTGACATTATGATGTTGCCCTTTATATTTTGTTGATAAATAAATAAGCAAGTATCTTTCTTATAACTATGGCACAAAGTAGCTTCCATACAGACATTGACATTCTTCGCTTTTCTTACACTTCTTTTTTAAACGAGCAATTTTTTTTTAGAATGCAACAATGAAAAACTCGTAATGTACTTTTTAATTAGTGCAAATCTTGCTCTCTCTCTTGCAAATCGATGAATTAAAATTCGCAACTACAAATTCTCCACTCAAATAACCGGTAATATGTTGCACCCATGGAGTCCAACCACTTGAAATAACATTTCAAGTTTTCAACATGTTCAAATTGAGGTGTTGGTGGTATGATAATGAATGTGGAATGACTTATCCGTTCCTTTTCAATATCTAGGATATTCAATACATCACAAGATGCTGCATGGGAAGAGACATATATCCCTCGCTCATTCTCCAAAACTTGGTTGAAAATCTGAAATGATGATACATGTCCATCACTGGAATGATAATAAAGGCCTCCATTAGATTCATCGCATCTCATCAAATTCACTGTCAGCTTCTTCCATAACTCGTAGTCTCATCATCTTCATACCCAAAGATCCTGCACTAGACCGCCACAGTGCCCACAACCATAGTCAAATTCCGCAACATTATAATTGTCACGAACCAATAAATCTATATGGTCACCCACATATTGATTCACTCGTGGCTTGACTCAAACAACTTCAATATACAACTAATTTCTCAATGCCAGGCTGTGAAGTTAACCATGTTCACATTCGACACACTACTGTCATCCCATATTGGTCGTTGGAACCTATTTCCACTTTTAGATACTACAATCGAGGACTAATTTGAACCTTGTTTGTCAATGGTTGTCCTGAGTATATCATATCACTCAATCGCTCAAACGCGGCATTCAACCCATACATCCAAAGGCATGTAATAAAAACTTCTGTTCTCTTACAGATATTTGACATTTGTTTCAGTCTTCAATATATTTCCATTGTAATAACATATCACAGGAATAGATGAAACAAACATAATTAACCTGTACAAAATGGTCCCAAATGAATTAAATAATATGAGAGGTCATTATCCTTACCATTTAAACTACATTCACGATGCTACATTCAATCAAATTGCTTAGCCAATGAATATTTCATAACGTGGTGTTATTATCAATGCCTTAACCTTTCTCAATACCTAACCCCAATAAAAATTTAGGTCATATGTACTCGTCAAAACGCTAAGGATGTCATAATCTGGGAAAGAGATTTTCTAACAAAGTCTTGTACCACTATGATGTCGAACCAACATGACCACCTCCCTTATGCCTTGTAAGTACATCGTACGTGGTTCTATGTTTTTTTTTTTTTAAGTTACATAGTGAAATTAATTTATTTTGGAAAAAAAAAATCTCCACATAAATCACATCAACTTTATCATATTCCATTCTTGTTATGACACATAAATCATGTGGGATTAGTATGTTATTTTTGTCAAGGATGTGAGACAGCAAGATCAAATATAATTTGACACGGCACCTACCATTATTGAATAATTCAATAGAGCAGATTCATGAATTAATGAGGCAAATATGTTTTAGGATTAGATGAGACCCTCTATTTCATTAAGAGTTCATCAAACTACCAAAATTAAAGTCAAGGAAATATATTTTGATGAGACAAAAATGTCATAACTTCTTCACAAACCCCAACCGCCACCTAGATGTACTTTTTTTTTTCTTTTCATATAAAGCATCTTTCATTTTCTATTTCCTAAATAAAATAAAATAAAAAGAAAGAAGAATGAGTGGATTGCAAAAATAAAATAAATTAAATAATGATGGGTGTGTAGCATGTTGCTGGGATAAGTGGGGTGTTAAGGGGAGAAGGGAGAGGTGGGGGGGCATGGGGAAGGGTGGCAGGAGGGGATATGGAGGGTAGTTGAGGTTTTTCAAAAAATTTATAGCATTTTTTTTTTAATTTTGGTTGGTTTTAGGCTTAATTGAGATGTTTTCATAGCCTTTTTGTAAAATATGAGGCCTAACTAACCTTGAAACATAATTCCCTAAAAATTAACACCTATGTCATACTTTACTATTTCAGAACATTTCTTTACAAGAAAACAGTAGTTCAAAGAATATACCAAATGGGAGAAGAAGTTCAATGTACTTAGGGCAATGGATGATAATTTATCAATGTATGTAAGATTGAAATTACTACTAATTTTCTATACATTTTTTCTATGTACATATGATTATATATACCTCTAAAAATATCTATTTTCTTTTATCTTTATATTACTATCAACCATCGAAGCAACTTGATCGGATCATGAACATGGGTTAATCAAGTTAGGACTCAAAGAAATAAAGGAAGAAAAAGTGTTATATAATGCTTAAAGCATAAAATGAAATTTAAACGCATAAGATTCATTTAAAGAAAGTTTACTATGATAATGCTTAAAGCATAAACGGATTTTAAATGATAAAGATTATTTAAAGAAAGTTTAAAGTTATAAATGTTTAAAGCATAAATTTGATTTTAATGGTATAAGTATTTATGGAAAGAAAGTTTTAAAGAAGCAAATGTTTAATGTATAATGGATTTTAATTGTATAAGCATTATTATTTTTGCATGATCGAAAAACGTTATTTTAATTTAAAATGCACACTCATCAAAATCTTTACCATTCTTTTCCGTGTTTCAAAACATTCAGGACTCCAAGACAGCGCCTGACAGAGGTCACTCCTGCGGCAAAGAGGCCTTCCAATATCAAGAGACGACGCATGTGACTACATTGAAAATAATAATTTGTGATATTGTATATGTGAATATTTTGTCATGTTTTGATAAAATTATGCATGGAATTGAATAAGGTTTAAAAGCTGTTTTGGATGGATTTGAAAGAAATAAATGTATATATATGTATATTAGTTTGATTGTGGACGAGGAGTCCTAATATGGAAGTTGATGAATTGAAGTTTAGAAGCTTAAACGTTTTCATCGTGCTTTAGAAATTTTAAAGTCCGAAAAACGTAGGAAAACTCGGCCGATTTTTCCCGAAAAATCTAAGTGTTGAAAAGAAAAAGAAAGAAATTTTTTTAGCACCCGCCTGGGCATTATTTTTAAAAAGATATGTGAAGAATCAGAAAGGGGTTCGCCCACTGATTAATTTGGCTGCTTTTGGGCGAAGTTTCTATATCCGTTGAGTGCCTGAGGCTCCCTGGGTCATGAGCATCCGGCCTGATCCTTCATGAATAAATTAAATCAAACGCGCTATCCATAAATCCAAGAATCAATCAAATTAAAGTTCACGCTCATGATCAGGGCATTTGAAATTCCTTGAGTTAAAAACGTCATGTTAACAACCAGATTTGTCGAAGATAAACTTATATACTCGTGACGCACTAGTTTGGATATTAGTTTGGCTAGAAAACTAAATTTGTCATTTTTTTTTCCCACAAATACTATTTCGGTCTAAAACTCCTTAGTTTTTCCCCTTTGTTTTCTTTATTTTAGAATCACCTTTTTAAATTAAAATATTTTTTGCAATTTTTAAATTATTCAAGATGTAGAATAGATGGCGTATCATTTTCCAAACATGATTAAAAAAATAATTTTAGGTCTAATTAATAAGCCTAGCACGACCTTAATAGCCTATCATTTATAGCACTACTATAAATGATGAAAGAATCATATTTGCTAGAGTTAAGCTTATACATGTCTCCTCATATATAAAATAAGCTACCTAATAAGGACATGTTTGATTCATATTTTTAGAAATAGTTCTTAAGAACGATTTTTGAAAATGCGGAAAATATTATTTTGATATTATCTAAAAAATTGTTATTGTTTTATAAATTTAATGTTTTTTATATTCTTTGCGTCTTTCATAACAAAAAAATGGAACAAAACTTGTTTTTTATGTTTTTTTTGTTTTTCACAACAAAAAACAAGTTTTAAAACCTGTAAACAAACAGGGCCTAAGAAGGTTGGTGACATTTTGTCATTTAAATGGTGGTTATTGTTTTTGTAAATGACGCAAAAAGAACAAAATAAAAATAAATGAAGCAACACAACACAAATGGGTTTCAAAAGAGAATGAAGAAGGCTAACTTTAATAGAGTAAGATTTGGTATTCGCTAAATTAATGACATCATATTCTCACAACTCTTGATAGATCTATTAGAGTGATCAAATTTCATATGGCCTCTAGAACTACTAAGAGGCATTCCTAAAAAGGATCATGTATTATATCTGTTTTCATTAAGATAGAAATACCAAACCAAATATCGCAACTAGTCGATCCTTATACAATGCTAAAGATCATAGGCAGGTTGCAGGAGTAACTATTAATTTTTTAGGAGTTCAAATGATGATTCAATTACCAATAATAAATAAATAAATAAAAACACAATTTAAATCATAAAGTCCCCACTTATTATTATTATTATTATTATTATTATTATTATTATTATTATTTTATCCTTTGCAAGGTGTGGATAAGATAAGATAGGAAAGGAGGAATAAACTTCTCCATTTGATTTGAAAATATGTATTAGGGGGTTAACAAATTCAAAGCTAATTAGAATATTAATTTTGACAGAACTTATCTTCCTACTGCTCCACGGAGGTTATTTGAAATGAAAATAAAAGAATAACTAAGCACCCAACAAATTATACAAAAAAAATTGATAATAATATTCCCACGAGAATATAAATAGTGAACACAAATCCTCGAGATAACTCAATCGATGGGGCATTGGGTTTGCTCCACAATTTAAGTTTTGGGTCATCTAAAAGAGGACCATTTTAAACAAAAAATTTGAAAGTTATATTTATTTAATAAAATGGGTTATTTTGAACACAATTTTGTATGATGGGGGTGTCCAAGACTCCAAGTCAATAGGCGTTGTTTTGTAGAGTTTTAGATTGCAATACTTCATCTGAAAAAAAAAAATTTATAAAATTAGTTTCAAACTCAAACTAATACCCAAAATAATGTGTTTAGGGTAAATATCATTGTCATGGACAACGGTAATTAGAATTTTTATCAAATACCGTTGTCATAGACAGCATTTGATAAAAATTATAATTGTCGCTGTCAATGATAACAACATTTGACAAAAATTCTAATTACCGTTATCTATGACAGCGGCATTTGCCATCTTCTAATCCTACGTGGCCCAAACACACTATTTTGGGTATTAATTCGACTGCAAAACTAAATTCGTTATTTTTTTCCCCAAAAACACTATATTATAAATGAAAGGTTTTTGAAATAAATGAAGCCACCCCAGATTCAGCATCACACAATAAAGTTGTTCCGAATTCAGTGTTTTGCAATGAATGGATTCATCTAGAATTCTGTATACATAAATCATCATTAATAATGTAATTAATACCTTCATTAATTCATACATTAATGAGGATATTGAAAGGTCACTTTTGGAGCTCATAACAGCCTTCCACCCTATGTATGACGTGATTCCGGGAAAAAACAGCTCCATCTTTCTCCCATCTTTCTCCGTTTCCGACATTATTTCCATCTCTCTGAAATTCTCTTATTTTTCTCAGATATAAGAGTAATTGCCCCTTTGGATCACTAGTCTAACAAAGATTTTCAAAACGTTACGCACGTAGCTCGTCTTCGAGTAATCATCTAAGTCCTACCTTAGTTAGTTAACCTTTTGTTTTTTCTTAAATAAGATAAACAAAGGATTTTTTTTTTTTTTTTTTTTTGAAAATGTCAAATCTTACAAAATTAGAGTTCGTGGCCCTTGATATTTATGGAAAAAAAACTATTTCTCATGGATCCTTGATTCTAAGATCCACCTTGATGTTATGAATTTTGGGAAATACAATAAAAGAAGGAAATCAAGCATCCCTGCAATGTAACACCCCAAATTATACCATGACAGTTTTATAACATGTTTTTGGTATAATAAAAGTAAATGTATATATTTTCAGAATAAAATAATATTAAAAATAAAATAAGCAAAACCCGGAATTTATACAAAACACAAGGGTAAATTGATCATTTACCAATTTAGGACCAAAGGGTCATAATTTAATAAGAATATATGCTAAAGTGAAAATAAGACAAGTAAAGAGTGCAATTAGATGGAAGTTGAAGGACCTAAATGCAAAAATGAGAAAAAGAATTCAAAAATAAGATAAGGCCAAACATGGCCTTATCTTAAAGCAAAAATATCTCATTTTGGCATAAAAGATAGGGCAAAAACGGATAGGAGAAGGAGAGAAGAGAAGAAGAGGAAGAAGAAGAAGAGGAATAAGAAGAAGAGAAGAGAAGAAGGAAGGGAAAAGAAGAGCAAAGGTATGGAATTCTAAAGTTTTGTATGGATTTCCATGAAATTGTATAGATTTCCATGAAATTGTATGGATAGTAGCTTGTTCCCAAACCTAGGGTTTTATTAGGATTTCATCATAACCCTATATGTCTTGAAAGTAGGGTTGGTAAAACCCTAAAGTGTCCAAGAAGAGTATGAAATCCTCCCTATGAGGTTGGATTCATGGTTTACTACTTTTTATGTTTGGTTTATGTATGGGTTATGACCACATTGGGAGTTGTTGGGAGTAATTGTGATAGGTTTTTTTGAAACAAGATGGAATAGAGGGAAGAGATGGAAGGTGCAGAGTGGAAAGAGGGAAAATCCGCTCATTCGGGCACTTCCATGACTGGGTACCTGAGGGGGTGGTACCAAGACCACTCCATGCAGTAGACCAAATGGTACGGCAGATCATCCAAAGTGGTACCCGATTCATCCAGTGGTACCTGTACCACTCAATTTAACATGAATGGCATTCCAGATCGTGCGGCACCGATGTAGTACCTCACTTTCCTCCTGCAAATTCTCGCTCAGATTTTGACATTTTTGGGTTCCAAATTCACACTTCGAATATATGTGAACCCCAGTGGAATCTCACTTCTCAACTTGGGGTTCAAATAAGAGTGAAACTTATGAAAATGCACTGGTGATCATCGCCCTGCGAGTTTGATGTGGGCAAACTTAATGCCCTATGATAGAATAGTGAGTTCTTAAACAAGTATAAGTCTATTAAAAGTACAAATAAGTATATGAATTTGTTATATGAAAAGGCAAGGCCTAACATGTATAAAAGATTATTTGATAATGAATATCAAGTATACATGATATCGTGAGGTATTCATATATATGAGATATCTTTCTACACATGGAAAAGATTATTAAAGAAAACATAATACGGACCGCCCGCCATGACCGGGTAGTTGGATAGGATAGGGCATGCCCATGTGGACACGTTGTCAGAAAGCATTGCGCTTACAGATCTCGAGAGGCCTTTAGGTCGATGACATAGATCCCATTCGATCACCATACTGCCCGTTTAAGTCATATGAGATCACTCTGCCTCGTATGCTGATAGTACATTCGGGTACATACATATAGAGAACAGTGATAGTACCTTCGGTACATAAGCAGCTTTCCCCGTGATCCACTGCGGGTATTTGTAGGCATGAACATAAAATAAAACAGTGCATATAAAAGGAAAAGTATAAAGAGTATGAGAAAGATATGAGGCGACAAAGATCGTTTATGCGATGATAGTATTACAAGCATAAGAACAATAAATATAGTATAAGATGACACAAAAAGTATATGAAATACGATAAAGAGATAAACATGTTATAAAAAAAAGAAAGTATACATGAGAAATGGAATAAATATATGTACATGTTATATATGTCATAAAGATATGCATGTGTTTAAAGTGGGATGACCCCTTGTTAGATATCATCCATATGTGTAAATCCCCATTGAGCTATGTTTAGCAAGTAATGTTTCATCCGTAGATGGTAAAAAGAGGGAAACCAAATGGTAGACAATCCACATCACAGCCAAGGTCAAATACATCACTATGGGTCCATTGGAAGATTTCTATAATGTATAAGCAGTTCCTTGGTTTCTTTGCAAACAATGGGTTATTGCAAATGTTAAACACTTCCATATATGGAGCTTGTATTTATATTTTGTAATCCGCTGTTACAGAATGTAATACAAGTTAAATGTTTAACATTATAGGTATGAACAATTTTAAAGAGTATATGTGACGCCCCAAAACCGGGGTGTCTCGTTGACCACCATCAACCCGCGGAAATCTACGTGTCTCACGTCATGAGACCCATACGTGAGTAAAATGGCCACGTTGGGCCCATACATCCATACTCACCAAAATGTATATTTTATACAAAAGAATTTAATTACAATTTGTTTTTATTCAAATTATCTAGAACTGGGTATTTTGCCCATATTTTTACAAAAATACATAATAAGGCCATACTAGGCCATTTCTTCACCTCTATGGCCTCGGATGCATCCCATCCTGAAAAGGCCTTCACCAAATAAATATATCTCCTTTCACAAGGCGAGCAAATGCCCAAGAGGGAATTCTCTTCCTACTGGATTACTCCCACCTAAGTGCTCATGCAATGGCACACCAAATATTCAATGCATGTAAACCCACGCACATACTAGGTATGCAAGCATAACAAAACCTACACATGTTATTTATTCATAACAATAACATAAGATTACTTCCCACACTGGCTAATGTAATAACTAGCTCATCTCTGACTCCACAAAATCACAATCAACATGTTATTCACTCATGGAAATAACGCAACATCACAGGTTTCACACAACACCGTGGATCAGTCTGAAAACCACTCTAGGGATTTCTTCAACTGTCCAAATCTTCCGGGATCCAAAACCACTTGCCATCCGTGCCTTAACAAATCCCCCATCCATTAAAATTGTCTTAATAAAGAGTAAACAAGCAGGAGAAAAACCCACCTTCGTGGAGTTTTCGAAACTCCCCAAAACCGCACACACATTCTGCCGGGGAGCAACTTTGCTTCTTGCCTCGCTGGAAACCGACGGTCCGATCGCCGAGAATTCTAGAGAGAAGGTGAAGCTTCTCTCTCTAAAATCCCCCTTTTTCTCTCTCTTTCTCGTTTGGTCTTTCTCTCTCTTCCTCTCCCTCCCAAACCAGATTGGTCTAGATTGAGGTCAAGAGAAAAGTCCTCTCATGCCACTTGTCACTTTCCCATTGGTTCTTAGGATTTCCCCCTATCCACTTATCCATCTAACTTAGATTTCCCTCCACTCACAAGGTGCCATTTGTCACTCATGGGCCCAACTTGAGCTCATGTTGACTTGCTCACAGATTGACACGTGGCGCCTCTTAAGCCACTCACAAGGTGCCAAGTGTTCCGCACTACCCCGTCGTCAAAAACGTGAAATCTCGACCACTTTAACTGACTAAATTCGACGTAGCTAGATTTCGAGATCGATTCCAACTGAAGTCCGTTTGGCCATCCGAGATCTGTAGTACTCGAATTTTAACCGAAATTACCATTTCACCATTTTTCATAAAATTAGATTTTCTCGGGGTTTCACATTCTCCCCCCCTTAAAAGAATTTCGTCCCGAAATTTTGTACAATCATAACAAATCACATGCATATGCAACGTGCACTATGCCATGTATGTAAACTAGTCATTTCAATATTGAACGACTAAACCCAGTACCTATGTAACCCTAGACAACCCCTGCTTGGTGTGCAAACGCTGACATTCTCAAAGTCACAATCACTGACAACCCAATGGACCATCAACCTAATCCATGTCATGAATGACATCCATATACCGAGCCCTTGCCAGCTTACTAACACCCAATGCAATTTCCAATGGGTATCCAAATCTCGAGTCACTCCCCGACTTATCACTCAACTTGATAACCACACTGCGTGGTCTACGAGTCACCCCACCTACTCTACCAACTCTAGTTCATGATAACCATGACCGTGTTTTCATCCTGCACAGAACTTTCGGCTTCACACTCACAGCCTCCACATCCACAAATTTCAACATCTCCACTGCCCCACAACCCACATATAAATTTCAACATATTCCATGGGTCTCACCTACAATACAAATTTGATATCCTCATGTATCTCTACACCCCGCTACTGCAAATTTCTTAGATACTCTACTGGTCTCTTACACCCACAGAAATTTTGATATCTCACTTGTGGGTCTCTTACACTAATACGTAAATTTCGGATTCTCCATGGTCTTTACACCTAATAATGTAAATTCAAAGATATCTCCCGTTTCTTACACGCATTCACAGAAATTTTGGATTTCTCCACTAAAATCTCTTACACAAAGCACCCACACTGTAGCCTGATATCTCCCAGGCCCTTTACACCCACACAAAATTCGATATCTCCCAGTCTCTTACACTCACATAGGACCTTCTCGGGAGCAGCCACTCCAAGGGTCTCCCTTCACCTCGAATTCCATGAAGCTTTTCACCCGAAGGATCACCACCCCCTTCTGTTTCGCCCAAACACATTAACTACTCTTCATTTCCTCGACATTTTAAACTATGAGTCTTCATTTCGACGTAGTCCCGAAAGACAATTCAACCCACACTCACCAAGAGTGGTGAATGACCATTTGCTCGCAGTAATCACTCGACTCGACGCCATGTCACCGAGCACCCACACCCTACTCGATGCGATCCCCCCCCGCGGGGGTCCACCATGAGCAAAATCTCGGAGATCTCTAACTCACAATCCCAAACTATCAGGTCAACTCCCTGCCCTACATCCGAAGAACTCAGAATATTCTCAAATATACACCAGCGCTTTCGACATGCGAAAGTACTTTGTAAGACACTTGACCGCTTCTGCGAAGTTAAATGCCAAACATGGGAAACGGTAGAGACCCGGAAAGTTACAAAACTTAAGGACAAAATTGTAATTTGTCCAAAAAAGGGCCAAAAAGACATGGATTAAGAAGATTTGAGGCCAAAATGAAATAAAGGGAAGTTTATTTATAAATAGAATGAGTTATGGGCTTAAAAAGCAAATAAGTAAACTTAACCCAAAAATGGGTTTTTGGAGGGCCAAACAAGGCCTTAGCAAACATGGAATTTAAAAGACCAAAATTGGTCTCATTTGGGAAGAAAGAAAAACGTGAAGAGGAAGAAGAAGAAGAAGAGAAGAAGAGGAAGAGCCAAGATCAAGCAAGCCAAGGTATGGAACTTTGGAATTTTTGGTTTGGAAACCAACTCATTATGAATTTACGAGATTTGGTATGTAATTCGGGCTTTAGCACATTGGCTTTAAGTTCTAAACCTAGGGTTTTCCTAGGGTTTCAATCCTAACCCAAAAAATTATAAGGGCAGATAAAACCTTTAAATAAGAGAAGAAGATCATGAAATCCTCTCGAGGATGGATTCATGTTAAATCGAGAGTCTGAGTTAGCTCTAGAATAACCCAACTAAACATCATGTTTTGGTTTGAGATAGGTCATAAACCCACACACAAATGGGTTGGGCACTATGATAGGTATTTGAAAATAAGATAAGTTATTGAAAGAGGAATGGAGTAGAAAAAGAGCTTGGCAAGATATATATGGAACGGTCTTGAAGTGTGTATGAAGTACAGAGTTGAATCGGGGATCAAAAAATATGGAAAAAAGGGAGAAAATACACATTCTGGACGTTTTAGGTCATGTGTACCTGTGACATGGAATAAAAACAAAACACCTTGAATGTGTACCGGTACACCCTTCCGTAACCAAAAGTGCACCTGCAGACACAGGGGGTAAAATTCAGACACCCTGCTCGTCTTCCCGCCGACCAGCTTTCGTATTTTGGCCATAACTTCATTTCATCCGATCTGGAAATGATTCAAGTGGCCAATTATGACTTCTCAAGGAGAACCAAAACTAGTAAGAAATAGGCACGCTGTACCCCTGGCTCTGGGCACCAAAAATTCACTCAAAGGGGCCATGCAAGCCAATTCCGCATCCGCTTGAATGATAGAGTACCCCGAGTCAAGCTGACGTATCTTGAGTCTTGTTCGACTGGGTGATTCCAGTTGGAATAGAACCCTTAGCACCTTAGATTTAAAGGAGTACAAAGATCCAGTGTCAAATATCGAGACAAGGCACTGAAAAATAAATATTTCAAACTGTCCCTAAAACTCCAGAAACTCTAATTAGTTGGCACAAAAATGCCATAACTTGAGTTTGGACGACCGATTGATTGATTCCACCTCGGTAAAGTGTAGATTCGTTAGAAGAATAAGAATACATGAATAAGGTGTGATTACATGCTCATCATACCACAAGATATGGAATACGCTTCGATCCGTCATGAACACACAATGAAGCTAAGAATGTCCCTATTATAAGATAGTAAGTTATCGACCTCGTGATAATTGTAAACTACTACATCTCGGCTATTAAATGACACAAAGACTCCTGGGTCTGGAAATTAGTACTTGAGATTCCCGATTAGTGCTACGGCACTCGATTAGTACTTTGGTATTTCCGATAAGGCATGAAGACTCGATTAGTACTCTGGCATTTCCGATAAGTGCTAAAGACTTCGACAAGTAATTTCTAAGATTCGACAAGTGCTACGGCACTCGATTAGTACTTCTAAGACTCTTAATACGTAAGCTACGGCACTCCTGCCTTGATTAGTGCTACAAAGACTTCCGCATCAGATAGTATCTTCTGGTTACTATTGCCAGGTCCTACCATTCAGACATCGGGGCCTAGGAAGTCAAACAGTTATATGATAAAACTCTGAATAGATAATAAGAGTAAAGATCTGAATGTACTCCTGTATCTGAATAAGTCTTGTAGTACCTACGGGTACTCCTATATCTGATAAGTCCTATATCTGAATAAGTTCTGTACCTACGCGGTACTTCAGACTGAATATCCTGTGAGTACCTTATGTGCATTCAGATCCGATGCAAGTCCCGTATCTCGAATGTGTTATGTCCTCGTATCCGATGTCCCGGCTCTCGATGAAGTTCTCAGAGTACCTACGGGTACCCTATATCCGAATAAGTCTTGGTAGTACCTACGTACTCCCCAGATCTCGAATAAGTCCTCGTAGGTACCTAATTTAAAATTCTCGTATCCGATAAGTCCTCAGATTCGAATAAGCTCCGTCCCGTGATCCGGGAGTATAAGTCCTTGACCGAATAAGTTTTGTCCTCAGATCTCGATAAGTCCCTGCTTTCAATAAGTTCTACCTCAGACTGATTAAGTTCGGTAGTACCTAATGGTACTCAGATTGGATTAAGTTCTGTCATTTCTTTGATTATGCCTCAGAGTACCTACCGGTACTCGTATTGATTAAGCATGTCAGATCTTATTAAGTTCAGAGTATCTACGGATGGCTCTGTATCTAATCAAGTTCTGTAGTACCTACGGGTATTCCCGTGACGGTAATATAAATATAAGTCCAAGAGGAAAACCTAAGGGTACTGTGATCCGTAAAATAAGTATATGTATCCGCTCGACCAGATCGCTTCCGGACTAATGTCCATACTGAGAAGTGTATCTCAGATACGCCTAATCTGACCCTCGTATGTGATACGATTATGATTAGTTCCGACTTATTGTACTCCACTAAAAATTTCGCGACGAGGATAATATCCCCAAAGATAAGTATATGCCCGTAAGATCAAGATAAGTTCCTCAGAAGACAAGTATAAGCTCCTTAATACATGTATGATCCTAAATACATGTATGTTCTGTAATGCACGATAAGATCCGAAATAAAATCAATATGTGCTCGAAATACCGTGATAAGTCTCGTAAGACTGTGATATACTTTTAGTATTAAGCATAAGATACTAAGTACCAAGATAAGTTTTGGTAGTACTTACAAGTACTTCCGTATAAGAATAAGTTCCAATACCAAGATACATCGTCTGCACTGTGGATACCTACGGTGCTCCTCGAACTAAACTCCGTAGTATAAGTACAAGTTTCAGAATTCCTACGGAGTCCCGACTAAAATAAGTCTATAAGTATGTCCCTGATAAGAATAAGCTCAGAATCTCCTACTGAGTCCCGAATAAACATAAGCTTGTTATGAGCTTAAGTACTTGTATAAGTCCATGATACGAATGCATGAAATTTCTGATATCTGTTATACACTTATTATCATTGTGTATATGTATGTGTATCTGTATAAGTTATAAGATATGTTTCCACTAAGCTGCAGTTTAGCACGGCTTTTAAATCCTGTAGGTACAGAGAAGACACAAGAACATCCGGATACAAATTGGCCAACACACTTGTGCGGTTCACTACATGTAGGTGCTCTGTGGTTCTGATTTGTAAATGCAAAAGTATAGTTTTGTATTTGTAATGGATTCAGCTTATAGGGTGTTCTAGATTTTGATGGACAATTACTCGATATAGCTTCTTTTGATTTGTATATAATATTTGGATTCTATTATATGGTGTGGGTCATACCCACAGGTACCAGTATGGCTTAAAAAAAAAAATCAGGTAAAGAGTCCCAGCCTGAAGCCAAGACTAACTCTGCTCGGATTCGCTAATCTGCCTGACCGAATCAGGTGACAAGAACATCCACACTGCGCTTTCCAGCGCCCCAACCTCTAGTTCTAAATCATGCCACACAAGATGCGATTAATGAATGAATATGATGGATCCATTCAAACACTACCTAGCCAACAAGTGCAAGAGTAGAAACCACCCGTATATCCAAATACCAGATGTCAAGATGCAGTTAATTGAAGAGACCTATGCCTCCTAGGACAATCTCGTCTCATATGCCCAAGTTGTCGGCATAAATAACATATCATCTGTCATGCCTGACTAAATGCCCCATCCCCGGCCTCCCGGGTCCCGAAACTCGTAGCGTGCCTCGCTCTTCCCGAACCAGAAGAAGGCTGATCCTCCTCTTCACCAAGATCCCAACTGATACCCCGTGCATCCTCTATCTCTCTATGGTCGTGGTCAACCATGGAGTCCATGTCCCAGAGGCAAGTCCCATATTCTCGCCCCGAATGGGTAACCTTAACCCATTCTCGAATCTCCTAACCTCGGCCACGTCCGTGGCCACGTAGCCATAAGCAAAACGGGCTAGCTCCGTTAACCTAGCCACATACTCAATCACCGTCATGGCCCCCTGCTTCTGCTCTAGGAACTCCTGAGCCTTTACATGCCTCGCAGTATCCGGAAAATACTTGCCCATGAAAAGATCATGGAACTCCGCCCAAGTCATTTCCTCTAGATCTCTAGAGGTCTTTGCCCAATTCCACCATACTTGGGCCTCACCCTCTAGCTGGAATGCAGCTAGTCTGATCCTGGTTGTATTAGAGACAATCTACATAGCCTCCAATACCTTCTCAACTTGCATGAATCAATGATCTCGCTCACTACTCCGATCTCCTCCCCGTGAACGCCGGCGACATGTGCTCCCAAACCTCTGAGGTTACTCGGACCTCCCTGGCTACCGGCTGCACTAGCCTGTGCACAGCGTGCTGAATCACTACCTACAACCTCAAGAAAGCCCGCATCAAAAGCCCGTGGCTAGTCAAATTTGGTGCCCGACCAAAGACTCGTGGACGACCTCTTCGTCCTCTCCCTTGACTAGCCATCTACATATGTCAAATGGCAAGTTAAATTCTAATGCAGTATCTCTAAGGCGTAAACACAGCCTTGAGACACTATTCACACACCGAAAAAGTAAAAATTTTCACATACCACGTCAATGCATTTATAGTAAACGCAATACAAATATCTCATATATTAAATCACACACAAGAAAATTTTTAAAAATTTTTGCTTTTTTTTTTTACCCCAGGAATGGGTTAGTTCACGAATCCATGAACAAGGATCCAAACAAGACCCTAAATAGTGCACTCGCCAAAATTGCCAGGTGCACAAGGCGCACACCTAACCCAGTCGCGCACAATCGCGCGCGTAGTGCCCGTGTCGCAGCAGACATGCGAAGCTTATCGCATTTTCGGCAGTCGCGCCGGCACTCGCCGCGACCCAAAGCCTGTGTCGCGGGACACCAAATGGCCTAATGTACTCTAGGCCAGTCATACCTCAAGTCTAGGTCAATACTCAAGAAGGCGACCTGTGTCATGTAATTCACAAAACGAGGTCACGACTTCGCTTCCTACCAAACCCGCACTGTGTCGCGACTTTCCGTGTCAAGCACCGATCACCGCCAGTCGCGTGACATCAATCCCATGTCGCGACCTCCTTTCCACCCAACAAATACAAACCAGGTCGTGACCTTAAAATGGGGTCGCGACCTCCACTTTCAATAGCCGTTATGACGAAATCCGGTCGCAATTCCCAATGGTCGTTGACCCCGACTCCAAAACCTCAAGTCGCTAAACTCGAGGTCCGTCGCACTCAAACCGTGTCATGACGCCAACTTCCGGGTCTCGACTTCAAGCCCAACCAAACCAAATCGCGACCTCAATTCAGTCCTAACCTACAACGACCCCTTTTTCATGGTCACAACCCACAGTCCCACTGGGCCCAAACCAAGTCAGCAATGTAAACTGTGCCGCGACTAAGGCTACTCCCTAAAGCTTCTTTAACCCCGTCACGACCTCAACCAAAATCGTGACCTGTGGTTGCCCCCGTACCAAATCCCTTTGTCGCAACTCCACTCAAGACTAAACCAGTCATGACCTCTCAAAGCCAAGTCACACCTAGGACCCAAAATCAAGTCGCACAAGATTCCCTCGCCCGCACCCGCCCTCGCATGTCACGACCTCAAAACTAGGTCGTGACTTCCAGTGCTGAAATCGCGCTTCCATTCTAGCTTTTGCCTTGCACAATTTTTTTTTTTTTTTTTTTTCATATCCTCCAGTAACCTTCCTGCTACTTCGAAGATGAAGTAGCTTGAACACTGCAATTCACCCACTTCAATATATATATATATATATATATATATATATATATATATATATATATATATATATATATATATATATATATATATATATATATTTTCATTCAATTTCGACCATTTTGCCTAAAAATTCTCGAACTAACCTTAAACATCAAACTGTGGTTTTGTTTTCTAATTCTAATGCCCAACATCATCACTTTCTCCTAAGCTACTCATCAAGCATATACACACAACACATACAACATACAATTAATCACACATCACATTACTAGTGGTTTTGTTTTCTCTAATCTCCAATGTTCAACACACTTTCTCCAGTTACTCATCAAGCATACAAAGCACAAATACATACAACACACAACTAATCACACATCAAGATGACCACCAAATGCACCATGATGCATAATCTATCCTAAGTGTCTATCAAGTCCTAGGTATATCGTGATACCTAACCCTACACCCACCCAGCCCCCAAGTAATCAAGCACTGGGCTCCATACCAGCTTCGGATGCCCCAAAACCAGTGTGTCTCTGACCACCGTCAACCTCGCGCAATCTGGCTGTCTCACGTCATGAGACCCCACACGTGGAGAAAACACAACATCCGGGCCATACGTCCATACTCACCAAATGTATATTTTATACAAAAGAATTTAATTACAATTTTTTTATTACAAATTATCCAGAACTGGTCTTTGCCCATATTCTACAAAAATACATACTGCGCCACATTAGGCCATTTCTTCGCCTACGGCCCTGATGCATCCCATCTGTGTACGCCTTCTGACCTAAAATAAATATATTCTCGACAGGTGAGCAATGCCCGCACGAATTCCTCCTACTGACACTTCACCTAAGTGCTCATGCAATGGCACACCAACATTCAATACAACTACACGCAAACATATACTAGGCATGCATATATTAACAAAATCCCATACATGTTATTTATTCATAGCACAACATAAGATTAGCTCACGGCTGGCTGTAATCCGCTGGGCTCATCTTGGGATCGCCACAAAATCACAATCAAAGATGTTATTCACCATAGAAATAGTGCCAACATTACACAGTTACACAAATGCCCGTGGACTGGCCCAAAACCACTTATGGATTTCTTCAACGGTCCAAATCTTTGAACTCGGTAAACCACTGGCCATCCATGCCTTAACAACCCCATCCATTAAACTACTCTACCAAAGAAAGAAAACAAGAGGTGAGAAAAACCCCTACCTTCCGGAGCTCTGCCGAAACCCCCCAAAACCGACACGCACGTACTCGCTAGGGAGCAACTTGTTTCTTGCTCGCCTGAACCAACGGTCCGATCGTCGGAATTCTGCAGGCATGCGTAGCTTCTTTCCCCAAAAATCCCTCTCTTTTCTCTCTCTTTTTCGTTTGGTCTTTCTCTCTCTTCCTCTCCCTCCCAAACCAGATTGGTCTAGATTGAGGTAAAGAGAAAAATCCTCTCATGCCACTTGTCACTTTCCCATTGGTTCTTAGGATTTCTCCCTATCCACTTATCCATCTAACTTAGATTTCCCTCCACTCACAAGGTGTCATTTGTCACTCATGGGCCCCACTTAAGCTCATGTTGACTTGCTCACAGATTGACACGTGGCGCCTCTTAAGCCACTCACAGGCTATACAAGTCATTCCGCACTACCCTGCCACGTACTCGAAACGTGGGAAATTCCGATTGTTCTGGATTTTTAAAAGAATTGACGTGGTAGCTAGATTTCTCGAGACGATTCCAACTGGGTGAAGTCCTGCTTCACATCCGAGATCTAGAAAATTAATTTTCAAATCGAAACAACATTTCACCATTTTTCGAAAAATTAGATTTTCTCGGGGGTCACAAGATAAGTTATAGTAAATAAAAGTTAATACATCAAAGCATCCCGATTCCATTCCTGACCGCAAATCGTAAATTGACTAGAACTAGGGTGCCAGAATCAGTCAGATCAGCCCAAGTTTAAGACATTTCTGTAAGTTTCGGCTTCAGTGGCCTGAGTGTAGTATAGATAGAAAAGCATGTGTTTAGTAAATGTGTCGACCACGTGGATGTCCTTGTGTTTGCATGTAGGATCGCCTTCAAAACCAAACTCTAAGAAGTAAATCTAGAGTGTTAACTCGAGATTAGGTGCCATAGCATTTGTCGGGATCCTCTCGAATTGTCGTATGAGACAAGTTCCCGCTTAAATACAATGAAGCATCGAGGATATCTCGTAATATGACTCACTTTATTAGAAAGATTATCACCCAAAAGCCCCAACATACATGGTAAGTAAGACATGGGTCGAGGGAATCCATGGGACAAAACAATGAAGAGTCCGATAAAGTCAATTCTACTGAAAAGCCGCAAAGAATATTGGGAGGAAGTTGGGATGCCCTCCGATCATGTAGGTGATTCATGCAGCCCACCATTACAAGATGAAAGGATATGATTGGTGGAAACTAACGTTAAGAAGTCCATGATTCCAACCATGACTCGGGAGTCTTTGTCTAAGAGTTCAAGGCAAAGTACGTTACCGAGATGTAGGCTGGGGAGTCCATGGGAAACAGCTTGAATTTAAAGCAGCTGAATCGCCAAGGGTTGAATATGAGAAAGAATCTGCACCCGCCTCGCTAAAGTAAAACTTAGTCAGTCCTCAATGACATTTCTGTAGGAAATTTGAAGATGGACTGCATGATTCCCTTAAGAGGTATTTCCGCACCTATGACTTCTTCCAAAACAAGGATTTTTATCAATTGGTTCAAGCCGCAATGAAAGTGAGATCTAGAAACGAAAGAAAGAAAGAAAGATCTCAAAAAAGAAGTTTTCTAGAGGAGCTTCGCCTCCTGTGGCAAAGAGCTGGGGTGAGTCTCCAACTCAATCGAATATAGTTCGCTACAAGAGAAGGCAAGGGTCCGATGTAAAGGACCTAATACGTAGAGGTGCTCATCAGACAGGAGAACTCAAAGTGCCCCATCACATCGACGATATTTGGGTGTAGATTGTTGACAGGACTTCAGATGTGGAAGCACTGAACATCTGATGGAAAATTGTCCTAAAAAGTCAAGAGACAATAGGAATCCTCAAAGTAACAGTAGAGAGAGGTCTGCGGCACCACCGTTGACTCGAGATAGAGGTAGAGGTCAAGGGGGCCAGAGCCAGCATAAAGGATGAGGAGGTACAGTGTCAAAGACAGTAGATCACCCTATGCCTACAGCACTAGCACGAGCATATGCTATGAAGGCTCGTGAGGATCAGATGCTCCAAGGATTAAGTCATATATATTTTCTCTTATATGATATCAGACGCATGAATTATCAGATCCCGATCTAGCTTCATTCATATGTGTATGCATTGAGCATGTGTTCTACTAAAATACCAATGTTGAAATGTGCTTAGAATATGACATGCATGTGACTAGTCCATCGGGGCAATGTGATTAGCGTGTTCAGCGTATGTGCTACGTAAATTGTCCCATTGTTATGCACAAGCAAGAGAAGTTTCTCACGATTTGATACCTTACCATTTCGAGAATTAATTTGATTCTAAGAATGGATTGGTTGTCTAAGCATTGGAGCGATCGCTGATCGTGTGGGACAAAAGACGCCGTCAGATGCTCCTCACTAAAATCGAGGTGATAGTACAAAGCATCGGATCAAGTGCAATGTCCACGTGATCTCCGCTTATGCCAGAGACTTATGAGAGCATGGAGACATTCTGGTTGTAATACCCAACTCCAAGAGAGGTCAAGTTGATGCAGAAAGATCCCAAGAGTAAGGAGTTTCCATATGTATTCCCCGAAGAGTTGGCCATGTATTCCACTGAAAGGGAGGTGGACTCTAGCCATATAAATTGTATCAGAATGGGCCCTATGTGGGTACCCATGATGGCTCCAACCTGAAAGAAAAAGAGCAAAGAGTCAATCGCAAGAGCTTTTGGATAAAGGATTTATCCGACCCAAGAGCCACCTTGGGGTGCACTGCTTTATCTGGGTGGAAAAGAAAGATGGCACTCACTGATGTGCATTGAATATCGGCAAATCAACAAAGTGACAAAGGAAAAACAAATACCCATTGCCGAATCGAGGATCTGGCTCAATCGGCCTGAGTGGAGCAGTGTCTTTTCGAAGATAGACTCGACGTGGTATTATTGGGCTAAGAGTAAACGGGCGGAGTGTGGACGTAAGACCGTATTTAGAAAACTTATGATGGGCCATTATGAGTTTTTGGTAATGCCATTTAGGTTGACTAATGCACCGGCAGCATTCATGGATTCATGAATGTGTGGTGTTTCGACCTTATTTAGATCAGTTTGTCGTGGTCTTTATTGATGATATATTGGTATATTCCAGAGATGAGCAGGAGCATGAGCAACATTTGAACATAGTTCTACAGACTTTAAGAGAGAAAAAGTTATTTGCTAAACTCAGCAAGTGTGACTTTTGGCTAAAGGAAGTTTCATTCCCAGTCATATTCTGTGGTCTCGTTAAGGGTATAATGAATGATCCCGCTTAAGATCAAGTCAGAGGAATTGAAGCCACCCTATAGTAAATGTATGAGAAGTTTCTTGGACCTAGTAGGATATTATGGAAGATTTGTGAAAGGATTTTCTGTCATAGCTTCTCCGCTCACAAAATTACTCTTCTGAAATGTGCAAGTTTCCGAGGATGACAAATGTCAATAATTTTGAACAAATAAAGGATGCCGGTCAAGCACCAAGATGATAATAAATTTACCACAGGAAAAGAGTATACTCTATATAGTGATGCTTCAGGAATTGGTCTGGGTTGTGTGTTAATGCAAGATGGTAAAGTAGTGGCTTATGCATCCAGGCAGTTAAAGCCACATGAACAAAATTATCCCACTCACACTCCAGAGTCGGTCGCTAAGAATGCTTTCGCTTGAAAATATGACGACACTATTTATATGGGGAAAAGTGTAAATTTACACAGATTACAAGAGTCTCAAGTACTTGCTCACTCAGAAAGAATTAAATTTGAGATGGAGGAGGTGGTTAGAGCTATTTAAAGATTATGACTGTATAATAGATTATCACCCTGGAAAAGTTAATGTGGTAGCAGATGCCTTAAGTAGAAAGGCAATGGCAACTTTGTTAATACAGCACAGTGAATGGAGACTAGTAGATGATGGAGCTATATTAGCTTCCGATTAAGCACGGCTTGTGCTAAAGCAAATGATTATAGATGAGCAAGAGAAAGCTAGTGAAGAGCTACGAGAAAAAGTTCTGAATGGTTAGAGATGGTGACGAGGCGAATTTTTCGGTGAAGAATGCGGGAAGTTTGTATTTCCCGGAAGCAATTATGTGTGCGGATGATAAAGAGCTAAAGAAAAAAAGTTGTTATTTGAAGCTCATGTGACGATGTTACCATGCATCCTAAGGTAATAAGATGTACGGGATTTGAAACAACATTATTGGTGGAAATGAATGAAAGAGATGTGGCAGTACGTGTCTAAATGTTTGATGTGTCGATCAAGTCAAATTTGAACACCCCGAGATTTAGCAGTGCATTGAATCATCCTTCTAATCCCTTAATGAAAGTGGGATAACATTACCATGGATTTTTGTGTCGGCTTTCCCCTCGCCTGACAAAAACATGACTTCAGTATGGGTGATTGATGATAGACTCATAAAGTCGGCCCGGGTTTATCACCAGGTCGGGGTTGGTACGATACATGGATCGACTAGGCGAGTTATGGCAGGATAGTTGTGCGATTGCATGAGATTTATGCCAGTTGTCTATTATGTCGGATAGAGATATGCGTTTTACATCGAGGTTATGGAATGAACTACAGCCAGCCTTAGGTACTAGGCTGAATTTTAGTACAGCATTCCATCGCGGTGGAATGAGGTGAGTTAGAGGTTGATTCGAGTGCTCGAAGATATCTTCTGAGGATGTGTAATTGATTAGTGCCAAAAAGTGCTATTTTTAGCCCTATTTATTATAGTTTTTGAGTGCTTTTGTATACTAATCATTCCTAGTGCTTTGGAATTTACACATCAAGGTCCCTCTTATTCCTCGCGATCGCATTTTGTGGCAAATTTTGCGGAGTTTTTGCGAGCTAATCATGCCAACATTGTTAGTCGATCAAACATGAAGAATTCGAAAGTCAAACTCAACATCCTTAGATCGAGGAGACTAAGAAGAAAGAAGAAGCGAAAAATAAAAGAAATAGCGAGGTGCAAGATGCGGCTGGGCGGGAGCCAATGGAGCGGTAGCAACGGGGAAGAATGGAACGATTAGTGCACGAGCGGTGATTTTCGCGATGGTAGCAAAATTTGCTTAATCCCGGCGAAATTTCGCTATCTCCCCGCTATATTTTAAGCTATGATGGCGAAAATTAGCTATCATAAGCGGATTCGCGTACATAATTCAAATTTTCGCTATGCCTCAAATTTTCGCTATGGTAGCGAAATTAAGCGGCCCTTTATGATAGAGAAATTCAGCGTGAAATTTTGCATACATTTTTATCGAGCGACTCGGATTTTGGTTTTTCTCCTTTCTACCTATTAATAGCCTTTGTTTTGGTTTGTTTTATGTTTCCTTGCTTTCTGCATACTATATAAGCTGAGTCAAGGTTTGTAGCTATCAAATCACTTCATAATAAATTTTGGAGAAGCTTTCGACTATCCAGTTTCCACTCTTGCTTCATTTTCTTTTTCCTTTACTTTTCCATTTTCTGAGTGCCGAACACTCCTACGAGGATGACGACTCGAGAGGATGTTGACTAGACCTCTTCCTCCTTGAAGAGAGAGCGCTAGGATTTAAGGCTGGCTGATGGTTCCCTTTGTTTTTTAACGCACGTATTTATGGTTGTTTACGTTCTGCTAAAGCTTAGGTTAAAATCTCTTAAGCATGCTCTTTTATTGTGTAGGCAAGGCTTTTGGGTTGATGGATACTTTCACTAGGGCTCCATTGAGGCTTAGTTAGTTAAATACCTGCTTTAGTTATCGTGGAGTAGGGTTTTGAGATGTGTTTTCACTACTAGGAACATTTATGCCCATTTAAATGCTATGTTTCAAAAGGGAAAATCATAGGGTTTAGTTTTTAAAGCTAAATATGAAGATACGGTTCGAGGGGAAATGACTATGTCACCCTCCAGCGAGGAAGAAAAAATACCGGGGACATGTTGGTTACACTTAAAACCTAAATTAGTGGCGACATGAGGGTTACATTACATTTTTTCTTATTTAGTTTGATCCCGGTGAAATGACCAATCTCCCTGTTTTTACCCGAACCTTAAAATCCAATTTAATTCACCATTTTTTGACTTCACTTAAATCATTTGTCTGAGAAGAAAACACATCCCAGTGTTAGACCCTAGACCACTATCTTTGCAGTAGCTTGGGAGAGAGCTACGCGTGGGAGAATATAGGATACAAGTTTTGTTGATTAGGATCACCTACGCATTGTACAATCGGTAATGGAATTCACTGGAAGTTGGGATAGGTATATTCCACTCATGGAATTTGCCTATAACAACAGTTATCAATCGAGCATTGGTATGGCACCATACGAGGCTTTGTATGGCCGGAAATGTAGAACTCCAGTATGTTGGACAAAGTTGAATGAGTACAAGATGATTGGTCCTGACATAGTAAAAGATACAGAAAAGAAAGTACAAGTTATTCGGCAGAGGTTAAAAGAGGCTAGTGATCGACAAAAGTCATATGCCGATTTGAAAAGGAGAGAGATTGAATATGACATGGGAGATAAGGTCTTATTAAAAGTATCGCCGTGGAGGAAAATCCTACTGTTTGATCAGAAAGGCAAGTTGAGTCCAAGGTTCATAGGGCCATATGAGATTCTATAACGTGTTGGCCTTGTGGCTTATTGATTGGCACTCCCTCCGGAGTTGACCAAATTACACGATGTGTTTCATGTGTCGATGATTCAAAGATACCGCTCTGATGAGTCGCACATACTACGAGTGCAAGAGATACAAGTACAAGAATATTTGTCATATGATGAAGAGCCAAAGGCAATTCTAGCTCGAGAGGTGAAACAATTGCGGAACAAACAAGTACCGTTAGTAAAACTGCTCTAGCAACACCATGGCAGAGAAGAGAATTTGGGACGAGGAAAGCGACTATGAGGAAGCCTGATGTATCAGCTGGTGAGCTTGGTGCATGAATTTAGAAGACGAAATTCTTTTAAAGGGGAGGATTGTAACACCCAGGATTATACCACGACATTTTTATAACATGTTTTGGGTATAATAAAGAAATAAATGTATATTTTCAGGAGCATGAAATAATGTTAAAAGAAATAAAATAAACAAAACCGAATTTATACAAAGACAAGGAGTAAATTGGTCGTTTGCAATTTAGGGCCTGAAAGTCGTAATTTAATAAGAATATATCTTAAAAGTGAAAATAAGAACCAAGTAAAAGTGCAATTAGATGGAAGATAGAGGACTAAATGCAAAAATGAGAAGAAATTCAAAAATGAGATAAGGCTATTAAACATAGCCTTATCTTTAAAGCTATATCTCATTTTGGCATAAAGGATAAGAAACGAAAACGGATAGGAGAAAGGAAAGAGAAAGAAAGAGAAGAAGAAGAAGAGGAAGAAGAAGAAGAAGAGAAGAGAAGAAGGAAGGGAAAAGAAGAGCAAAGGTATGGAATTCTAAAGTTTTGTATGGACTTCCATGAAATTGTATGGATTTCCATGGAATTGTATGGATAGTAGCTTGCTCCCAAACCTAGGGTTTTGTTAGGGTTTAAATCCTATGCTAGATGTCTTGAGAAGTAGGGTTGGTAAAATCCTAAAGTGTACAAGAAGAGTATGGAATCCTCCCTTTGGGGTTGGATTCATGGTTTATTTTCAAGTAATTGAGTTTGGATTTAAACAAACCCTAACTACTTTTTATGTTTGGTTTATGTATGGGTTATGACCCATATTAGAATTGTTTTGGAAGTAATTCGTGATAGGTTTTTGAAGTAAGATGGAATAGAGGAAGAGTATGGAAGAAAAGTGAGTGAAAGAGAAAATGCCATTTAGGCGTGGAGTTTCCATGGCGAATGCCGTACGAGAATAGGGTGGTACAGTACCACGATCACGAGAGACCAAATGAATGCCCAGGTACCATCCCGAAGTGGTCACCGGTGCACTCAGAAAACATGAATGGCACGGTATCGGTGCGATGCCAATATCTTGATACCACTTTTTCCTACGACCCCAGTTTTTTTGTATTTTGACGTTTTTAAGCTGAGTCGTACACCCGATAGTATTATAGGAACCCTAGTGAATGGCCAATAGGGTTGAATAAAGGTGTTAAGTGAAAAGCTTACTTGGAGTACTTCGCCGCCTCGGCGAGTTTGATGTGGGCAAACTTAATGCCCTATGATAGGATAGTAAGTTCCTAAACAAGTATATAAGTCTATTAAAAGTACAAATAAGTATATGAATTTGTTATATGAAGAGGTACAGTTCAACATGTACAAAAGATTATTTGATAATGAATATCTCCTAAGTATACATGATATCAGTAGGTATTCATGTTATGAGATATCTTTCTAATACATGAAAGATTATTAAGAAAACATAATAATACGGATTGTCTGCCTATGACCAGGTAGTTGGATAGATAGGCATGCCTATAGGGACACAGTGTTGTAGCATACAGTTACATATCTCAAGGCCCCGTTTAGGTCGATGACATATATCGGGTTTGGATCACTTGCCAGTGACCGGTTGCAGGTCATCTGAGAGATCCTTTGTCTGGAATGCCGGAGTGATAGTACCTTCCATTTTATACGGATGAAACAGTGATAATACCTTCGGGTACATATAGTTCTCTTCCCTATCCACTTATGTGGTATTTGCAGGCATGAACATAAAATAAAATGAAAAGTATATGAAAAAGAAAAGTATGAAGTATATGATATGATATGAGAAGCATAGCACTGCTATGCAATGATAGTATACAGTTGCAAGAACAAGAAATACAGTATAAGATGACACAAAAAGTATATGAAATACGATAAAGAGATAAACATGTTATAAAAAAAAGAAAGTAGACATGAGAAATGGAATAAATATATGTACATGTTATATGTGTCATAAAGATATGCATGTGTTTAAAGTGGGATGACCCCTTATTAGATGTTGTCCATATGTGTAAATTCCCACTAGCTATGAGGCACAGCGGGTGTTCGTGCGTGTGGAGTACGAGAAGAGGAAACCGGAGAGTAGAGATGATCCACATCAGCAACCAAGGTCAACACATCACTAAGGGTCCACTGGAAGATTTTTGGTATTATGTATATGTCTTTTTGTTTCTTTTGCAAACAATTTAAATATTGTAAATATTAAACACTTCCATAAATGAAGCTTGTATTTATATTTTGTAATTCGCTGCTACATAATGTAATACAAGTTAAATGTTTAACATTATAGGTATGAACAAGCTTAAAGTGTATAAGTTATAGTAAATAAAAGTTAATGGTATCAAAGCATCTCGGATCCTGTTGGGACCCGTCAATCGGGTCGGACTAGAAACGGGGTGCTACATGCAGGATCGCATAAAATCATTGATTTTCCTTCGGCATCACCTCCATGAAGACTTGAAAAATGAATATCTTACAGTAAAAGATCCTCTCACTTTATGGAATGAGTTAAAAGGGAGATAAGACCACCAGAAAACAGTAATCCTCCCAAAAGCTTGATATGACTGGATGCACCTGAGGTTGCAAGATTTTAAAACAGTCAGTGAATATAACTCTGCTTTATTTAGAATCAGCTCCCAATTGAAGTTGTGTGGAGAAAATGTCACAAAGGAAGACATGCTAAAGAAAAAATTCACTACATTCCATGCCTCTAATGCGCTCCTGCAACAACAATATCTGGAGCGCATGTTCAAAAAGTATTATGAACTAATTTCATGTCTCCTTGTGGCCGAGCAGAATAATGAGCTTTTAGCGAAAATCATGGTCACTTGGAGCTTGAACTAAACCCATTTCACGAAGTGAATGCTGATATCATCTGAGCTAATGGGCGGGTGGACGTAGTCATGGTCGTGGTCGGTCGTGGTCGCCGAAGATTTATCGATACCATGGAACTCATGGTAATAGTCTACCATAAAGCACAATGTACCGCAGGAAATTGGAATAATACAGAGGCAAAACAAGATGAGGAAACTTATCATAAAAATGCCTTCCAAGAGCCATGAGTACATGTCATAGATGTGGTATGAAAAGGGACATTGAGAATTAGTGCACATGATGCGACTAAACATTTACAGTGGACACTTTACCAAGCATCACTGAAAAAGATAGAGAAAAATATAGAAATGAACTTTATTAATGCTAAAGGACTAGACTTATCTTATTATGATGTGGATTTCTTTGGAGCACCCCTTAAGAAAACAGACTATTTGATGGATGATGAAAATGTTACTATTGAATGATACATCATAAATAAATAAATAAATTATCATTTTGTTATTATATTGTTTTTATATTTATTATTTTACATGTCATTACTCTAGAGCAAATAGAGATGAATGATGGTGATATGTCTACATTGTGCAACCATATATATTCTTAGGGATAAAGATACTTAAGTTTGCTTTGACAAGTGTGGCAATGTGGTACATATACGGTGCTAGCAACTTAATTAGAATAGGAATGCTTGATATAATGCTGCAAGGGACTAGGTTCCACGATCGATGATGCATTACATTAGCAAATTCACAAGAAATTTGTAGTTTTAAAATATTCGCAAAAATGGATATCATATTGAAACCATGAATGATGGTAATAAGGTGTCTTTATATTACCTGTGAACATGTCAAACTTATTCTTGAGACACTCTTAGCTTTTTCTCCATTGGGTTTGTATCATCTGGCCCATAAAGCTGATGAGTCATACGTTGTGCGAGGCCCGGAAGTTTAATGACTCGAGTTTTGTCCTTTTGGCATGTGAGAGAATTGGGGTCACCTGGATCTTTAATGATGAAAAGGATCATAGAAAACTCACAAGAGCATGAATTAAAAAACCTAAAGATCCTCTTGTCCCATGAATACCCATGTGTTGCATGCTCACAAGGCAAATTGATAGTCGGGTCATCTCATTCCAAAGTCAAGTTTGAGTCCCTAATATTTTTATAAAGAGTACATGGGGACATTTGTGGACTCATTCATCCACCATGTGGACCTTTTCGGTACTTCATGGTCTTAATAGATGCTTCTATGAGATGGTCTCATGTTTGTCTCCTTACGACCCAGTAATATTATTACTTTCTCTAGACTCCTTGCACAATAATAAAATTACGGGCACAATTTCACGATTATCTAATCAAAAGTATCATGATAATGCTGTGAGTTTACCTCCTAAACTTTCAGCGGTATTTGCATGTGTCGGGATAAACATTGAGCATCATGTTGCTCACATTTATACCCAAAATGGTTTAGCAAAGTCCCTTATCAAGCGTCTTCAGTTAATAGTCAGACTACTATTAATGAAAACAAAATTACCCACTTCAACATGGAGACATGCTATTGGCCATGCATGTTAAACTTAAATTATGTTCGACCTGCTATATGAATGCTCTCCTTTCCGACATACTTTCGTGAGCCACGAATATATCTCATATAATGTATTTGGTTGTGCGATCTATGTTCCAATTGCACCAACACATCGCACTAAAATGGGTCCACAAAGAAGACTTGGGATTTATGTGGGATATGATTCCCCTTCCATCATAAAGTACCTTGGGCCCCTTAACGAGAGATGTTTTTACAACACGTTTGTTAGTATCATTTAATGAAAATTTGTTGTTTTCACCATTAGGGGAGAGTCGGTTCGGAAAATGACGAAAATCACTTGGAATGCATTCGTAATGTCTCATTTTGATCCACGTACAAATCAAAGTGAACTAAAAGTTCAAAGGATCATTCATTTGCAAAATCTTGCAAATCAATTACCTGATGCATTCACTGATACAAAGAAAGTGACAAAGTCACATATCCCGGCTGCAAATATTCTAGCACGGATTGATGTCCCTGAATAACAACTGACAAATGAATCTCAAAAACGCCTAAAGCATGGGAGACCTTTTGGCTCAAAAGATACAACTCCTCGAAAGAGGAGAACACAAAGACACAATGCTAATATATAACATGAAATAGCATGCGAGGCATATGTTGAACAAGGGACCCCTGAAGAGGTCCACAACAAAGAAGTAGCCCTTGAAGAGGCACAGGTACCTAAAAATAGTGAAACCTCAATAAGTTATGTGCACAAAGGAGATAAATGGGATATAAACAATATTGTGATTAACAATATTTTTGCTTTCCAAGTGACCTTAGACATCATAAGAAATGATGAAGATCAGGAAATAGCAAAATGTGGAAGAATGTCGAAATAGAAATGATTATGGCCATGGAAAGAAGCTATGCGAGACATAATTAAACATGTTAATGAAGCTTGAAAATTTTTTTGACACATGGTCAAACACCTAAAGGTATAAAACTGCATTGGAGTACGAATGGGTATTTATACGAGCCTTGATAAAGAATAATGAGATCATGAGATATAAAGCGTGATTAGTAGCACAAGGGTTTTCGTAGAGGCCTAGTATTGACTACGAGGAAATATATTCACCTGTGATGGATGCAATCACTTTCCGCTTGCAATAAAACGATAGTCTCTAAAGAAGAATTTGGATATCGTCTCATAAGGATGTCATTACATGTCTATATGGATCCGTTGATAATGAGAAACATATAAAAAATACTAAGGGTTTTATATTACAGTGGTAAATGCAAAACACATTGTATCATCATTTCCCGATCAAATTACACAAAATATGCTGTATGGATTAAAGCAATTCGAACGCATGTGGTACAATCGCCTTAGCGAGTACTTATTAAAAGAAGGATATGCTAACAACCCTATATGCCCATGCATTTTTATTAAGAAATAAAAAATCGGATTTGCAATTCTTGTCGTATATGTTGATGATCTAAACCTTATTAGGACTCCCGAAGAGCTCACAAGAACGACAAATTACTTAAAGGGATTTACAGGATAGAGAATTCTAGGAAAAAAATTTTGTCTTGGAGTTACGGATATAACACTTCCCTACTAGCATTTTGGTTCACCAATCAGCCTATACTAAGAAAATTTTAAAACGCTTTTATATGAATGAAGCTCACCCTTTGACTTCTCCAATAGTTGTCTGTTCACTTGATGTGAAAAATGACCCATTTTGTCATTGTGAAAAGGGTGAAGAACTATTTGGTCCTGAAGTACCATATCTTAGTGCTATTGGTACCCTTATGTATCTTGCTACATGTACACGCCCAGATATTGCTTTTCCTGTTAATCTATTAGCCATATATAGTTCTGCTCCAACCTGAAGTCATTGAAATGGTATCAAGCACATATTGCGATATCTTAAAGGAACATGTGATATGGGGCTTTTTTATTCAAAAGAATAAAAGCAACAACTGCTTGGATATGCAGATGCAGGGTATCTTTCAGACCCCACACAAAGCTCAATCCCAAACCGGGTATGTATTTAACTGTAATGATGGTGCTATCTCATGGAAATGCGATCCAGTAAACGATAGCGACGAGTCGTCAAATCATTAAAGAGATCTTGGCCTTGCATGAAGCCAGCCGTGAATGTATATGGTTAAGATCGATAGATTGACATATTATTCGAGAATCATGTGGCCTCCCATTTTCAAAGACAATCCAACAACATTATTTGAAGGCAATGACTGCGTCGTTACCTGAATAAAGGATACATCGAAAGGAGGCAAGTAAACATATATCTCAAAGTTCTTTTACACTCATGAGCTCCAAAAGAATGGTGAGATTGGCTTTCGACAAATACGTTCGGTGATGATAATCCCCAGCGGGCGCGCGATACGCCCCAGGCGTTACCAACCCGGCGTTCGAAAGCTCATATATAAGATTGGAATACGTCAACCAAAAGATGTTGACATGAGGGGAAGTCCGCTATGATCTAATGTTAGTGTATTATACTCTTTTTCCCTTCGTTCGGATTTTTGTCCCACTGGGTTTTTCCCAACAAGGTTTTTAATGAGGTAGTACTAACATACATAATGTTGTATTATTTTTCATGTGGAGTTTTTACTTGGGTTTCTTATGAGGTTTTAATGAAGTGTTAAGCGAAGGTTTTGAAAGCGAATGAAGTCGCCTTGCATTCGATGTACCAAAGCGTTCCGGATTCGATTGTTTCGCGATGAATGGATTCATGTAAATTTGTATCATCGTCGTCGTTATCGTAATTAATACCCTCATTAATTCATACATTAAGGAAGATATTGGAATGTAACTTTAGGGTATAAATAAGCATTTAATACATGTATGATTTATCGAAAAATAAAAAGCATATTTAAAGTCTGCCAGCTACATTCTTTGACACTATTTCCATCTTTTCATAAATTTTCTTATTTTCTGGTATATAAAATAGACTATCTCCTTTGGATTATCCATCAATAGCATTTTCAAAAATTTCGATATAAAACTCTGTTTTGTAAAACGGGGGCGGAGCGGCAGGGCACGGCACACGATGGTTGGTTTAATGCCACTATTTTGGCTTCCAGAAAACGACGTCGTTTCCACAGAATCAACCTCTCTGCCAAATTCCCAATCGAAGAAGAGACAGACATTTAAGACACTGACAGAAGGATATATATGTAACATATTAACATGCAGAGAAAAATGAACACACCTCCCTGGTCTACTTCTGCCCGCGTTTAGGGTTTAGGGTTTTCGTTTCAGAAAATCTTGGTACCTGCAGCAAACTCTAATTCCTTCCAACACTTCGCCAATGGCGATCGACGCCGACCGAGTTCAAAAGCTATTCGACTCTCTCGAAGCCCAAAAGAGTCTTCTTACCTCATGCACCAAACTCTACAAAACTATCTCCGACCACTTCTCTTCCATCCAGAACTCCCTTTCTCAGAAAGCCAATTCCCTTGACTCCAAATTCGAAGCCCTAGAATCTGATTCCAATAAAACCCTTGAATCCCTTGACCAGCGCGAAAATTCTATACCCGAGCGCGAGTCATCTGCCGTCGCCCGCATCGAGGAGCATAAGGAGGCGGCGCTCTCCGAGTTCGAAAAATCTGTCCCTGAAAATGCTGAATTATCCGAGTGTTTGAAATCGTACTGCCGCAAGATGGACTCTTCAGGTTTGTTGAGGTTTATGGTGTCGAAGCGGAAGGAGTCGATGTCGTTGAGATCGGAGATTGTGTCGGCGATGGAGGAGTCGGTGGACTCGGCGCGTTTGGTGCTCGATGCAGTGGAAGAATTTGTCTCTCAGAAATCGGGGAAAGTTGGGATTCCGGATAAGCGTTGGGCATGCGGAATGCTGATGCAAGCATTGTTTCCTGCGGCGGAGATGGGTGGGAAGAAGGCGTCAAGGCCTGCATTTGCCGGGAGCGTGGTGGAGAGGGCGGCCAGAGTTGCTGAGCTGTGGAAGGGAAAGATGGGCGATGGAGGGGAAGGAAGCATGGTTGGTCCAACAGAGGCAGCTATGTTTATGCAAATGGTAGCTGGGTTTGGGTTGAAGCCAAAGTTTGATGAGGAGTTTCTAAGGAAACAGGTGCTGGAGTTTGCCTCAAGGAGGGATATGCCGAAGCTGGCCATTGCATTAGGATTTGGGGAGAAAATTGGAGGTTTGTGACCCTGACTTGCTAATTATTTCTTGGCCAGCAGTTTATTTATGTGTGGACCTATGTGTTAACGGCTTTGTTTGGTTGGAATTTGGTTGTGGTTATGGTCTATTGAGTTTAATATACTGTTTGTTTGTTGTTAGTCTACAGAGTTAGACTAACAAAAACCATAAACCTGCCAAAAAGTGCAAATTAGAACCTAGAAGCATATATTAATAGGTACATTTGAAAAAAGTGCAAATAACCAAAGAAAGTTAAATAACAAAAACCATGAAAAAGAACTATAGGAATACCTGCCAAGCCTCAACTATTCCTAAACCATCTACAAAATCTAAGACAGAAATGTTCTACCAAGCAAAATGGAACACTAGATTAGCTGAATAAATATTATAGGAACAACTTCTTTAGCTTCAACTTGTGGGCTCTTTCTCAACTTTGCACAGCCAATGCTAATTAGCAGGAAACTGGCCTTGTCTTCTAAGCTAATCAAATATAAGAATCACTTCCAGTGCTACCTACCAAAAGAAGAACTACTTTCTAGCAGGGCTGTTTTTTTTATCTAAAAAAAGCAATACATTGATAAAAAAAGAACCAAGAGGTTCCAACTTCCAAGAAGTACACTGGACGTATACAAGAGGGAACCAGTAGGAAACAAACAAAAACAGCAGCAAGCAAAAAGCTGTAAAAAACCTACCAGCCCAAAAACAAACCCAAGGACCCTACCTACTCCCCAACCAGGTAAAAAGAATCCAATAAAGAATTCGTGTTATCAAAACTATACAAATTTGCCCCAAGTCCACAAATTGCTCATGAAGTTAGTTTTAATCCTTTGAGTAGAGGTAACCCCATTCTCACACACCACCCTATTTCTTTCATGCCATAAAGTCCCAAAAAGGCACAAGGGTGCTGCCATCCAGATTTTTTTGCATTTTTTACCGACAGGAACTTCTTGCCAAGGTAGACGGGTATGAAGAACTGAACGCGGGAAAACCCAGCTAGTCCCTACAATCGAAAAAAAAGGTCCCAAAGTGTCTTGGCTTTTTTACAATGAATCAGCAAATGCTCTATAGTCTCTTCATCATCCTCACATAGAAAACATCTATTTGCAAGAGCCTTTCCACAATGTTTAAGTTGATCTAGTTTCTAGCTGGGCTTTTGATGCCCAAATCTTCTTAAGTGGGAACAAACGAGGAGAACCCCAGGGAAGACAGTTGCTGCGCTTGCCTGAAAAAAAAGGGGGGAAAAAACCCATCTCTAAGACTTCAGCGTCAAAGACAGATAATTTACCTAACAAAGAAAAAAGAAAAGAAAAGAGAGAAAAAAATGTCAAACACAGACAATCAGGGGCCCTTTTATTTTCTGAAGACTGAATATGCTATAGAAATGCCACCACCAACAATGATGATTAATGTGCTTAGTTTCTAAGCTACCCAAAGATCTTTCAGTAAAGCATTTTTTTTTTAAAACTGGTGCCAAAAAGAACTGGAAAGTAGTCTTTGGGCTGGTGAGTTTTTTGTTTGCCCTGCTCTTTGTAAAGGCCTCTGGTTCCCCTTTGTATACTCCCTGTATACTGTTGGGATCCTCGTGGTTCTTTTTTGTGTTTAATGGATTTTTTTTTTGAAGGGTAAATGCAAAAATCTATTGAAAAGGCACCCAGGGAACAACCCAAAGTATACAAGAAATATTAAGGGGCGCCCAAGAGAAACAAAAAAAAAACAAGGGTTGGAAATATAACTCCCAGTGGATTTTTTTGTGTTTAATGGATTTTTTTTTTGTGGTTACCTATCAAAAAAATTATAAAAAAAAAGAACTGGTAAGCAGTCTTTGGGCTCTAACTCCCAGCACAAAGCAGCATGCTAAAATCCAGTCAGGTCATCACCCAGCTGAAGTTCCAACAAGGGTCAGAAATATCCTAACTCTTCTTGGTAGCTTTTTATGGGTATCCATCTCATACTTCTTATTCCCTTCCTTGGGACTCCATTTCCATCACTCCCAACTTTCCTGTGATTGCTTGCCTCCTTGGCTGTCATGCTTCTCTGCTACTGATCAAAATCACTTCCCTAGCAAAACCTTATTGGGATTGAGAGGTTCCCAATACCCAAATCAGCTTTATGATCACGGTAACAACTGCTAACATATATAACCTGATGAAACTGCCTCTTTTATGCTTGCTTCCGGATAAGAGATCACATTGAATCTTCGTGAGCCTATTCTTTAGTTTGTTTTTCTATTTCTTTTTTTTTTTTTACATTTATTCTTGAGACTTACTTGATGATTCATGCTTTTTCTAGGTTTTATTCAAGAAAGCTTTGCCTGCAGTTCTATATAAGCTAAAAGATCATGTTGTGAAATTGCATTACTACATGATATTTTATTCAATTTCTAGAAATAGCAAACCATGCTTTTTCTAGGTTTTATTCAAGAAAGATTTGCATGCAGTTCTATATAAGCTAAAGGATCATGATGTGAAATTGCATTACTACATGATATTTTATTCAATTTCTAGAAATAGCAAACATTTCATACTTACGATTTTTATTATGGATGCACGGGAAGGGTCAAGCTTGTGTATCTGTTGTTTTTTAGAATTTTTTGTGCATAGCAAATGCAATTACAACATGGCATGTCTTTTTCTCTTTAAAGATGCATGATATAAAAGGTCCCTATCTGGATGAGGAATATATTGAGAAAAACGATAGTTGCCTGCGCCATAACGGGACTTGTAATTTTAGTGCCTTCCTGCGTTATAACGGGACTTAAGTTCTTTCTGTTTGTGCTCTCTCTTGGGCGCAATTTTAGCCCCTTCCTCTAATATATACTTCTCTTTACTTACCAAAAAAAAATTAATGGGACTTGTAAGATAATTTAATGATTATCCACTATAAGAACTTAAGTAATTACTCACTTTATCCACCACTTTCAAGCTCCCTGGTGTTGCACTGCTTCCTCTTTTGTGGCTTTGGTAGTTTCAGTTTTCAAACATTCCATTTGAGTCATGTTTATTTGTGCAAGAGGCAACTCAGACTAAGTCATTTATCAGTTGATGAGAAGAGGGTGCATTTTCATTAATGGTGTTGTTTAAGTCGTCAAACAAAGATTTTGTTAGCATATATCACTTTATTGTGTTGTAACTTGAGCACTCTGGATTTTTGTTTCCTCATTTTTAAAATTTCTGGGTTTTGTCTTGTACAACATAGGGTTTCTTATTAGTAGGCAAGGTGGTTTTGTTAAGAAAAGGAAGAGGACAGCCCTCATTCACATGGGAAGTGTGGTGGGGCAAGTTGCTAACCATGGATCAACTAAAAAAGAGGGGTTTTCAGCTTGCAAGTAGATGCCATCTTTTTCAAAAAGTTGAGGAGAGCATAAACCATCTTTTGATCCACTGTTCCACTGTTTGGGGCCTGTGGACAGCCCTCATCTCCCTCACAGGAGTGGATTGGGCCTGTCCGTTTCTAGTAAAAGACTTAATGATGAGCTGGACAACCTTTCCTATTAGAAAGAAAGCAAAAATATTGTGGAAAGCGGCTCTCTCTACTCTTTTCTAGGCGATTTGGAAGGAAAGAAATAGGGTTGTTTTTTATAATGACATTTTTTCACTCAATAGGCTGGAACAATCCTTCATTACGTCCCTCACTTCTTGGGCAGTTTTAATTTTTGAGGGGGAGTACTCTATTGTAAGATTGCTTTTGTGTATCCTCTAGTGTCTATAGCCTTTATGGTTGGGTGGTAGGTTTTTGTTTCTCCATCCTTTTTTTTGCTTTGCTTAGTCCCCTGTATACTCCTTGTATATTCTGGGGCTTGGCCCTTTATATTGTTCATCTTACTTAAAAATAAATAAATAAATAAAAAGGAAGAGGAAAGTACAAAAATTGTTTCCTTGTATGTGTTTTGGTGCAACTCAATGGTGTAATTGAAAATTTCTTGAAGTGTTGGAGTTGTCTGTTTTATGGTTGAAAACTCTTTTCTTTGGATCATATGTTTTTGTGGTCTAAGGATTCTTTTGGCCAGTAATGCTTGTGTGTGTGTGTGTGAATTTTTTTAGGTAGCCATTTGTTTGCTTTAATATATGCTTGGGACTCTTTTTGGATTTACATCCATTCTGTGGGTCCTCATCTCTCCAAATGTGTTGTGTTTGCCAAATTTTGGTGTTTTTAGCCTATATTAATTATACACGTGATGATAAGCCTAGTCATCACTTCTTTGTGATGCAAATCCCATGATCTTGTTAGAGTTTCCCATGATCTTGTTAGAGTTTTTATTCTAATTAGGAGACAGTCAGGCCAGATTGATGAGAACCAAAATACATTGTCTACATCCCAGACTTGGTTTACAATTTTTTGCTGGGAAATTTTTATTTTGAACAATTTGATGTTCATCTCACGCCTAGTTAACATGATGGAAAATAGGCATTAGTTGTGGTCGATAAAATATTGATTCCATATCATTGATCTTGAGTCAAATTTAGTATGAAATCAGGTAAATGCACAAAAATGATATCACTGAGAGATTTCAATAGTAATTGCATTCTAGAAAGTCTATTTTCTGCCTGAATGTTATCATTGCATGCTACCTGATGTTCACTCAAGGAGTTTTTTCCACCTTTAAAGGACTTGACCTGGAACTCTAAGACCTATTTCCTTTTTTAATGCCTGCTTTCTCTCTCTCTCTCTCTCTCTCTCTCTCTCCCCTATCTCTCTCTCTCTCTCTCTCCCCTATCTCTCTCTCTCTCTCTCTCTCCCCCATGTGTGCTTCAGTTGGTTGCCCATTTTGTACACCTGTGGGCATGGTGCAGTTGCACCTTCTTTTGTTTAGGTTCAGTTTGAATAAGAACTTCTTTGAATATTATAATACAACCTGTCAAATGAAAGCATTATTGAAATAAATGTTTTTCCTATCAAAGAAATTAAATATTAAAAAATGATGATGCTACCTGTCAAAATCTCTGCCTTCGGTGTGTTATTGTCGATTGGTTGTACAATTTGTTGGCTATTTTTTAAAAGAAAATTAGAGATGGGGAGACTGAGGCCACAGCCCCACAACTTCAAAAGTATTTTACCTTGCCATAAATCATCCACATATGATACTGATGCTATCTCCTATTTCCTACCATAAGCTCATTCCTTTCTCGAAATCATTAAAGAACTCCATCTTTCCTCTCTGCAAACCCCATCTCTGGTGTCTGGAATTCTAAAATATAGGTTTTTTTATTAATTGCTTCATATGAATGTGTGTTTTGAGTGCTAATTCAATGAATAATTTCATAATGTAAAACAACAGATAACTAGAGATACTGAAATTAAAAATATTTAGTAAATATTAAATTAGTGATAAAATTGAACTTCATAAATTGTAAATGTTCCTTTGATTGGGAAGCTACTAGGTGAAATTTTTTTACTCTAGATCATCTTCAAAGAAGAGGGTTTTCGCTTGCTAACAGGTGCTTCTTATGCCAAGATGATTGAACTTCATAATCATTGGGAGAGTGGTTGGTGTAATGAAGATGGGATTATTTTTTTGTTTTTTATGATCTAAAGTTGAAACATTCTTCATATAAAAGCAAATCATTTGTTATTTGATTATTCATGATTTGGTGGAGCCTATCTGGGTCAAGATATTATCATGCTTGAATGGATTTCAGCAAGTTGCTATATTCTATTTGCTGTTGCACCCTCTAGTGTTGGCACTGGCATTATATTAATATTTTGCCTATCAAGAAGGTGCTGTGATGTCTGATAAAAAAAAAAAGGTGCTGTGATCTATATGACTACAATTTATGGAAAGCCAAGTATAAGAAAAATGAAACTCAGAGAGTTAAGAACACAAGGAAATGGAGAAGTGCAGTATGGCTGGAAATTACATTCATGAGTGCATTGTTTATAGGTACCTAGTATCCGTGTCTATTCTCCATCCTGCCACCTGGATTTAAATTCCAGATGATTGGCTGTGTTCTCAATTCCCCCCTAGAAGGTAAAACTGGATTTCTCAAAGTTGATTCTGAATTCAAGTTGAGGATCGATTGAAAAAATAAATTCAAATGAGGGTAGACCTTTTTTTTTTTTGTTTTTTGATTAGTAAAAAGCAAGTATTATATAAGGGAAATTTCCAAGGAGTACACAGGACGTGGACAAAAGGAAGCCAAAACAAAAGAAACATGAAACAAACCCTAGACCCTACCTACACCCCAACCATGTAAGGAAATCTAAAACGAGAGTTTGTATTATCATTGCTATCTATAGGGTGTGAAATCCTGAAATTGGAGACAAAGTTAATTTTAATCCTTTGAAATTTTGAAATTGACCCATAGTTCTCGAGCAGACACATTTCTAGCATGCGGAGAAATTCGAGCAGAGCACGAGAGTTCTTGTCCTTTTCCGCTTCTTTCCCACACGGTGACTCCTTGCGAAGCTAAAAGAAAGGGTGAGAGACCGAATGTAGGAACCAACCGACTAATCTGACAATTGATGAAACAGATCCCGACATTTTGGCATTTTGCAATGGATCGATGAAGTGGTCTATGGTCTCTCGTCCTCCTCTGAAGCTTGTCTGTTTGCGAAAGCCATTCACCAAGTTTGAAGTTATCAAGTGAGCACTTTGCCTTACTATCTGACTTAAGTAAAGATTCCAATTTTGAGGAGTCTGATGATTCAAATCAAGCGATAGGGAAAATCAAAGGCGGGAGATATCATAACCGCTTTATACATGACCTTTGCTAGAAACTTTTGCCTTGACTTCCTTCAATAAAAGCATATCTTCACCCGTTGGGCGAAAATTTTGATCGTGGAGAGTTTGTAGGAATCTTACCATCTCTTCAATCTCCCGGTCATTGAGACATCTTAGGAAGGTTGGGACCAGCATCCAGCCCCTTTGCCACTATCCCAGATGTCCGCAACCATGGCCTCCTTATTCAGAGCTAAATTAAAAAGGGAGGGATACTTAGCACACAACGCCTCATCTCCACACAAAACATCTTTCCAGAAGTTGATCCTTCTTCCATCCCCTAGGGCAAAGACCGAGTTAAGGGTGGGCCTCTTTCTGTCTCCTTCCATAGGCTTTATAGTCCATGCAGCCTACGAGGTCATAGGTATACCCGACCACGAACTACGCCAAATTCCCAGCAATGACCTTCTCTTGACGAGTTCTTTTGTCGTTGGCAAACCACGACTCCATTGCTAAGCAAAAGCCTTATTCATCTTAGAGAAGCTTTAATCCCGATGCCACCTTTGCTCTTATGTACCACGATGGTCTATTTCTGAAAATTTTCTTATCATGATGGCTCCTCTATAATTGCCTTTGGATCCTTTACAATCTGGCACACACTTTCCGAGGCATTTGAAAGAGAGAAAGGTAATAAATTGGAAGATTGGATAAGGTGCTGCGAATGGCTGTGGCAGATCCTCCCTTAGATATATCTTTGTATCTTCGAGAAGCTAACTTTGTGACACCCCGAATCCGGGGTCTTTTTTTTCCCGAGGCAGCCTCTGACATAAGCTATATAATAGCCTCATTCCCACGCGTACTCACGTGTCACTCCGATTATCATGCGGTGACACATAGATTACCTCTCATCCAAAACTACAGTAATTGGTGCACTTGGTGCAATGATCCAACTTTCGGAAACTATGTGGGCACCAAATTCCATCTACAGGCATATGGTTAGATTCTAGACTCAGAGAGCTTTCCATAGAGTCAAAGAACGCGCAAAACGGACCCGGACGAAGTTATGGTCGTCAGAAGTTGGCGGCTGTAGAGCCTCATTCACATATGCAGTCGGCTCGGCCAAAGGAGATCCTTCAGGTATATTTGAACACGAATGCCATCCCACGGGCATATGGTGATTCTAGACTGAGGCTTTACATAAGTCAAGATCGCGAACGGACTTGGGCCCGAAAGTTGTGGTCGTCCAGTGGCATAGTCGGGTTCATTCCTGTGAGACTCGGCCGGGAAAACCTGACGAAAGTCGGCGTTTCGGCCTCACGGCTCATCCTCTCGGACCGCTTCCGAGTAAAAGGCCATAGCGGCTGTGGGAGTCGATTTGGGTGATTCGGCTTTACATCAAGCTTGCGTGGAACACAATATACCCGAAGAAACGGGGCGAATTCCCTTTAATTCCCGGCAAAATCAGTCTTTAAGTTAAGGTAATACATAGGATCGAGAATAGACGACTTCACATGGATTCGGGCCTGCAATTTCCTCCCCTCGAGGCAAGACCACGACCCTTACCAAATTGTATTAAACATATAATCTGGGTTTAATTACAATTTATTTATCTAAGTACAAAACTTTGACAACGATTCGGTTTAAAACAAAATTTGAACTTGAGAGAATTTTACAAAGAACTAATAAGTCATCTTAGATCTTTTTCTGGCTAAGACCTCATGAAGTGCCTTCTGGTGCACGATTACTGAAAATATTTTCCCCTTAATGGGGTGAGCTATGTGATAAAGAAAATCTTCTACAAATTGCCTAAACTTCTTCTTAGTGTCTGTGTGGCAATCAATAAAATCATTCCACACACGTTCATATAAAATATGTATATCTCTATATGAATGTCTATGTCGTTTACCTAGTTTTATTTATTTCTAATATATGTTTTCTTGTGTATGAAAACTAGTTTCAAAACAAAAAGCTTTTGTTTTGAAACTACCTTGAACAACCTACGATGTCGAATGACCCTCTGAATATTTTACACACTTAGATGACCCTCCGAGATAGTAAACCCTTTGAGACTGACCTCAGGAGTATCGAGACACTGTGGACCATCTCAGGGAACCCCTTGACAGATGACCCTCGATAGAGTTCATTGGACAAACCTCAGATATAATTTATTGAATGACCCTCAGAATCACTATTCTTTGGACAACCCTCCAGTACTCATTTGTTATTCATGCATACACGGAATTCACTTGCTGATGACCTAGTGCACATGCAGTAATGTGTCATTGCATAATATCTGCATGTTACATGCATGATGAAACATTTGTTTCACTCATAATCATCTTCACCAAGCATCATGTTAATATATAACAAGCATGCATATATTATCATTTCTCACCTGATGCATGTTCAAACAAGCAACCAACACACAGCGATTTCAATCTCGAACTTAGAACGGCATGCACCGAGTACACAGCAGATCATCACTGGATCCTAGCTCTGATTTGCTGTCGGTTCCAAAAGCGCGGTTAAGAAAACTACACGAGACCACGAAACCGGTCCCTGACCAACAATTTCTATCGAGTGATACGTAAACCAGGCCCTGCTGACTATGCATCATGGCCATTTTTATGGCTCTTAAGCAAAGACTAACGGAGTAAGGAGAGAACCCACCTCTCGAGTGCGGAATCCAGTTCAGCTAGCTGCTGACTCCTACGTTTATTGTCCAGGAGATCCGATGGTTCTCTTTCCTTTCCATTGTCTTTCTTCTTTCTTTCTTTTTCTTTTTCCCTTTTTTTTCTCCTCTTCCCCCCGAACAAATTGCTTTGGGTGGAGAATCATATCTAGGTGTAGAGCAACAACATTCTCTCCTCATGACACATAGTATCCGCATGTCATTTCCTGCCCTTCCACACTATCCTCTCATTCAAGATAGAAGTGTGACACTTGAAAGCTCACCCGAGTGCCAGTGTCCTCTCGCCAAGGTTCCATGGCATGCATCTTTACATGCCATGTGTCACCCTCTCGATAGATCCATTTGTCTCGAAATACATGCAATTAGACATACCGGTCGGCCCAAATCGATAATACTTTAGATTTGATAAGGCGAACTCAATGGGTATGTCGGCGTCGTCATCAGAGATATGAGAGAGAGAAATTCGGGTTTTGGCAGTGTCTATGGATTTTACTTTATCCAGGGGTCTCACATAATCTCTTCGAATCTCTCTCTTGGGTCGGAGTCCCACACTCCTGAGGCCTTATGCTTGGCACTAGGGAAGTCGGAGTAAGGCGTGAGGTGAACTGCATTACGGCTGAAACCCGACTCCTGCGTTATCCGGGACCAATTGGGATGATTCGCTGCTGTCTCACATCTGCTTGACTGACCATTTCTGCATAGTGCATTATGCATGAGCACATGATTTACGGTTTCGCTGAGGGCTTCCTTCGGGAGGAATTTTTGTATCCATCACTAAGTTGCGAGACGGCCGGCATGGTGGTAGGCGAAAGAAATGGAAACTGGTTCGCAGTTGATTCCAAATCTTTGAACTGCGATGAAGAGCAAAGGGAAAGAAAACAAAATGCTTCCATCTTGAGCGGAGTAGGGTGTAGCATCGTGGATCGGTTTGGAGTAAGAGGGATGGAAAAGCTTAGGGGGTTGAAAGAGTGTTAGGGTTTTGATCTGGCAGCCAGAACCTTAGCTTGGAGGAGAATGGAAGATCTTCAGTGATGGGTAAACAATGCGGGGTTCCTCTGCCTATTGTAGAACAATAGTAGATCTTCCAGTGAGGGGGGGGTCATAAATGGTGGAGTATATTGGGTGAAAAATCGGAAGGGTTGGGATTTAAACCTCGGCAGAGAAACTATTCAGGAGGGCCCCGCTCTTTTGCAGACATGAAGAGGGGTGAGAAGTGTCTGAGTATTAGAAGAATGTAGTCACATGTTGCAGGGAGAGTCGGCTACAAGGATGTGGATGAAGGAGGCGAGTGTGATAAATGCGGTGTGGGTCTGGATGTAGGGGCGCCATCCCATGGGAAGGGCGTTAGGGTCCAGCTGGGTTCTGTTTGATTGGTAGGTGGAAGAATACAATGGCGTGCTACACATGTCGGAGGGGCGGGACTGGTTTAGAGATGCTTGGAGGCTAAACGAGGAAGTGATGCTAACGGTTTTAAATGAAGACCTTATGCTTTTGGAGTTTAATTCACTAGAGAAAGCTAAGTGGGTCCTCGAGTCGGGAAGAAGAAGTTTTAAAGGAGGTATGTTACAGCTAGACTGGTGGAGCCCAGAAACGGGGTGTATAAGGAGCAGAGACTTTGTGCAAGAAGCCTTGATCAGAGTGGTAGGGCTTCCACTTCATCTATGGACACCCGAGATCCTCAGGAAAATAGGTGATGCGTGTGGAGGATTCGTGGCCGAAGACAAAGCGACAGAGATGAAAAAGGAAATGAAGTGGGCTAGAATGTTGACCGTCGGGAGGCGAGCCGGGCGAATCTTGTGTATATTTTTGAGCGAGATCGTATGAAGGCTGCGAATATGGTGGAGATTCGCGCCTTGGGTAGCGGGGGTATATCACCGTAGCCCGAGGTTGCGAGAAGTTTCTGAAGGAAGAAGATGAAGCTGTGGCATGCGCGGCTAGGCGAGTGGGATTTCCGTCTCCAAGCTGTAATGATGAAGGATTGTGGGTGCAGAGCTGTGGGACAGAAAAGGAGATAGGCTCGGGTCTTGTTGGGGCAGTGTATGTCAGCTGCGTGTCGGGGCTTTGTGAAGAGCAGAGAAATGGGGCCTCGTGGAAGGAGAGTCAAAGAGTGAGTTTGGTTGGCCAGGGTGATGGATTTTTCAATGGCCAGGCGACCCGATATGAGCTGGCTAAGGTTAGTGGGTCTAGAGTCTTGGGCGATATCGAGTAGGAGTAAAGCCCGATTGGACAAAGGGAGGATAGTGAGGTACACATTAATAGCCACGATTTTGAAGCAGAGATCCATAGGCCCATTCTTGGGACGGTGAGGCCGGAGTGGAAGCAAGGAGCTGTTCAAATGGGCAAGATGGCACAGCCCCCCAATGCCCATGTCTTTTAAAGGTGGGTGTAAGGGGGCTTAGAGGATGGAAAAGGCTTTAAATGTGGCCCGTGTATCTAAGGGGGTTACTTATGTTTCAAAAGCAGAGAAGAGGCTGGGAGACGAGGACTCTCGCCTAGGTGTGGTGTCTTCTTTGGATTCTCCTGCAGATCCGGCTTGGATTTGTGCTCAAAGTTCGCCTATTTGAATGCCCGGGAAGATAAAACTTACTGAGAACCGGGTTTGGCCGGTGGGAGAAAAGAGTGGGGCGGGATTAAACTCTACTGTACGCTTTAATGGGTTTTTGCTGCAGGTCGGGAGAAGAGGATGTCGGTGCTCGTTCTTTTGCTCTGGTGGGCGAGAAACTAGGTGTCAGGAGGATGACCCTGACTCTTGAATCCTTGAAAGGTTCCGGGTTTGAAAGCTAGTCCTCGAATGATTTTCTCCTTATTTTCTCTGTTTTGGCATTTCTTCTTCCAGGGACTCTTCGGGCTTGGGGAGGTCCACTAGGCATGGACTTGGGAGATGGAGCAGTTGAGGGTGGTGTTGGTGACGGTGAGAGTGGGAAGGGGTTAGTAGTGGTTCCTATGGAAGAGATTGACGGCCCGGTGGGCCTCGGGTCCACAGTGAGGAACCCTCTTGTGAGTAAACTGGGAGTTCAGGGATATAATACAGGAGAGATAAGCGTGTATTAAATTTAGTGAATTTTGAGGGTCTAGCAGCCCGGGTTTTGAAGGAAATTTTGGAGTTCTTCTGCGAAAAAATGGATGTTCGCGACATGGTGATAAAAGGAAGGAGGGACTGCGAGGAATAAGATATGGGAGGAGTTGGGAAAGATTTGGAATGCACAATAAACTACAATGGAAAGGGTCAAATTAGAGGTGGAAGAGACAGGGGGAATTTCTTGCTAAAGTTGAAATGAAGTTAAAGCTGTTCTCGTGGAATGTTAGAGGAGCGAATAATGCGAACAAAAGCGTTATTAGAAATTTTATTCGGTCTCGGAAGGTGGACTTAGTTGCTTGCAGAAACGAGCAAAGAAATTGTCTTGGCCAGATGCCGGTTTAGGGTGGGTAAGTATTTGGATGGAGGTACGTGGTGAGGTTAACGAGGTATTTTAGTGTTAGGATCTGAGAAAATTGGAATTGGTGGAGGCCGAAGTAGGCCATTTTTCAGTTACTTGCATGTTTAAAAATGTGGAGGATGGTTTTCTATGGGCCTTCACAGGAGTCGTGGAGTACGGGTTAAGAGGTGAGGATGCATTTTGGGAGAAGAACTTGGTGCGATAAAGGGATTGTGGAGGGCCTTGGTGCATTGGTGGTGACTTCAATATAGTTCTTGATGTGAAATACGGTTTCATCGACTTCGCACTCTATGAGGCGTTTTAATGATTCTTAATAAGGGTGACCGGAATCTTCCTTTGCGAGAGATTCCCTTTCACACAGAGGTGGCCTGATAACAGGATGCGCACGGAGCGATTTTGTTTGTGTGGATTAGGAAAATCAATTTAGCAAGCGTGATAAATTTTCTCCAGGACGATGTCGACCCAGCGTCACCTTGATCTTTAGACGATGATAGGATTAAGTAAGACCTTCTCCATAGGTTTGAGAATATGTGTAGTTGAGTTTGAGGCTTTAAGGATATCTGAGGCGGGTGGCAAAGTATGCATTTTAAAATCTCTGATTTTATTCAACCGAAATTAAAGGCCACAGAAGAATCTTGAGGCTGGAATATAGAGGTTTTTGGTAGAGTGGATAAAAAGAAAAATGAGGCTTTAAATAGGATATCTTTCTGGGATGATGTGGAAAAGGAAAAGGTCTTTGTCCTTGGAAGAATGAGAAGGAAAATTTAGAGAGGATTTTTAAGGAGTGGGTGGATTTGGAAGGAGTGCATTGGGGCAATCAGAGAGATTTGGTTGAAGAAGGGACCAGAAGCAGGGTTTTCATAGAATGGCGATTCTCATAGGAGGAAATCCGTGGCGCATCGACATCAATGAGAGAGGCGGTTAAGGAGGTTGAGGTTAAAGATGGTCTGGTTGGTGCTTTTCAAAGTCTCCTCTCAGCCTCAAACAATTGGTGCCCGCCTTACCCAGACCTTCACCTCAATGTGATTGGCGCAGATCAGTCTGCCAAGTTGGAAGAAAATGTTGTAGAGAGGAAGTCTAGCGGTGTCTGCAGGCTTATGATGATAAAGCGGAGACGTGGTTTCCAGTAAGCTTTTGGTCTTCGGGTTGGTTTGTGAAAGAGGAGGTTATAGGCTTCTTTAAGTTTCCTTTCGAGAATGAAGCGAGTTTGTTAAAAGTCTTAATACTACTTTTCTTGGTCACAGTGCCCGAGGGTAAATCTTGTTGAGATCTAAAGGTTTTGAGATGTCAGTTTAGTGAAGCGGAGTCTCTATAAAATTTTATCGAAAGTGTTGTAAGCGAATTAAAGTTATGGGGTTGATTATTTCCCGATCTGAAATGTTTGTAGAAGAGGCAAATTCTTGATGCGCCGTTGATGGCAATGAGGTTGTGGACTCGGTTAAGAGGAAGAAAGGGCTTATGTGTAAGTTGGAGCGTTGAAAAGGCTTATGATCGCGTCGAGGTGGGATTACTAACTACTGCGAGACCGCTCGAAGAATGGGGTTTAGACCAAAATGGATTAGGTGGGTCATTGGTGCATTTCCACGACTTAGTTCTGTATTATTCTTGGTTCTCTTCTTTGGGTTCTTTGGAGTTCAGAGTGCGGGAACGGATCTGTCGTCATATCTTTTTGTTGTCGGTACATGGAGATTACGGGTTGTGCATTGGCGGCGGTGGAAGGTGTTTTATTACGGGTCTGATTGGGGAATGAGAGGTGGGGAGATGTGGTCTCCACCTTTATATCTTGATGATACTAATGGCTTTTTTGTTAAGCCCGATTGAATGATTGATGTGCTTGGTAAAGCGTTAATGGTTGAAGCCTTTTAGGATTGAAAATTAACTGAGCAAAGTGGGGTGTCCTTACAGGTAGGGTGGAATGATAATGTAGTCATTGCTTGGGTTTGAGGCTTGGTTGGGTTGGATTCCCTCCGCTCTGTGCTTGGGTCTCCTAGGGCTCCCCACGGGGCCTTGAGATGCAGGATTCTATTGAAGAAGATTTAGAAAAAGGTTGTCTCACCAGGCGAACAATATATCTCGAAGGCGGAGGCTCCTTGTTACAGAAGCCTTTGTCTAGCCTCCCCATTCTTCCTCTCACCATTTTAGATATAAGAAAATTGTTTGTCTTGAAATGAAGATTAGGAGAACTTTCTTTGGGTGGAGGAATCTTGATCGTAAACCACTGTCTTCAGCTAGTTTGCTAGAGAGAAAGTAGAGGGGTTAGGGGTGAGAGGCCTTTTGGTGATGAACGAGAACCTTCTTGTGTAAGTGGTGTTAGGCGGTTTGGCTAATGGAGGGATTCTCTTTGGAGGATGGTGATCGATGCAAGTTTGGAGAGGAAGGCTGGGGTTGGTATACTAGAGACATCATGGCGGTTATGAATGCTTTAGCTTATGGAAGACATCATAAAGAATGGCTTACCTTCTCTCAAAATCTTTATTTCCTCCTAGGAAGTAAGGTAGAAGAATTACAGGTTTGGAAGGATCCTTGGTGCGCCCGGTGCGGCCATGCCTTCCCGCTCGTTCGACTTGGCAGCTCACAAGGACTCGAGGGTAGCAGATGTTTGGGATTCGTCAGTGGAGGTTGGGGTTGGTCTCCAATCTTTCTTAGACCTTTCAATGAGTGGGAGATAGAAGAGGTGGAAAGGTTCTTTCTTTTCTTGTGACAGAGATTGGGGTACATTCGAGAGGATGGAGTCTTTTGCTAAAGGAATCTGTGCGATGGCACCCGGTTAGACATATATGTATAAATGGCGACGTTTTCTCCTCCTTTAGATTTCCCTAGTAGATCATCTACGGGGCTTGATAGTTCCCCCAAAGTGGGTTTTTGCTGGGAAGCTTCACGGGGCCAGATTAACTAACGTTGGACCAAGGCGAGGAGGGGATTCCTTAAGTAAACATGTTTTTATGTAGCGAAAAGAATAGGGACAATAGAACCACTTGCTTATCCATTGTTCGAAGCCAGATGTTATAGGATCTTCTTGCGTGTGTGAAGCTAATTGGGTGTTCCGTACGGTCGCCAGCTTATAGCTAACATGGCCAATAGTGTTGAAAGAAGTGGATGGCGGCTCCTCTCTGTTTATTTTGGACGCTGTGGTTGGAAAGGAATAGGGTGGTTTTTGAAAATGAGGCCCCCTCTGCTCATAGGATGAAATCTTTCTTTCTGTTTACCTTGTGGGGGTGGGCTAAGGTGTACAGTGTGGATAACTTAAATTCTTTGGTGGGGTTTATGGCTTGGATGGGGTATAGGTGAGAGTGTGATAGTGTTCCTTGTGCTCCTCTCTTGTGTACTTTTGGGAGCTTTGTGCTCTTTTCATATATATAAATATTGCTTTTCTTGATCAAAAAAAAAAAAAAAAATGGTTCGCTCTTGTTTGAGTTAATTTCAGACGTGCGCTTGAACCACATCAAAATCCAGCTTAGATACTTTAATTGATCTTTGTTAGCCTTGCAAAAAATAAGCATGTCATCAGCTTAGAGGAGGTGAGAAATAACCAGATCCTCACCTCTCCCATTTGCAATCCTGCTACCAGAAAGATAATTTCCTTCAATCGCACGGTTTATCAAGCATTAGAGCTTCTTCAATTACAAGAGATAGAGGAAAGGGATGTGTCTCAACCCCTTAAAGCTTGGAAAGAAGCCAGTTGGGGATCCGTTGATGAGAATCGAAAAGGAAGTTGTGGATATGCACCATTTTATCGGCTTCGACCACCGGCTAGAATCCCATCCTTCCATGACTGGTATATGGGAACTCTATGATACTATAAACTTTCAATATCTAGCTTTCAAACCATTCCTTGTTTCTTCCTTCAGTTGAGTCCACTGTTTCATTTAACAATGGTGACAGTATCAAATCATGCTGCACAGGCATTTTGTTGATCTATCATATATCAGGCACTCTTAAATTCCAGTATTCTTTGATGAATCTGCCATAATCTCCCATAGAACATTGACATGATCTTGAGATCTCATTGACTGTAGATGGCACCAAAGGCCAGCCAAGGGTTTTAACAAATGTTGCATTGTTCATGAAACTCCTTGAAAAAAAACCTGGACCTCCTTCTTTGAAATCTGACTAAAAATCCGAGAAACTGGCAGAATCTGGAACAATTAGAACCTTATCAACTGTTAGAATCTAAATAGCTGTCCAAATTTCTTATACCGAAAAACTTTCCTCGGCTACAGCAACTTCCTTGATAGTCATTGATTGCCAAATCAGGAAGGGACTCCATCGCTGGAACCAAAAGAGATTTTGGAAGTACAGCCACTAAACCATGCCTTTATCCCAGCCTCCTTTTCAAGCTTTCTGCCATTGATGCTAATACTTTTAACGTAATTTCTTCTCCTGTGGGCGTTAGCCGTCCTGTGGAAGAACCCCGTATTCCTGTCCCCTTCCTTTAGCCAGGTCTCTTTGGATTTTTGTCTCCAGGAGATCTCCTCTGCGAGGGCCCAGCGTTTGAAGTCAGCTCTCGCTTTAACACGTCCCTCGACTTCCTCGAGGTTCAGATCCCTTTCCTTCTCGAGATCATCCCAAAAAGTCACCCTGCGCAGGGTGTCCTTATTATTAGTTTCCACTTTGCGAAAACTTCTGTTCAGAGTCTTGAATACCTTTGGGGCCCCAGCTTTCGAGAGGATGAAACTGTAAGATCCATGAAATTGGAGATTTTGCCACCACCCTTTCAAGGTCTCTTTGAATCCCTCATATTTCAACCACATTAATTCGAAACGAAAAGGTGAGCGTTAAGGCTCCATCATTGTCAACCAGAATGTGGCGATGATCGAGGCCCCGGCTGAAGCGAAACAACTCTGAATCACTTTGCAGCAGTGACTCTCCCAATTGGCGGAGACTACAAATCTATCTAAGCGGGACTTTGATCTACCATTGAGGCCACCCCGCCAGGTGTAAGGCCCACCCTGAAGCGGAAGGTCTCTGACCCGGGGTATTCAGGATGTCGAAAAACACGCCTCATATAGTGGAAGTCCTACCTCCCTTTAGATTTTTAGATCGGGAGAGTCTCATTGAAATCTCCTCCAGCACCATGGTTCTTCCACAGGACCTTTAGTCGAGCGTAGCTCTTCCCAAGGGTTCTCTAAGACTCTTCTCAGCAAGGAGCTGTACACCCACTGAAAAGCCCATTGAAACGAGTCCTCTACCATTACGAACAAACACGGGTGGCTTCCACCAACCGCTGGAGTCCACCATCTTGGTCTTCTTTTATCGAATCGGAAGGATGCCAGCGGACTCTCGATGTTCGGAGTGTCCCAGTTTAGGGAAGCTTGACCACCCAGTGCGCGCCATATCATGATTCATCCCGCTTGAACCTTAGTTCTTGAAGACGAGACCGGGTCACCACCGTGTGTTCTAATAAATTCTTGATGACTTTCCTTTTATCAGGATCATTTACACCTCTTATATTTCAAGATAGAATTTTAATCTTCATTATAACTTTATCTGTAGATTCCCCTTATCCCTTCCTCCTCCTTTGTTTGTCTGCTTCCTATTATAATTAATGGTGCTCTTTAGTCTCCTTAGTTCTTGTTCGCTTTTTGACACTGTCATGTTTCCTTTCTCCTTATCGCTTTTTTGTGAAGCCACTAAATTCCTCAATAATTCCAAAATCTCATTTTCAAACCCCTTGGTTGGGAATCCTAAAAATTCACTAAATTTAGCCAAGCAATTACTTTCCCAACTGTCGTAAGTCCAGGACTCTATGGACTCGTGTTGTGCCTCCTCCATTCTTCGGCCAGCTACACCGGACTCCTCCCCTACTACTATTGTTGCTCCTGTGTAATCCTACCCCCGTTCCTTGCCATCAACTGCCACCATCCTCATTAGTTCCAGATCTTCATACCCAGTGGTACCCGTAGGCCTGAAAAACCCCCTGGTAGCAAGGGGCGGCCAAAAACAGAGAATCGGGAAAAGGGAGACCAGTTGTTGAGGTTATTGGCATACCTATTCATATGTTATCGGCATACCTATTCATATAGACGCTTACATCATCCTGAGGTAGATCCTCTCGTATCTCGCCTTCTTCTCGACAGTGTGTTGTTCCCATCCTCACTGATATTTGGATCTCTGGAAATAGAACTTTTGCATTCTAAAGGCATAAGAGGCCTTAATAACGGGCCTTGTTTCAGTCCAAACTCCTCTCCCGCAACCTTGGCCTTAAAGTAGTTGTGTCCTAATGAGTTAAACATTAATTGGCTTTTTTTCTTGAAATAACGGACGGGCAGCGATCAAGACCGGACCATGGGCACGCCTTGGATTCGAAGCCCGTCTAAGATCCGGGCCAAAAGTAGAGCCCGACCCACGATCCGCCCCGAAGTAAACTTGGCTGACCCAGGTCATACACTCTTGGTATGGATGGTTCAACCGCGCCACCGCCCGAAGCGTTGTCCTCGAACTCGAGGCATTACGCCTGGTTCTCACGCTCACGCCGATGCGTGTATCAATATCTTCTTCAACCTCTACCTCTAAGCTCGTTGATATCTCCCCTGGAATACTAGGGGAGCAAGATATTAGTTTGAACTCCCTCCCCACCTGGATGTTGTACTCGAGGTCATTACCTCCATCAAAAAAGCCATCGTCTGCTGGTATGGAGCTTTGCATCTTCTCCCTAGCAGTAGAAACATCTTCTTCACCGTCCACACCCAAATTTGCAGAGGAAAGGGTTTCTCTCATAACCTTACCAAAAAACGATTCCCGATCCGAATCCATGAGAGATCTTCCCTTTTCTTCAGTCTGTCTGCCTTTTACCTCCTTTGAAATCTTGCCCTCCTCTCTGCTCAAGCCCCGCTTTTTGATGTTGTTATCTTTCTGCCCCGACATTTGTGTTGGAATCTTCTCTTGATGCTCCTTTTCTTCGCCCGCAATGTCTTCGCTCCCCTGAAGAGAGACGAGACTATAGTTCTCTGTACATTTTATTTTTTCCGCACTCAGCCTCGTACTCTTTGCCCTTTGATCATCCAAAGCATTTTTCTCAGTGGGCCATTCAACTTGCTCCCTGTAACGTCTTGGGCTTTGGCCCACGGGAGTTCCTTGATGAGGGCTTGGGTTTTGGGCTGCCATCCTCCCTATGTGAAGGCCAAGGTATTCTTTCTTGATGGCCAAGCTAAAAATCCCCATAATATCTCATTTCATAGGTTTACACATTATGAAAATCTAGTCTTTTAGCTTAACCTTTAAACCTCAATTTGGACATGGGGATTTTATATTTGAGAAACTAAATGGTTGACCTATGTGGTATGGTTTATGGTTTGTTGTTTAGTAACTAATGTTTTGAGAAAAATGAGTTTGGATACCATCAAAATGCAAAAAGTTTGCTTTCATTTCTTACACAGGTGTGCCTGGTTCGTTATATGTTAACTGAAGGAACTTGTGTTTTTACAGATATAATTGATGAATTGGTGAAAAGTGGAAAAGAGATTGAGGCAGTGTATTTTGCTTTTGAGTCTGGATTGACTGAACGGTTTTCTCCTGTCTCTTTGCTCAAGTCTTATCTCCATAACTCAAGGAAGAACGCCACAACCATTTTGAAGAATGGCAACCATAGCACTGCAGCAGCGGTGTGTTTTGCATCTTCTTCTTATCTAAACTCACCTTCTTCTTATCTTCCTCAATTTCCAATTAGTTTCTTCAGTACTGATTTGCTATCTGCTCTGGCTAATGTTTCCAGGAAGAGTCTGGGAACCTCCAGCTAAATTCAATAAAATCCATAATCAGATGTGTGGAAGACCACAAGCTCGAAGCGGAGTTCTCCGTTGATAGCTTAAGGAAAAGGGCAACAGAGCTGGAGAAAGCCAAGATGGAGAGAAAGAAGAGTACGGCAGGTGCCGGCAAGCCTCCCAACAAGCGATCCCATGGTGGTGGCAGTGGCCGGGGTAGTGGACCTTCTTCAGCTTTCCGGCCAGCCAAAGCCCCCAAATTTTCTCACTCTGCTTACCCATCTTTTGGCAGAAGAAACCCAGCTCCTCCTCCCCATCACAGCCCAGCTGGGAGATACTCTGTTCCATTCAACTACCCTGCTCAAGGCGTCTACGATGGTCCCGCCCCACCACCTTATGCATCATCTACCTACGGTGGTCCTCATCCTCAGACAGCCGCCATTCCTCAACAGCACTACTCACTCTCGGGAGGGGATGATATGGGAGCTGGTGGAATGAGGGCAACTGGCTCGTATGGAGGACAGACCAGCTACAACCCATATGACTACACTGCTGCTGCTGCTGCTGCTCCTCCCCCAACTTACCATACTCAGTAGTCTGCAAATTCAAACTCCAGAAAATTCATCTGAGGAATGTATATTTTTTATCATGGATCCTTTATTTTTTTCCCCTGCCCTTTACTTTTAAATACTTTTTAACCTAGAGAGCTAAACCTTTACTTGTTGGAGCAGGCGAATTCTGGATCCTCAAATCTTTGATTTCTTTGTCATGTTCTTTATCTGGAGATGAATTTTAACAAAGTAAAAATTTAGGAATAACATGAAGTTACACTTATTAGCTAATATTATAATCACGACCTTGGATTGAGATCTTGACCTGAAATGATTATTAGAACTATTAGCTAAAAAATAAATACTAGAATAATATAATATGTATATGCTTTTATTTTATTAATTTGTGATAAGGTTTTTTGAATAAAGAAATATTATATTTAGTATTAACATACAAAATATCATGTTCTTGTTAAAGTTACAAATTATCTTTATTATAATTATCTTTTTTTATTATATTTATTCACTTGGATTATATTGTTGTAGTATTATTTTCTTATAAGGGCTTGTTGTATAGTATAATGTTCCTATAGGGACTTGATCTTGGGACCACTGCTTGCTCACTTATTCCTCTTTGCCGCTCGTATCACCATTCATTTTTTGTGTTTAATATATTTTAAAACGATAAGAAAAAAAAAAAAAAAAATATATATATATATATATATATATATTTAAATTATAGTTTAAATATAAAATAAATCATGTTGGAAATTGGAAAATTATAACAGAGACATTGTGAATATTAAAGTCATGGGAGCCATTGAACAAAAATAGACAATATTTATAAATTGAAACATAAATTCTTATAATTTATTAGAGGTTCACTGGTAATGTTATGGATGATTGATAATCTACAAAATAATTAGAAAAGCTCTTATATCTAGATGCATGATATATTATTCTATGCATGTTTTCAATGTTGGTTTTGTTTTCGTTGTAAAACTATATTTTATATGCAATTAATTTTCAATTAAGGGATTGTCAAAAGTTTTATTACAATGTAGTCAATTGTTTCTTCTATTTTTTGATGGGTAACATTTGTAAACTTTGAATGCTCTATTAACTAAACCGGATATGTAAATGATCGTCCAAAGTTTTAATAGAATTCTTTTAAGCTAGACATGTGAACGATCGTCAAAAGTTCTAATAGAATTCTTTTGGTGCTTGAGCATTGACTAACGAGTTTACATAGTTATCGAACTGACAGAATTTTATGTACTAGTTTTGTGTTTGGTTATTCAAGTTAGAATAAAAATTATTTAAACTAATATACACTTGGAATATGATTTGAAATTGTAGTTTCAAGTGTCAGTTATGTTAATAGAAAGTACAACTGGAAATGAAAAATAAGAGGAGAAGAAGAGGAAAATTACAAAGATAGAGGGAAAAAAAATGACAATGTCACGTCGGTCTTATTACTGTCTGATGTACTTAAGTGGTCGTCTTCTTCCCGATGATGTTCGAGACTTTGGCCGGACACCTTCCCGAGATAAAGCGACATTGAATCAGGAAGCGATTGCCTTTGCAAAACCTTTCTGACGAAGCTGGGCCGCGATGTTTGTAATTACATCTTTCGATAGACGAGAGAGAATTTGTTAGAAAAATGTTTTTTTTTCCCTCTTCAAAGAGAGTTTGAACTCCAATTAAATAGAGTTAAGAGATGATCAAACCAATGACTCGTCATCCGGCCGTTTTGAGAAAACATAAGAAAATAATCAAAATCCTTAAATAGTATTTAAGCCCTCAATTGCATAGCCGTTTAAGAATAAAAACCAACCAGCCGTTGCCACTTTAATTTCATTCACTAAAAAGGAAAACTCCAACAATTCTCCACATGAATGAAATTAACACCTAGAGTCAAGACACAGGCATAAACTGTGTGATGATATAGTACAAGCGGTTGAAACACGTATAGAGTGATCGTTAACCTTTGAACCTTCACTTGTAGAAATATGTTTTCTCTATTAACTAAACACTAGACACAATGTCCTTGAACTGTTCTATCATTTGTGTAGAGGATGACATAAATCACATGATCACACTACAACATTTTCAGTGCCTTTTATGATCATTTTGGCCGCTTGAACATACGTGCAGTTACGTAAGAGTTTTTGTGGCCTTGATCAGAGGTCCATTGACTACCGTCAGCACAAGGAAACACTCGTGAATGTCGGATGACCTGACATTTCTCATGAAAATCGGACAGAGTCTCCTTTGTACGGGGAGCTCTACCCGAGATACATAACATGTACATAACCTATCCCAACATCAATCACATGAAAAAAAAACGGCCTCTTGGGCCCATAAACCAATACTCATCATGATATATATATCCAACTATATCCAATAGTTTCAAGAGTTAATAAATGACTCTTATACAACATATATTAAAATTTTAGAATTCTAATACATGTATACATAATGATAGCCAAGCGCATGACCGACTTTCTTCTGAGCCCGGCTTCTAGAATGAGCGATCTCTCGTATGCTCTGTACTGCACGAAAGTAAGTTCCCTCGGCAGTGTTTATCGCCTAGTAATTGAATCACCTAAATGGGCTACTCTCACTGAAATGCATATCTGTGCTCAGTAAACACATTCAAGCAAATGCGTGATCACTACTTGAATATCTAAATTGATCGACTCGTACCAGTCATCAGGCTCCCTCACACTTGCCTAAGTCACATATGAGAAAACTTGTTTTCAACAAAGATATTTGTTTTTATTTGTGGACTACCCTCCGATATAAATATTGGACCGACTCCGACGATTAATATTTTTATATGGACTACCCTCCGATATTATAATGGACACACTCCGATAATTATATTTATTAGTCAACCCTCTGAAATCATTCTCTCAATAACCACCTCATGCACTCACTCCTATTGTTCTAGGGTGCCCCAGTGCATATGGAATATGATATCATTCAACCTACATTATGTAACACATGTAAATATATAATCATGCATATATTCACATAATTAAATCACCTGAGCTTATGTCATGTGTAATTTCACAATCCCATGTACTTCAAAATTAGGCTCACGTGGGCTAATTATCGAACGAGCAATTCAACGAATTACTCGGCCAAAGCCTGTTCGGCGCAAAGTCGATTTTCGTGTCACTATTAATATGAACAGTAAAACCCTCGGGTTACTGTTCACATCCAAATTGTGACGCCCCAAAACCCGGGGTGTCCGTTGACTACCGTCGACTCATGGAATACAAATTGGAAGTGGTTACGGCCACTTTAGAAAATCGAGCGAGTCTCCTTTGTACGGGAGCTCTGCAATCTGAAACACATATCACATCTGATGTCAATACCTATGCAATATATATCAATCTGATCACTTGGGCCCATAAGCGATGCTAAATGTACATACGACTATGAAACCAACTATATACCCGATGAATTCGAGAGTTAATACTTTTACTCTTAAGCAATACATATATTAAAACGTAAATGGTTACAGCCATATACGACCACAAAGCCACATCAGGCTTTCTTCATAATGAATCTGCAGAGACGAGCATTCATACTGTATACTTCACGTACTGTAAAATAAGGGGGATCCGCGACGAAGTGGTAAAGCTTCGATGAAATTCGCCCCTAAGTGAATTCACTACTTGTCAGTGCGTGCAATATTTCCCAAAGTAATACGCATTAAGCCAATGCATGAATCTACTTGAATGTCTACATGACCCGACTCAAATCCAGGAGTCCTCACCGACTCTCTCACGCTCGCTAAGCCTTGTATGAGGTATCGACATTGGTAAGGCAACCTCAGATGAATATATCAATTGGAACGCTCAGGCCGATTGATATATATTATTTGTTGTGGACTACTCAGGTAAATATATATCGTATTTAGTGCATTTCAGGCCGGTTGATATATTATTTGTTGTGGACTACCCTAGATGAATATATATCAAGCTGGGCATTTCGAAGCCGGTTGATATATTATTTGATTTGGACTACTCCGATAATTAACATTTTTAGGTACACTCCAGAACTATTTTCTCTGGGCTAAATCTCATGCATTAGCCTCTTTATGTTCAGGATGTTTTAGTGCATATCGGAATCTTATGTATGCGGTTCCATCACGATCTAATCACATGCAAACATATCAACATGAATATATTCGCATAATATCCAATCACACAATCATGTCATGTAATTAATCAATTTCAAGCATCAAATTAGCTCGCTTGGGCTAATGATCATAAGTATTAATTTAAATCACTCGACCAAGCGCGTATTTTGAAAATATATTTTGAGAAACATTATTAGAATAGTGAACCCTCCCGTTTACTATTCTGGAAAATCCTAAAGAAAGCAGGTTAAAACAGGTGACCGAAATCCTGACGTTCAGGCCCGATGCATACCAAACAACCATTTTAATACCTGAAGTTAAACCAGCCATCCCAAAGCGGCCCCTAAGCGGTAGGTGGGCAATCGCGGTGCTCATTCTTCCTCGAAAATTCAACACGCCCGGTCCATGTTTTGAAGCCGATCAAGCGGCCCATTCGGCCGCTGTAATATAAATACCACATGATTTAAAGCAACATTGACACTGACGGCCCGATTTTTACTGAGCGTCCACGGCTATCGAAAAAGCCGAACAATTTTGCAAATTCGGTCCCGCATGTTTTGGGACCGATCAGCAAACCCTCACGGCCTCGAACCTAACACGGCTGTCGAAAAACCCTTAAAAATGGGAATAAAACTCAAGTAGGGAGAAAATCCTGCCTCTTGGAGTTGTCAAAAACATAGCCAGGATTCACGCGTAGCCTACTCAGCGATAGAGCGTTTCCTTGCCCAACAATTAAAGTAGCCAAGCGAGTCAGGTGGTCAGGGATCTTAGAGAGGAGAGACTCTCTACTACTCTAAAAACTCCAAAATGTTGGCTGCTGGATTTCTGGTTTAATTTTCACATTTTTGTCTTTGCTTTGAGGAGAAGAAAGCTATTCATTAGGCATTCCGTCTTACAGTAACCCAAAGTCGGAATTATGTCACGGTATGTCCCTCTTTCTCAGTTTGATGTCGTGACTCGCGGTGATCCTTTTCATCGTTTCTCCTCATCTACTTATGGTACATGAGTACATGTTATATGTGGCTTTCATCGCGTGGCCGATTCTGTGTGAGACGCGATGCCTCAGCGTGCCGACTCATTTGTCTCGAGAAAATTATGAAATTTTACGTCTTGTAGATTTCCTTGAGGCGATTCAGCAGTCTGTCTGTTTCGTCATCTGAATTTGAGAAAATTAATTACGGATTTTTAACATGAAGTACAATTTGTAATCAAAATTACGATTTTGCTTATATTTCGAAATTGGAATTTCTGGTCTTACACAAATGCAATCATCGGTCGCACAGGAACGAGGAATTTCATGGCCATTCCGACGTATACATCAAACATCATTTATAACAGTTACCTTGACAACTTGAAACGGCGGTAAGACGATCCACGGATGTCCACATGTTTCTAAAAAATTAAACACCTCGGTTCTAAGATTTGGAACGATCAAAGAAGCAGCTATACGACTCTCAATCGGCTTCAGCATCGCCATCTGCATTAGCAAAGTGTAAAAACAAATGGATATTTTCTCTCTCAGCAGTTTAAGTAGCTCATAACTAAGTGCCGCAGCGTTGTGCCTCTCGCGTAATTAGCTTTGCTGGCGAGAAGGATTTCGGCGGTTCGGATGCGGCCGATATTTTGAAGAAGTTGAATATTCTCTATATACAAAACATCAATTTCAGTTCTGCATCTTGCACCTTGTTCCATCGTGTTTTGCTCTTTTAAGAGGATAATGATATTCATAACTTGTCTTTTCCTTTTAAACTTTTTCGAATAATGACGTCATGTCAGCGCTGGGTTTGACGCAGCACTATCATGGTGATTCATTTCCATCATTTCTTTACTCATGCAACATAAGTAACATTAGTACATGTTATAAGTGACTTCGTCTATCACATATCGTTTTCTGACACCGATCTTAGCGATCGCCGAAAAGCCAGTGTGGAATCATTGTCTGAATTAATGAAATTAGTGTGATAGCTAGATTTATAAAGGCGATTAACGGTGAAATCGTTTCGTCGTCCGAATCTAGAGAATAAATTTCAGTTTTAACTTGAAGTGCGATTTTGCTTTTTCAGTGGAACAAGGTCTACATTCTCCCTCCTTAAAGATTACGTCCGAAATTCTGGACAATCACTATCACTCACATGCATATGCAACGTGCACTATACCATGCATGTAAACTCGTCATTTAATATTAAGCAGTGAAACCCACGTACCAGTAAATCCACTAAACAGAAGGGATATGTGACCCGCATCGTGTCCTCGCGCTCCCACGTTGACTCCTTCACTCCATAGTGTCGCCATAACACCCTCACTATCCTCACGGTCTTGCGACTCAAAACCTGATCACGGCTATCCAAAATACACACTGGTCCCTCCTCGAAGGTCCCATCAGTATCTACCTCAATCTGTCCCCAATCCACTACATGAGCTGGATCTGGCGTATACTTTCGGAGCATGGAGACGCATGAAACACCTAGGACACGACTTATTTGGGCGTAAGCTAATCGGTACGCAATAGTGCCTATCCTCTCGAGTATCTCGAAAGGCCAGTGAATCTCCGGCGTAGCTTCCAGCTTCTTGCGACGACCACTCTCTCTTAGGCATCACCTTGAAAGCGTGATCTGACCTGGAACTCAGGGTGGTGTGATAAATCTGCGTGACTCCTTGGCTACGGTAGTGAGAAAACTTATTTGTCGATATCAAGCTCACCTCCTCAAGTGTCTCTGTCGATTAGGACCAGTGATGGAACTCTCTCCCACCTCGGTCCAAGATAACGGTGATCTACATGGCCTCCCATACAATGCCTCATATGGTGCCATCTGTATACCCGCCTGATAACTATTGTTGTAGGCGAATTCCACTAAGGGCAATTTCTCCTCTACCCTTTTGACCCAAGACATATGCACCATGACGTGTCCTTCTTTGTATATAATCCACAGCGTGTAACCTACCCACAACTGCCCGCTTATTATTGTATGTTTGACCTTCCCAGGTCACAATCGCTAACAATCCAATGGATAGTCAACCTAGTCCATGTCATGGAATGACATCCATATCACCAGAGCCACTTGTCGGCTGTGACATCAATGAAATTTCCAAAGGGGTATCGAATCTGCAGTCACTGACTCCTATATGACTCTAAGTCTGCAGTAACGACCCGTGTTTTCATCTGAAGTCCTCCCGACTTCTATCCTCCAACTCTGATGCGTGCGACCGTGTGTTTTCATCTCTCGGGCAATCATAACTTTTCGGCTTACACTGCGACCTCCAGCATTCTACCTGAAATTTGGCGGACTCTCTCCAGGTCCACACCCCTGCAGAAGTGGGATACCTCCAGGAGTCTCTTTTACCTAACTCTCGGGTTCTACCTTGGGGATTAACGACCCCTTTTCTTTGCCAGGCACGCTGCATTCCTCTTCGTTTCTGATTCGAGCGCGGGTGTGTTGGGCGTAATCCTCAGGAACAAAGCTGAGCCCACTCACGAGAGTGGTGAATGATCGTCACAGATGCACCCACACCCTGCTCGGCGCGATGTTACCGTGCACAAGCGCAATAATGCCATGCTGTGACACGATCACAAAGGTGCCATAGGCAGAGATCTAGGAGATCTCTCGCTCATAATCCCGACCTATCGGGTCAACTCTCTACACCCTAGGGAAGAACATCCATACAGCTTCTCTAAAGGCCTTAACCTTAAGCCCCGAATCCGAGGTGGGTGCCGGGTATGACAACCCATTCTGAGTCCCAATTACTGAAAACAACCAGTGGCTTGACTCATCGTAGCATGACGACGCATAAAAAACGATAGATCTACCGCTCTGAGTGCCAGCGCTGCGTAACTACGATCTGTCCCTTGACTTTGGCCCACACTATATGGCCCCTCTGGCTGTCACGTGTAACTGGAGTGCGCATAGCACCCGGCGAAAACGGTTCCTGACGTACTAGGGTGTGGAGAATAGGCAGATATACTCTCTCTGTTCTCTACAATTTAACTAAATTCTTATTTGTCCGAAGTCACAGGATCCACAATCTGAAATGATCGGGCCTTCAGCATGCCAAATCAGCCTGGTCTGGCTTTCGTGTGAAGTAGAAGCTATACATATTACGAACTAGAAGAAGGTTAATCCTCCTCTTACTTCTGCCCACATCAAGTGCTCGAGCATCCTCGATCTCTCTACATGGTCGGGTCGTCCGTATGGGTCCATGTCCGTGGCGAAGTCCTGCGATCCTGCCGAATGGACAACTTAGCATTCTCGAATATCAGGTATGCAGTGGTCTGGCCTAATTGCCGAAGGTGACATTGGTCTCTCTAACTCATCTGGTCTCAACCTTCTGGGTCCCAGCGACACGCTGATCTGAAGCGCCACGTGTGCGAAATCTCACCTCGAGAAAGCCAAAACTACGCACTTCACTGAACTTGGCGTACGGTGATGGTCTCTCGGCCAGTGGCAAATCCTCAGTGATGCTCATGCTCCACTCGGCGGGTAGATCATGATGTCATCCGCGAAGACTTCGATAAGCTGATCTAGGTCAGGTTGGAACACTCTATGCATGAGGTCCGTGAATCTTTCTTTGGCGCGATCGGTGATGAAGGCGTCGGCTGTAAACTCAAAAAATTTGCCTGCATCTGACATCTTAGGGATATACGTATCTAACTCTCGGTGATAGTCAGCAATCGGCTATCTTGAGACTAAACTCGTTGTAAATATAGTTCGATCTATAACCTCTTAGTGTTAAAAGATGGATTAGAGAGGTAAAATAAATCTCTACATTAGATTAGTGAATTCATGGCAGTAAAGAATTATAATTTAGGTTGAAGCTAAATTAGTCAACATAAAATTTTAAGTAACATTATAATGAGAATCAAGTTAGTGTTAAGCTAATCGATTCATTGATTTCGTGAAAACGCCATTCTGAGGATTTCACAACAACTAAATTAGCAAGAAAATATCAATGAAGAGAGTAAATAATTCATCCATGGATAAGAGACAAGAGTTCAAAAAAGCAAAAGTTTGAGTGCACGATTAAGAAAATTTTTACATTGGTTGTTTGTGAGTAATGGACAACTATTAAGCGATTTAAATAAGAGATTGATGACAATCAAAATAAGTCAAGTGGACAAGTGAAGAGTGTAAAGCTACCATAAAAATCAAAAAAAAAAAAATGATTCCCGTATAGAATAAAGGAGGAGAGAAAATGATGGTCAAACAAGTTAAACATGAGACTTAAGTGCCATTTTCATGAAGGCTAATCATATATATTGAACATTTAGCAAGATTTCAACAAGAAAGATGAAAATAGGTGAGAAATAAACAAGCATTGTTTGCGGAGAATAAACAAAGAAAGCTGGCGGCGGTGAAAGAAAAGAAATAGAGGAAGTTGTGTGAAATTTAAAGGAGTGGGGCAAGAATGCAAATTAGAGAAGTGCAACTAGTATATAAGCAACACTTGGCTGAAATTTGAACAACCAAAAACCAATTTCGTGCATCCTCGGCTGAAACATTAAACACCCGAGAAGAAGACATGAACATGCACCTTTGCGAAGCGAGAAATGGCGACAAGGAAAAGTGGATGAAGACAGCCCCCTTTCCAGCCCATCCAAGCCCTCAAATCTTCTCTTTAAACCCTCTCCCAAGTCCTCTCAACTCTAATAAGTCAAGAACCAAGTAAGAATTGGCTTACTCTCCCTTTTCTTCTTTGAATTTCTAGCGATGATGTGAAATTTCATTGCAGGAATTTTGTTGTATGTTGTTGGGGTTTGCACTAGAAATGATGTCAAAACCTAAGTGATTGTTATATAACCTTAGAGGATGTGTTTGTGGAGTGTAAATGGTAGATTAGGGTTTGATTATGAGCTGTTATGAAGCAAAGAATCATAGAAACGAAAATTTGTTTTCACACACACAAACTAGTTGATGAGTTTTGAGTGGTGTTAGTGTTCAAATGAACAAGTAATGTTTATGTGTGTGTTATGACCATATTAGACAGTAAATAAGCTCTGAAATTTAGAGGTTTTGAACCCAAGTTTGAGCATATCCATGTAGGAATAAGAGAAGCTCAAGAGAGCTAGTTTTGACAATATTAGTGATTCCCATACTCAAATTTGAGCTAGAGGAGACCTGACCATATTTGGTTTATTTGGGGATGTTCTACACCTTAAATGATGCCTAGGAACCATAAAAAACCATAGGTTTTGGAACGGATCGAATCCGATAAAAAAAAAAAAAAAAAAATTTGTGCAAGTTTTGCACAAAATAGTGTCGTTAAGGCTTTGAGAAGTGAAACGATTATCCTAATGCAATTTTTATTGCATGGTTTGAGTGTAGTTCATCATTATTAGTTAAGTATGAAGTTTGGTATGGAATAAAATCTAGCGTCGCTAATCCCTAACCAAGAATTTACAAAACGGGCACTTAATTGCGCTTGAAAGTGTCCAAAATGCACGTTTTCCTTAGATTTGACCTAGCAAACGATAATATTTTTCAATGAAATTTTACGTGTGACTAGAAGGTGATATAAGTGAGCGAGTAGGAAAGGAACGAAGGAAAACGGTCCACGGCGTGCTACCACACCTTTCACATTTATGAGCCTGTCCGTTTTGAGTAAAATATGAATTTCGTTCAAGCCTTCAACAATTAAACGTGTCACGCCCGTTTCGGTCCGACCGATTGGATCGAACCAGTTCAGGGCGAGACTCGGGGCCCGGGACTTTTACACGATTTTTTTTTTTTTTTTTTAAAGGCCGGCGGCACACGTGGGTATGGCCCACATCTTATATGAATCAAAATTATATACATATAAGCGAGTCCCATTTACAAATACAAGCGAACTTTTGCATTCTGAGTCAGGCGTGGAGCACTGCGTGTAGTGGCTACTTACAAGGTGTGTTGGCGAAATTTGTGTGCGGAAGTCTTGAGATGTCTTCTCACAGCCTACCTTGGTTAAAACCCGTTAACTAAGCTTCACGCTTAGTGGGAAACATGTATCACCATGCATATACACATTTAATGCATAAAACAATAACCGAATAATATAAATTTTATGTATTTATATTACAAACATCTGAATTACTTATTCTTATGCGAGAACTTATCCCTTAACGGGGGCATGTGCGTTCGAGGATAAAGTAGAATTTAGACATGTTTATGCTCGGAGTTTAACTGATCGGGAGGGTACCGTGGTGCCGCAGAGATACTGAGGCATCTCTTTGGTATTTCGAGGCATCACGTAACTACGGAACTTATATATGTGTTGGATCTGAAGTACAGTGGGCCACTCTGAACATTCTTGGTATAAACACCCAGTGATCTTCTGAGGAAACAATTCCTTATACGGGATGCTCAAGTAGGTACCCAGCGGACTTATACTTATCTTCACAGGATACGAGTACTCGTAGGTACTCTGAGAACTTATCAACATTTGCTTATACAAGAGTACGTAGGTACTCAGAACTTAATCAAATCTGAAGAGTACGAAGTAGGTACTCACGAACAATCGGATACATGTGGAACTTGCTCAGAATGCAGGTACGTAGGTACTAGGAACTAAATCCAAAAGGCAGGGACATGTCGAATGGGGGTTAATCGAAGCGGAACTTATTCGGATCTTGGAGTACCGTGGGTACTCACAATAACCTGGGAGACAGAGTTCATCAGGAGAGCTGAGTACCCACTTAGGTACTACAGGAACTGCATCGGTCTGAGGAAGTACATTCAGGTACTACGGAACATATCGAAGGCGGACATCGAGATCGAGAGTACCGTAGGTACCTACAGGGAGACCGGATCCGGTCTGACCAGAGCTTGTTCAGTCTGGAGTACGTGGGCACCTACGAGCAGTCCAGTCAGGATGAGAGACTTAATCGAATCTGGTACCGTAGGTACTTCTGAAACGAGAATCGAATCTGAGGACTTATCATATGCGAGAAGTACCCGTGGGTACTACAAATGAAGTACCCGTCAGGTGCCTCTTGAACTTATCTTAATCTACCGTCACGGGAGCACCACGTGGGTACTGCGAGCTTGCCTGAATCTGAAGTCACCGTGAGTGCACTCTGGGAACAGTGGAGTTACGGGTACCCACAGGTACTACGAGACTTATTAGATCTGGGCGAACTTAATCGCATGCAGGGAGCGCGTGGTGCTCACGAGCAGATCGAATGCGGGAACAACTTATTCAAATACGGGAGTACCGTGGAATACTGAGAACTTGTGAATGCAGGGGTGCCGAATACGAGGCTACGTGGAGTGCTGAAACGGTCGGATCTGAGGACTTATCGGATGCGGGAGTGCGAAGTAAGTCACTTTTGCAAAACTCATTGGTCTGGGAGTACGCCGTACTACGGTCTTGTCCAGAGGCAGGCTTATCGGTGCCGAGGCACGTAGGTACACATGAGCACTCTGCAGAGCCAGGCATCGGATACGGGAAGCGTACGTGGGTACTCCCCAGTATACGTAACGTAACTTATCGATACAGGAGTACCCGTAGGTACTACGTAACGCATCGATACGTACCTAACTTATCAGATACTGCGAAAGACTGCAGTGCATTGCCGTAATCCTTAATCAAACAGCGCACGGCAGAGACGACGTAATCCCGATCCGGCGACGTCAGCAGCACCACAGGTCACGCCAAAGTAACTTATTCCGTAGATTTATCATATAACCGCTTGACTTCCTAGACCAAGAATACTGAATGAAAGTAAGACACAAAGACAATAAAAGCACCGAAGATACTATACAAGCATCTGGCGCCGTGAAGATTAGTCAAGTCGAGTGCCTGAAGACTATCAGACAGAGTGCCGTGAGCACTAATCAAAACAGAGTGCCGATCGTAAATGCGAGCGCCGTAGCACCAATCGGCAACACCGGCATTAATCGAGTGCCGGAAAGCACTAATCGAGTACCGGTTAACCAGGAGTGCCTGAAACACTCAATCGTGAGTACCGGGCATTAATCGTGAGTGCCGGCACTCAATCGTGAGTACCGGCATTAATCGGGAGCGCCGGAAAGACTAATCGTAGCATCAAGATTAATCAGAGTGCCTGAGCACTCAATCGGGAGTACCAAGTACTAATCAGGAGCGAAGACTAATCATTGAAATTAAGCTAAAGGTCATTTAATAATCGGTTCTAGGTAGTTTTACAACTATAGCGAGTTCAAGAACTTACTATCTTATAATAAACACAGCTAGCCACTTTACTGCTCGCTCATATCAGATTCCATATGCCGGTAAGGTATGATGAGCATGTAATCATACCTGGCCCGTGATATTCTTATTCTTCTATGAATCTACTTTACCCAGAATCGAGTCGATCCATTCGATCGCCCAGTCCTCAAGCTTATGATTTTCACGCCAACTACCGACATCGATTTACCGAGGGACAGATTGAATTACTCATTTTTCCGGGCGCCTTTAAATCATATTTCTGACACTAGGTCCTTGTACTTATTTAAAAGCTAAGATATTAAGGTTCTATTCCAACTGAATCACCCACTCCGGAGTAACGGACTCAAGATACGTCCAAACAACTCTGACCACGCTATGATCAACTGACAGAAAACGTGGCTTTCACATACCACTCGAGCATTTTCTGACCACTTACCGGTCGGAGATACCTTCTTAAAGTTTCTGGTTCTCCTCAGTTTCACGTACCACTCAATCACCAAATCTGATAAGAAACAGGAAGTTACGCCAAATACAACCTACGAAATTAAAATTGTGTAATTGCCCTACCTAAGACTTAACTTCTACTCCAGATTCCGCAAAATCGACTGGGGACCAAAGCTCCTACTGAACTTAAGTCCTACCTAAGAAGACAATTCGAGAATGCCCAGAATGGGTGTTTTTCTCCCATTTTTCCATATGTTTGATCCCCAATCACTTCTATACCTCATAATTAATTCAAGATCACTTCATATGCCTCTTGTAAACTCAATTTTTCTTAATTCTTTCAATTACACATCTTCTTCCAAAACATATCAAGATTCCTCAAAACAATTCTAATATGGGTTAAGACCCATACACAAACCAAACATGATGTTTGGGCTAGGAGTTTATTCTAACCCTAACTCAAAAACTCAATTAACCATGAATCCATCTTAAAGGAGAGGATTTTGTTTATCTTGTACCATATGGGATTTGATCAACCCTATTTTCAAGAGATCCAAGGTTAATGAATTCTAACAAAACCCCAGCTTTCGGGAGACAAGCCATTAACAAACCAAGCCTTAGAATTCCATAAATCCATTACTCAAAGGATCATACCAAAAATCATAGAATCCATACCTTAATCAGCTTTGTTTGGCTTGACCCTCCTCCTTCTTCTTTCTTCCTTTTCCTCTTCTTCTTTCTCCTTCTCCCATCCTGGCTTCTACCCCCAATTTGAGACCAATTTGGTCTTTAAAATCCCATTCTCCTTTGTGCCTGTTTGCCCTCCAACAAAACCCATTGCTAATTTCTTATTTGCTGCCCTCCTACTCGCCATTTATATTTCAATTTCCTATTATTATCTGCCTCAAATCTTTTCACAGACATTTAAGCCCCTCGACCACTACAAAATCGTCTCTTAAGTTTTATAACTTTCTCCTGCCCTCGTTTTTCCTCTGCTGCATTTAACCGATGAAACAAATAAATTAGGCTTGCCAGGCCTCAAACACGCCGAAAACGACTGCAGATATTTTCATTGCTACAAAATCCATCACAAGGGTGTGATCCCTAAGGGTCAAAAACTAAAACTTTTACACAAAATCGGGACAGAGAGTCTCGTTGAGTAGAAACAAGTTAAAGTGATATATGTGAGAAAAACGGGTCTTAGTTGAGACTTCAATCTTTATACACTGGAAATTTTTGTCACTAGTAATGACGTATAATATTGTAGGTGACGAGCACGGAGCGACGTCCACGAGCCTCGTAGAGACGCCATCGGAGTGACGCGTTTCGAGGTGTGGTTCGTCACTTTCCTAAGATCTTTCCACTCATAAAAAAATGGTTGATGTTTGCAATGAATATGGTAGTTAAGTAATCTAAAAGAAAATAGCTTGAAAAGAGAGTTTTAGGTTTCAAACGAGTTAGATTTCAGGCTTTTGGACACTAAGTAAATGTGGCTTTAAAACCCATGTATATTTTCCTTAAAATATAATGAGATTTAGCGTTATGTGACTCCACGCTAAAGAAATTCGTCCGTAGTCGCCATAATAGAGAAAAGTTAGCACTACGCCGACGATGCGTAAAATTCCGCTCCGTAGTTGCTCGGGCCATAGAAGTATGTTAGCCACGCGCGAGCGCGCATAATTCCGCACGTAGTCGCTATTTGTATAGTTTGGCACCACGTACAAAGAAATTCCGCCGTAGTCATTTGCAGTTTTAGTACTACACCGCGGGCAAATTCGTGACAGAGTCGCCGCTGATAAGCTTTAGCACCCTACGTGCGATGCAAGAAATTCGTTAACGTAGTGGTTGAGATGACTTAGTAAGCTTCACATGCTAGTTTTAATCGCCCGCGTGATGGTTAAAATATTTAAAGGATATACATAGGGGGTTTTGAAAGAAATCATAAAACAAATGATAAATCATTGTTAGTGTATGTGATATTATATCTTCGCTGCACTAACTTGTTTGCTTATTTTGTACTATTTATATTCCATTTGCTACACGCGACTTACGCGACGTCATCATTTTGCTGTCAATATATAGGTGGGCGATTTATGACATAGATGTAAAACTTTACGTGGCGAGATGGATATGTTAATCAACAACATATATTCAGATTAAATCAGATATTTCAGAACATTCACGCATTTCATATATATATGATTTATTTGATATATTCCTACTTGAGTTTGTAAGTTTGTACTTATAAATTGAGAATTGAGGTTATGTGGCATGTTCAGGGAAATATGATAACGGACATTACAAAGCTCGTGTATCAAGTTAAGTTTGAGGAATCAGGTTTTAGTCGAAGTGTAAATTTCTTTATTGGTGTAAATTTTAGTTTATCAAAATGTACCGCGATTTGAAAATTTTATAAAAATATTTGAAACAAAAGTCATGGTAAAAATTTTTATCACCCCAACCGCTAAAAGAAAACTAAATTTCGAAGTAACGAAAGAAACCCTGCTATAGTAAAAGTTAGGATTCACTTCGGATTTCTTCGATCCGACGAGTCGGGGCTGGAGGAGTCCGTTGAAGTGAACCGGGCAGATCCTCCGTGACAAGAGCTTAGATAAGGTCCGGGAAGGGTCTGCCACCGCGCTCCTCAACCGATCAAACAAATCGTCAATCCTGCAATGGGTACCGACCATCGTGAACCCTCGCTCAATCGTTTAATCACGTACGCCGGCGCGGTCTCGCCCCATTCTTCACAAATGTAACCGAGCGCCTCAATAAGCGTTTCTGCCTATGAACCCTCGGGTCCAATAGCTCCCAGAATCGACTCGAAGTTCCCGCAACTCAACCGGTGCCATCCTACGCGGAGTCATGCAGACAAGTGAAGTACCAGGTAACCGACACAAAGTCTACGACCTCTACTTAGGTAGGTCCATGAAATTTCATCCTAAAAAACATCCACATACTTCGCAAATTACTCGAGGTGTATCTAAGTCTAGTCTCTCCTCGTCCCAGTGGTAAGGCTCGCTACCAACCCGCTTAACCGTCCATGACACTTGGACCAGATACCGCTCCTGGGCAAAATATCATGCTGGTCTCCTGAACAACACACGAGTACGCCCCCGCTGCGGTAGCAGAACCCCCTACGCTCACAATCGAGAACGACTTCTATAAGATATCACTAATCCATCCCTTGCGATGACATCGAACTCGACATGTCCATGATCTCAGTCCACCGGTGAGTAGAGTCCCCGAGATTCCAACTCACAACCACCCACATATCATCCCTATTCTCGCCCTAATCCCTGTGGGAGAACCTCACATACAAAGACTCTGGGTCTCGTATATCCTCGCCCATTTCCACCATATTCAGCCTCACTCTCTACCGAACACGCCTAGTCTAATCCCAGAAGGTCAGCCGTAATTCCATAACCTCTAACACCTTCTCAATCAGATGAACCAATGGTCTGCACCATCTGATCTCCTCCCCTCGCGAATGTCGGCGATGATGCACCCTAAACTTCCTGACGTTACTAGACCTCCCCGACTACTCACACGCTAACAGGCGACAAGAACCGCCCAATACTCCACAAATTCCTCAACAAGTTCTCGCTTTATCAACACCGGTGGTGTCTCGATCAGCACTCGTGACGCCCTCTACTGCCCTGGGCTCCCTCTACTAGCCATCTACACAATTTCAAATGGTCGTTAAATACAATACAGTATCTCTAAGGCATAAGCACAGCCCCGAGACACTATTCATACATAGAATCAGTGTATATTTCAAGTCCCTGCATTCACAAGCAATGCAAGACCATTTATCCAATATATTAAATCATATTTATCAACAAAAAAAAAATTCGAAAATTTAATTTTTTTCAAAATTTTGTCTCATTTTGTTTGATTTTATTTTATTTGATTTAAAAAATTTATTTAAAAAATTTAAAAATTTAAGGCGATGAACATACCACTTAACGCGTTCACGAACAAACAAACTAAGGACTTAAACAAGATCGGTCGAACAGTCAAGGCACTAAGTGCCATCACGCCCAGTGAGCACGTTTCCAAAAAGGACAGCCAATCGTCGCGCCGGGTCACGCCAACGCTAAATTAAACCACAACAAGCTTCTACCACGATATAAATTTTGTATCATGACACGACCTTCTGCCCAACCAATGCCCACTCTATTGCAATACAATCCCGTGTATTGCAACACAATTTCAGCCCCACTAGGTTACAATACAAGAAGTGTATTGCAATACAATTTTCCAAATTCTACTACACTCACAGAATACAACCTCGCTGCTGCAATACAACTGCCTGCCTACCTCCTCTTGCAATACAATAAACTATATTGCAATACAATTTCTCCAGCCAGCCTGTGCCAAGCCAAGTCACAATACAATTGTTGTATCAGAATACACCATTACTATTTAAGCCCCTAAGACCTCTCGTTATGTCACGATACAATACCCTCTCTGCAATACACTGCAAGAAGAAATTTCAATTCCAAATTTCGCACCAAATTTTTTTTTTTTTCGTTCTTTTTTTCTTCACTTCACCCACCGGAAAATAATAAAATATATATATATATATATATATATATATATATATACTTTTTTCATTTTAATATCAAATAAATTTATAAAATTTATTTTCTTTCGCTTACACCTCAGAAACCTAAAAATATTATTTTCTTTTCACCTCTAAAACCAAATAAACTTTCTATAAAATTTATTTTATTTATTTTTCTTTTTATTCCTAATTACGTCTCCAAAATTTTCTCAAAACTTCCTGATCTAACACTAACCCTAGTGTTCAACCTCAAATTTATTAAAAATTTAATTCATTATCCAATAAACCAAATTTATTTATTCAAATTTATTTCATTTTCTTTTCTTTTTCCAGTTTTACTCACTGTAAAACTCTAAAAATATTTTCTAACACATCAATGTGCTAATTACTACACATAAAGACCACCACATCATCTATGTTACGCATATTTTTCACACAATTGTCATCAAGTCACACACAAAACACACATGCAGTGTCCTAGTTTTGTGTCGTGCCTTCCTAGGTAATCTCATACCTAAACCGAACATCAAACCACCTAAATTCGCTGACGATACCCAAACTCCGGGTGCCTCCCTGCGTGATTCATATACCTGCTCGATACCAAGCTATGACGCCCAAATCTCGGGGTCCGCTGACCACCACAACCCGCCGGAACACTTTCAATGTTTGATGACCCGACATTTCTCACGAAAATCGGGCAGAGTCTCCTTTGTACAAGGAGCTCTACCCGGAATACATAACATGTACATAACCTGTCCCAACATCAATCACATGAAAAAAAAACTGCCTCTTGGGCCCATAAACCAATACTAATCACAATATATATATCCAACTATATCCAATAGTTTCAAAGAGTTAACAACGATTCTATATTAAACATATATTAAAATTTTTGTAATTCTAATATTAATATACACACGATAACCAAAGCCACAACCCGACTTTCTTCAAACCCGCCTAGACGAGCCGCTCTCGTGACGCTCCCTGTACTTGAAAAATAAGTTCCCTCGACAGGATGAGTTATCGCCCAGTAGTGGAATCACCCTAAATGAGCTACTCTCCACCTGGGTCAAGATACGCACGCTCCAAAGAAACACACACATTCAAGAAATGCACGATCCTACTTAAATATCTAATCGATAAACTCATACCCCGAGTCCTCACCGACTCTCACACGCCAAGCCCACATAGTTAAAAACTTGTTTTCAACAAAGATATTTCATATTCAGGACTACCCTCCGATATAAATATTTGACCGACTGGCGATTATATTTAGTGATTCATCTCTCCGAGATATATCATCAATAATTCGACGACATATTTTTAGAGTAATGGATCATCTCCGATATTATAATGGACACACTGATACCATTATAGTTATTAAATAACCCTCCGAAATCATTCTCTCAATAACCACCTCACGCACTCACTCTTATTGCTCTGGGGTGCCCCGCGTTGCATACTGGACGCACGACGCAAATTCCAATACAATTATGTAACACATGTAAATATATAATCATGCATATATTCACATAATTAAATCACACAAACATGTCATGTAATTTCACAATCCACCACATCAAAAATTAGCTCACGTGGGCTAATTATCAAACACGAGCAATTCAACTTGAATTACTCGACCAACACAATTTCACACAAAATTCGACAACATTTATATGAACAAAGAAAACCCCGTTACTGTTCACATCCAAATACCCAATCATCGGTTCACTTTGGGAACCCGAATTTCATGGTCATTCCCGGCCGTATACACATCAAAGCATCATTTATAGCATAGATTGCACTATGAACAACCCAAACAACCCGTGGACAGTCACGGATTGTCCACATGGGTTTTTAAAAATTCAACACCTCAGTTCCAAGATTTGGAACAGATCAAACGACCACTCACGGCCTCAATCAACTCAAGCATCATAAATACACTTAAACAAAGTGTAAACCTCAAGTAGATTTAAAACCCCTACCTCTACCCGAGTTTCTCGTCGAAACTCCTTAAAACCCGCCCACTATTGTCTCCTTCCGCGCATCAGCCTTTCCTTCGCTCGAAGGATTTCGACTCGGCCTGATCGCTCCGATATTTGCAGCAGAAGCTTGGGACATTCTCTCTAAACATCAATTTCCGCCGCATCTTCCCCCCGGGTTCCATCATCGTTTTGCTCTTTAAGAGGATGACACTATTCCTCTTTTGTCTTTTTCCTTTTAAACTTTCAAATAATGACATCTGTCCCTTCTTTCCCAAGGCTACACTTCGCACTATCTCACTATCCATTTCCATCATTTCTTACTCATGCAACATAAGGTAACATTAGTACATGTTATAAGTGACTTCTCACACATCAAGACGCCGCTTACTCAAGACCCGACACGCGGGATGCCGAAAAAACGCGCGAACCCGACCGTCTCGAATTGACGCGGAAGCCAGATTTCGCAGCACGATTCCAACCTACAAATTGCTTCACATCCGAGATCTGTGTAATAAATTTAGGATTTTTAACCAAAATTACGATTTTGCCCTTTTTCCAGAAATTGGAATTTCTCGGGTCTTATAAGTTTAATAGAAATTGTGCCCTATTCAATTCCCTTTGAAGCGGCCCCACTTCACTCTTACATAGGTGATCTCCTAACTAAGAGTAGCTCAGTTTAATCTTTCCTGGCTTTCCATTGTATAAGGATCATTAAAAGCATAACTTAACCTTCATTTTACAAGCATCACTATTTTATCATAGGAATGAACAAAGGAATATTCCCATAGTGATTATATCCAAGTTCTTACAATTTAGTTGTCCCTTTGAACCTAGATCTTAGGATCTCTAGTCATCTAGGTTGGGTATCCATTGTATCGACTTCTTCTTTTACGGGCTTTAGTCCCATTCGATGATTTTTCAACCAACTTTAACCCTTTGGTTAACATATATGCGATGTTATCCTTAGATTTTACATAATCTACAGAGATAACTCCAATTGATAGTAGTTGTCTAATGGTATTGTGTCTACGACGAATATGTCTGCATCTCTACCATCAGACATGTCGCTGCGGTTTCACCGATGGGTAGATCAAGCACATAAAGGTACATGCATATTGCGCAACCTACTCGCCATCTCGCATATCCTCTAAGAAACGGGCGTAACCATTCACCTCTTCCCACATTTGTCTGAAGGTTATAAACTCATTCCATTACGATCTAGCACAATCGTTTGTTTTCAGGATTTCCATGAGATCGCTCCACTTCCTGTCAACACATAACCACTAAGGATTCAAGTCTTTAACATCGATACTCCACCTAAGATCACTATATCCTGCGCGGCACCTCAGATAGTGGCAACCTATAATCATGAGTAAAACGTAAGTATTTTAAACTCAGAATTCCTCGCTACGACGGCCCCAGATCACTGTATATGCTCAATCTATTTGATCGCATAAAGGGCCGGGTCTTGTACAACCTATTATACATTAAACGCTCTATCAATTCTAGAGTATTCTATTCAGACACACTCTTCTTTATTCTCGATAAGTGTAGTGCTCACATCCCACATCCGATGGGGGAAGAAACTTCGCACTATATAAGTACGTGCCTCAACCCAAAGAGACACGTCAGAGCCGTGAGGGCCCTCGGGGCCGTTTAATAATATTTCATGGTCAGTCGGTCGCTACAAATGGTATCGTGAGTCGATCCCCGACCTCGACAAGCAACCGTCCGTTGCTCGCATCCATGAGACACAACGAGGACGCTTGTGGTCTCGCATTTCGGGGTGTTCACATCCCACATCGAATAAGCGGAGAAATGCCACATCCCACATCTGATAAAGGGTACCAAACTCTCATGACTATATAAGTACATGCTCAACCTAGTGTGACGCTGCTGAAATGGAGGGCCTGGGCCCGGTTTTATAATATCTACATGGCCGTGGTCAGGGCTGCTACAAATCTCAGACGTATCGATCCCCGACCCCGATGCGGGTATGCTCGCTGGGGCCCCGCATCTCGGGGACACAACGAGGACGTGCCAGGTACGCCGGGGGGGTGTTTGTCACATCCCACATCAGATAGGGAAGAAACTTCCTATCACTATATAAATACAAGCTCTCTCAACCTAGTAGACGCGTTTTAAAGCCGTGGAGGGCCCTCATGGGGCCTAAACCAGACAATATCTACATGGTCAGTCAAGTCGTTACGTGTGAAAGGCCACATCTACCTGTTCGCTATACAGAGTTATCCTTATCAAACTTCCTAAGAATATTGTTAATGATAATGTGACCCCACTTAGAATAAGTCCTTATGATGTTCTTTTGATTTTTATTCCTAAAATTACACAAGAAGTCTCTGCGTCTTTCTATGCCAAACTCAGTTCAACATGTTCTCGGGTGTACGCAATCATCTTATCATCACTACCAACAATAAGCATGTCATCTACATACAAGCACACAATGACATATCCAAGTTCGTGATCTTTCACACACACACACCACATTCATTGATTTTGAATCCTCAGACATCATAACATCAAGTCGAATTTCTCATGTCATTATTTTCGTGCTCGCTTTAATCCATAAAAGGATTTCACCGCTTTACAACTTTCTTTTTCTTTGGTCCCTCGAGTTAAAAACCTCGTCGCTCCATGTAGATTTCTTTCCTCTAAATCTCCACAAGAAATGTTGCTTTCACATCTCATCCGATGTACTTTAAGGTTTCTCATCAAAAGAATTGTCAACACCATCCTTATAGAATTTATTCTCGTTGGCAAGAAAATAGTGTCAAAAATAACGAAATCTCTTGTTTTGTAGCCTTTGATCACAAGTCTTGCTTTGTACTTGTCAATTGATCCATCTACTTTCCTTTTCCTCTTGAAAACCCACTTGGAGTTCAAAGGTTTACAATCTGGTGAAAGATCCACTAGTTCTCAAGTATGGTTATGTAGTAAGGACTTAATTTCACTATTAATGGTTTATTTCCACATGAGACCCTCTGTAGAGTTCACTGTCTCTTTATAAGTTCGAGGTTCCCCTTCAAGCATGTAAGTCATAAAATCTGGACCAAAAGATTTTTCTACCCTTGCTCTCTTTACCGCTAGTTAGTTCAACTCACCATTATCATTTTCATCTTCGACTATTTTCATTAATAAATTCCAAACGCTCATTTTGATGAATTTCCGTCTCATTTTCGATTTACACATAAATACATCTTCAAAGAATGATGCATTCCTTGACTCCATTATCGTGTTCTTGTGAATATTCGGGATATTCGACTCATGAACAAGAAATCGATAAGCACCACTATTATGTGCATAATCCATGAAGATACAATCAATAGTTTTAGATCCTATTTTCACCTTTTTGGGGGGAAGAACTGCCATTTTTAGCCAGACATCCCCACACTCGCAAGTGTTTGTAGGATGACTTTATTCCTTTCCATAACTCATATGAAGTCTTTTTTTTCTTTCTTTTTAGGTACCTTACTCAAAAGGTAATTAGCATATAAAATGGCTTCTCCCCTCATGTTTTGTGGTAGACCAGAAATTATAAGCATTACATTCATCATTTCCTTTAGAGTGTGATTCTTACACTCAACTACCCGCTGATCAGGCTTAATAAGGTGTCAGGGTTTCCATGTATAATCCCATGTTGAGCACAAAGTCAACAAATGACGATTCATACTCCACCACCCGATCACTTCTCAAAGACTTTATTTCCTTGTCATTGATTCTCAACTTTGTTTTTGTAGAGAACAAATTTTTCTATCGCCTCATCCTTACTTTTGAGTAAGTACACATAACAATACTTTGTGCTATCACCGAAAAAGGGAATAAAATATTTATTAGCACATCTTGTTTGTACAAGCTTCAAATCACATATCACTATGGATTAAGTCAAGAGGTTCAGTGTGTTTTTCAACACTTTGAAAAGATAACCTGGTCAGTTTTGCCTCAACACAAGTTTCACACTTATGCTTCAGATCACCTGGGAAAGTTGGTGTATGATTTAAGTTAATTAATTTATGCAATGTATCATAATTAACATGTCCTAATCTACCATGTCATAGATTAGATGACTCAAGAATATAAGTAGAAGAACTAGCTTAATTCATTTATGACTTAATGATAGTCATTACATTAAGTTTCCACATGCCGCCACTCATATACCCTTTTCCGACGCATATCTCCGCTCTTGATGTAAGCCAATTTATCTGACTCAAACACCAACCGAAATCCATGACTATTCAGCAAAGAACCAGACACCAACTTCTTGCGGATTTCAAGTACATATTAGACATTTTTCATAGTTAACTCTTTCCCATAAGTCGTCTTCAAGACCACCTTGCCTTACCCTTTGATATCCGATGTGGCAAAGTTCCCCATGAGCACCTTTTCTCCAGTCTCAATTCGTTCAAAGGTGGAGAACATCTTCTTGTCAGAACACATATGGCGAGTAGCACTAGTGTCAATCCACCATTTCTTGGGATTAGACCCCACCAAATTCACCTCAGAGATTACTGTTATGAGGTCGATGTCAGACACATCTTTGGTGATACCATCAACCACATTAGCTTCCTTTGGTTTGTTCTTCTTTGGCAGTCTACAATCATAAGACTTGTGACCTTGTTTCCACAGTTGAAGCATTTCCCTTGGAACTTTTGCTTCTTGGAGACCCCTTCTCTAGGTCCCAACTTAGAGCCTTTCCTTTTGTTGTGCTGCTTTTTTTTAACTTTGACCATGCACAAAGTTCGCCTTCACTTATGGCGAAGTGTGCGCCCCTTTCTTATTAGATCTTCTATTATCTTATTCGATGCAAAGCCTAACAACCAAGTCCTCCAAGCTCATTTCCTTTCGCTTGTGCTTGAAGTAATTCTTGAAATCTTTCCAAGCGGGGGCAATTTCTCAATAACGGCTGCTACTTGGAAGCTTTCACCCAGTAACGTACCCTCAGCATGTATTTCATGGATGATCATTTGAAGTTCTTGGACTTGACTAGCCATTGTCTTGGAATCTATCATTATTGAAGTCCAAGAATCGACCCAAGATGAATTTCTTTACCCCAGCATCCTCGGTTTTATACTTCCGATCTAGAGATTCCCATAGCTCATTTGTTGAACTCTTAGTATAATAAACATTATACAAAGTATCAGCTAACCCATTAAAGACATAATTTCTACAAAGAAAGTTTGAATGATTCCAAGCCTCTATAGCACGGATGACCTGGATATCGTGCTCATCTTTCTTGAGCTACGAAGCATCTTCTGTCAAGAATCTCTAAAGATTCAAGGTGGTCAAATAGAATATCATCTTTTGTTGTCATCATTTAAAGTTGAGTCAATTGAACTTCTCAGGCTTTTCCCTTTGAGAAATAGAAACGGGCTCGAAAGTGTGCACCATTGGTGCTTGGGCAATGACACAAGGCATTGGGGCCATAGTGTTGGTACCACTTGGCCAAATTCGTGCACACCCCAAGATTGCTGATTTAAGAATCATTTTTTTTTCTACAAAACCTAACCAACATGTGAATATTTTTCTTGTTTCTTCTCCAAAAAAAAAATCTACGCATTCTAAGAAAACTCAGGTATAGGAACCCGTGTCACACTACCTCCTTAAACAGAATACCCCTACATGACAATTTTCAATTTTTAAAAAGAAAATTGACACACACCCTTATAGGGTTATTACACCAACAAGGGTTTCAGAAGGCCCCCAAAAACCGTTTTGGCAATTTTTCCTTGTAATAGATACACTTTTGAGAAAACTCTCTTCTAAAAATGGGTTTTTAAGGAAAAGGAAAATTCGAAAACCAAAAAAAAGGGAAAAAATACTTCTTTTTTTAGGAAAAAAAATTTGACAATATTTTTTTGGGTACAACAAAACAGACTTTTTGTTGTTGTATTTAGATTGGAAAATTTTAATATTTTTTTTGGACCCAAACAAACAATTTGGTTTGTTGGTTTTAGATTAAAAAAAAAAAAAAACCGAAAGTTTTTTTTTCCTATAATCCAAAATTTGTGGGACAAGTTTTTTTTACACGAGATGGCTCGTGATGTACCAGGATAAGACAAAAAAATTCCTTCTCAAAGGGAAAAAAAAAAAAAGGAAACCAAACAAACATTCTGCTTCATAAGGTGATCCTTCAAGAGGAATTTGAATCAAGACCAGTTCAAGACCAAGGCTCAAACCACCAGGCTACCGCTTAGCTCATGGTCAGTTATCACAATAACCCTATAAGGGTGTGTGTCAATTTTCTTTTTAAAAATTGAAAATTGTCATGCAAGGGTATTTTGTTTAAGGAGGCTGGTTCTAACTCGGGATTCTATACCCATCAGTCTTTCTTGAGAATACTATGTAGAAATAATAATACAAATTATTATTTTTTTAGAAAAACAAAAGGAAATAATTTTTTTAAAATGACTCCTCAACTAATAATGATCACAAACCGATCATGCACAAGTGGTACTCTACACTCAAGCAATATCCGTCCGCCAGCAGGCCAGCACCACGACACTTCCGGCTTGCTACCTGCAGGGGAGAAGCCCGAGACGTTCAATGAACTCAACTTTAAATGATGGCAACAAAAGATGATATTTTATTTTACCACCTTGAATTTTGCTAGATTCTTGACTGAAAATGCTCCGCAGCTCAAGGAAGATGAGCAAGATTCTAAGCCTTTAAGATGACTTGGATATCGTGCTCATCTTCTTTGAGATGCGGAGCATCTTCAGTCAGGAATCTCGCAAGATTCAAAATGATAAAATAGAATAGCATCTTTTGTTGCCACCGCTTAAAGTCGAGTCCGAATCCTATCTAGCTTTCCCAGAGAAACATAAACATGTTCAAGACCATCGTGCTGGGCAATGATGGTGGGGGCCGTTAATGGGCCATACAGGGTGCCCACTCGCCATATTCAAGCACACCAACATTGTTGGATTGAGAAATCATTTTTTCTGCAAAACCCAACCAATATGTGAATATTTTCCTTTTTTGTTTTTCTAAAAAAATATATATATTTCTATAGAGTATTCCCAAGAAAGACTGATGGGAATAGAAACCTAGGTCATAACCAACATCCTTGAATAGAATACCCCTACATGACAATTTTCAATTTTTAAAAAGAAAATTGACACGCACCCTTATAGAGTTTACACCAATAACTCAACACAAACTAGGCGAGTAGCTTACGCTTGAGCTCGCCCGAACTCCAAGGTCTGAAGTTCAAATTCCTCTTGACCAAGGATTTGCCAACAAACCAAATCAAGCCATTGAGCTTTTTCTTTCCTAAGGAAACAAAAATTGTTAAGATCGTTCTTTCTTATCCCACAAATTTTTTATCATAGGTTGTCCCGTATAAAAAAAAAAACTTGTCCCACAAATTCTGGATTATAGGAAAAAAAAAAAAAATTCGGATTTTCCTTTTCCTCAAAAGACCATTTTTCAAAAGGGAATTTTCCTTTTTTTCAAAAGTGTATCTTATTCCAAGGAAAATTTGCTAAAACGGTTTTTTCCAAACACCCAAAAAAAGTTTGTTTTTTTTGTTTTGCCTATATGATATTCTTTGTCAAACTTGCCTTTCAAGAAAAATTTTCAGTACAAAACAAATCCTCCTCTTTCCTTTTTGATTTGCAAGAAAAAATTTCTCTTTTTTTTCCTTCCGATGGACCTCTTCTTTTCCAACCACCGACTTTACTGATTCTTTTTCCCATTTTTTTCCTCCTCTTGCAATTTGCTTTACATGTTAATAGATAGTACAACTCGAAATGAAAAACAAGAGAAGAAGAGGAGGAAAATTACAAAGACACGGGTAAAAAAACATGACAATATTAGATCGAGTCTTGTGTAGCACAATTTCCTTAAAGCTGATTCGTCTTTTTCTGAGGGTGTTCGAGACTTCGACAGATGCTTGCTTCCCAGGATAAACCGACCTTCGAATGATGGCAACAGTATCTTTGCAAACACTTCGACGAACTAAACGCAATGTTTATAATTCTATCACTCAATGAACCAAAAGGAGAATTTAACAAAAAAAAATGTTTTTTTTCCCTCTTCAAAAAAAGTTTGAAACTTTAATTAAATAGAGTCCAGAGATAATCAGACCAATGACATGTCGTTCGACCGTTTCGGGAAAATGGACGAAAATAATCAAAAATTTTAAATGGTTAAGCCCTTAATTGCATAACCGTTTATGAATAAAATCAAATCATTTAAGCCGTTTAGAAATAAAAACCAACCGGCCGTTATCACGTAATTTCATTTACTAAAAAGGAAAACTCCAACAAGTTAATTTGGATACTCTTTTTTTTCTTTTTTTTCTTACGGTGACCCCTTTAACAAAAAAACTGAAGGAGTCTCTATTTTCCTAGTAAAATTGTCCCTATTTTTAAATGTTCTTTTATTTTTCTTAGCTTTATCAAGTATTTTAGACAATTTCTTCACTCCTATCTATCCGATTTGGAAAATCATTATCATCATCTATAAAAACACCATATCCACACTTGCATGTGGATATAATGTTCTATCTTATAGAATCGTGGGATTATAGAGATAGCATTTTTTTATTATTATCTCCACACTTTGATGATCAATTATTAAACCATTTATACCTATTTTAAGATTTAAAAATTATCTGTGATTCTTTTTAAACTCATATTTTTGTCATCGAATGGGAACATACAATCACTTATTCCATTGTATATATCATTTTCATGTTCTATAAACTCAAGGTACAAAACAAACAGACCTTTGTATTAAGTTTTTTGATCAATTATGTTTACATATTTTTTATTATTTTTTAGAAAATTTCATAATTACTTTCTTAGATCATATAGCGTAACTGTAGCCGAGTATTGCAAGAGCCTCGACTCTACGCTTAGGCTGAGCAGGCTCTGTTCCTTATTCACGCAGCCTTTATTTTACTTGAGCCGACGAGCTGAGTTTGAAGGTGCTCTCAGCTCGTTTAACTTATGAGCCTCAAATTGATGTTCGAGTTAGACTCGTTTAACTTAATAAATGAATTCGAGCGAGCTTCAAACGAGTCGAACGCCGAGTAGCTCGGCTCGGTTACAATCCTATTTAAAGAAAATGTTCATATAAAATAACCAATATACAACTAAATTAAAAAGATAAGACAATAAAAGCCCATCATTAACTCATCAAGTAAAGTTCAAGAGTTGGAAGATACCACCATATTCGCTCTAGTATGAAAATTTCACACAAGATCGTTCTTCCATGCTCACGGTAGTTAAGTCTACGAAATCGCTCTAACACAGCCCGTTAACAAGCCACCACACGAGTCTATTCACGAAGCCATATCATAATGCCTTAAAATGATATTCGGGCTCGACTCGTTTAACTTACGAGCCTTAAAATGATATTCGGGCTCGACTCGTTTAACTTAATAAACGAGTTCGAGTGAGCTTCTAACGAGCTGAACACCGAGCAGCTCACTAGTAACTCGACTTGATTACAACTCTATGTATATATAAACAACGCACCTAAAATTGATGATTGACTTTAATATCATTAAAACTATTTTCTTATAATTACGTAGAATAACGAGATTATTCTTTATATTTAGTATGAATGTGAACACGACGTAAATTGTTTTGCAAAAAGGTTACATATCTTTGATAAAAATAATTATGGAAACAATTGACAAAATTATTATAAAATATATTTCTTATTATATAGACATCATTCTATTTAAAAATAAAAAATACTTATTTTCAAAAACATAATTACATAATTAGCAACGATCCCAACATTTTCCTTAATGAGATATTTCGTAAATATTGTTGTCATCGAAGCTATTAAGCCTTCGCTATTTTGAGTATGTTAAGCTAATTAACGACACTTATTATCGAATAGGAGAAAAACCCTAGGCCCCGTTTAGTTCACGAAAATTTTTAACTCTATAAAAAATTCAGAATATGAAAATTTTCAATATATTCTAATATTTAGTTTTCATTTTCAGAAAATACATTTCGTACTTGAATTTGATTGAAAATAAAGAATAAGAAAATCCGTTTTGTAAAATCATTTTCTTGAAAATGAAGTTAATGAAAACAATGAAAATTTGTTTAAAAGATGCTACTCATTCTATAACCTGCAGTTTCGCTTTCTTTATCCCAATCGACAAAATCTCATGTTTTGATGACCTCGAAACAGCAAAAACAACACGTACGCTTTCTTCGATTCATATATAAAATGCTTTTGAAAATAAGCCAGAATTCATTTTATTTACTAAAATTTGTTTTTGTCCCCGATTCTCGTGAATTCAAACGTGTTTTCCTTGTTTTCGAAGTTTCGGTCAGAGAAAACATAAAATTTTCACTCATTAAACAAGGGCCAGCTCTGCCATTTTAACTTTGTCATAGCTTTTTCCTACAATGATGGGGTAATTTTTTTGGTTATTATTGGTTTGAAATCACATATTTACATTTTTTTCATGTTTTTTTCTCAATAAAATGGTTATTTCCCACATATATAGGTTTTAGAGCATCTCCAAAGGGCTAGCTATCATGCTAGCTATTTTCTATTACCATCATTTGACTATGATAAATATGCTAGCTATTCTGATTTTTGCACCAACAACACTTTAGAGGTTTCATCGCAAAAGATCGTCTTCATCATCTTTAGAAGACAGATACCGTTTGCTTTAGGTACCATTATATATATGACTTTTGAAAAGTTCAAATTTTAAAATTTTGATGATATGACATAACATGTCAACATGTGATGTAATCAATATAGTGATGACATAACATACTGCATAATATTTTAGATTTTAATAATTAATAGTTAGTTAAAGTTAAATTAAAATGATTAGCTAAAATAGATAATGTACTTAAAGTGAATTTGAAAAAATGGTTAGTTAAAATAAATAATGTAATAAAAAAAAAAATATTTGCTAGCTAATTTATATAGCTCTCTTGGAGTTGCTCTTTAGATAGCATGGTTGTGTCGTGGCGATTTGATTTTCATCGACGTTTGTTTGTGTTTGAATAATTCGAACGAGTAAAGAATATAAAATCAAAGACAAAAAATCAAATCAATGTTATATATTATAGTCATAATAATAATATCAAATATTTAAACTCAATTATCAAATATATAAGTTTTGAATTATTTCATTATACTATCGACTATCAAATATCAAATAAATAAGTTTTGAATCGTTTTATTATGCTATTAATCTCGATGCTATTTTATCATTTATGATTTTTTTCGGGTTTTCATTATATATTTATAGTATTTCTCGTCAATGAAATTATTTTTCTCAAAAAAAACAACCACTTATAATCTAATTTTGTTAACCAAAAATATGAAAAACAACTATAAAATATCGAATAAAACTTATCTAATATTAATATTAATTTCAATTTGAATTTCAATTTGGGATGCAACTTTTTGTTTTTAAATAACAATGACGACGCTTTTCAACCTGAATCTGGCCGAGCGTGTGGGGTCATGCAATGGACCCGGATTGTTCAGGAGGGTCGGGATGCGCGTTGGGACTGCCCTCATTGGCCGGGCGGCGTCGAATACCGATCTGCAAACCTCGTCAGAAGACTCCTCCAAAACAGCTAAGGGGGGTCGGCGAGGGCTATGCCCGTGGTCGTCCGACGCCTGCTCGTTTCTTCTCTCGAGAGAAAAGAGAGACGCTTAGAGGGCTTAATGTAGCTGCATATGAGTATGCGCTTCCAGAGCGTATCTTTCTACCACAAAGTGGCCCTGTATTTATAAAGAAGATATTCTAATTTGAGGGTGGTAGTTGATTCTTTCCTAATGCATTTTATATTTACCATTTTTAATTCTGTGATTTTAGAAAGAGAGCATTAGTTTAATAATTTACTGGTAATTATCCTCCTTCCTTTTTAGTGAGATTTGATTGGATTTATGGATAATATATTGTTTATAATTATCCTGCTTTCCTTAATGAGATTTTAATTAAAGATTTAGTTGGGATTCATGTGATAATAAGTTATAGGGGATTATTCTACTTTCCTTATCATGAAATTAACTGACTAAGTATGATACGGTCAATTATCCACAATCGCCTCGGGCCGAGTGGATCGAGCCTTCCTTGGGCCGACGCTAGGGGCTGGGTGTTTTATGTGGCCTCGCCTCCTCAGCTTCCAGGAGTAGGCCCCGCGCGCCTATTTTTCAAACCTCATCGTTGTTTCTGCCCTGTATACCTGCAGCGTAAGGCACAGTATCGCCGATTGTGTGTGATTTGTCTTACGCCTACCGGATTAGTTAGGCTTTGTTGTCGTCTTATGTCCGTGATAATGATGACCTTCTGCTCGCGCCATTTCTTCCAAATATCCTCTCGACCGTCTTGGCTCTCAAGGCTCCTCAACCGAACGGCCTAAATCGAAGGTCCGAAATGGTGAAATTAAGCTCACAAATCCGTTGCAGCTCTGGCCAGCTTGTTCGAAATGGACCCGATTCCAGGATGTACGACTTTGGCCGAGGTAACGCCAGCTGGCGAAGTCACGATTCCATCTACCGACTTGTATGAGCCTAATTGATTCCTCGGGCTGCATGACCCGCTGGTCAGGCCACACGTAAGCTGTTCCCACTCAATGAAAGGCCCGAGTTGAATTGATTCCTTAGGGTCAGAGAGATGGCCTCGTGGTTGGCAGATGAACTGCCCAAGCATTCACAATTCGCCAAGCGACTTGCTTGTCACCATTTAAGCCGCAGGCCAAGATAGAATGGTAGCCTGTCAATGTGAATGGTTGGCGTGAGCTCAGCCCATGAACCGAGGGAAGAGCCTGCCGAGTGGAACGGGTTGAGTGGTGAGCCTGGCCCAAGTGAACTGATGGGAAGAGCTCGCCGGAGTAAACAATCGAGTAGAGCTCGTCGGCAAACCGATAGAGCTCGCTGGAGCGAACAATAGTGAGAATTTCGTCAAGTAAATCTGATGAAGGCCTCATTATGAGCTTAACAATTGAGAGCTCGTTTCATGATAAATGCTGAGTCACGTACGTCGAGTGATGTGTTGTTTCCGGCTGAACGAATATCGAGGCATTCTCGCCATGCCGAGATACAGTCATCATCGAATAATCGGCGCGGTGAGCCTCGCCCGATACCAGATGGGAAGAGCTCGGCAGACGAAAGTGGCTATCGGTTTCGGGCGGGCGTGTAGCCAGCAGCGATCGGTTACGAGCGCATGTAGCTAAGTGGGCGATCGAGCCGAGGGCGTGTAGCCGAAAGGGCGATTGAGCCGAAGGGCTACCAGCCGAGCTGGCACAGCCGAGTGGGCTGATTGAGCCGAGGGCGTTGTAGCCGAGTGGCGCTAGATGAGTGGCGTCAGAGCCGAAAGTACATTGAGCCGAGTGGCGACCGAAACAGGGGCCACTGGCGTACTGAAATGGCGACCGAACCCGAGTGGCGTCAGCCGAAAGGGCGATTGAGCCGAGGTGGCGCCACAGAGCGAGTGGCACGAGCCGAAAGGGCGGGCGTAGCCGAAAGTGGCGACCAGCCGGCGGCGGCGTAGCCGAAAGGGCGATTGAGCCGAAGGGCGCGGTAGCCGAAAGTGGCGATTGAGCCGAAAGTGGCGCGAAATGAGTGGCGATTGAGCCGAGTGGCGATTGAGCCGAGTGGCGATGTAGCCCAGTGGCGATTGAGCCGAGTGGCGATTGAGCCGAGTGGCGATTGAGCCGAGTGGCGATGTAGCCGAGGGGCTATTGAGCCGAGTGGCGATTGAGCCGAGTGGCGTTGTAGCCGAGTGGCGATTGAGCCGAGTGGCGATGTAGCCGAGCGGGCGACAGCCGGTGGCGTACCGAAAGTGGCGACGAGCGAGTGGCGGGCGCGCGTAGCCGAGGGGCGATTGAGCCGAGTGGCGATTGAGCCGAGTGGCGTTGTAGCCGAAAGGGCGATTGCCGTACGCGCGATGTCACCGAGGCAATGTAGCCGAGTCAGCGACGAGCCGCACGATTGAGCCGAGGGCGATTGACTGGTGCGGGCGCGTAGCCGAAGGGCGACTGAGCCGAGGGCGGCGTAAAATTCGAAAGTGGGCGACACCGACCGGCGCAGTACTCGAAAGTGGCGATTGAGCCGAGTGGCGATGTACCGAGTGGCGATTGAGCCGAGGGCGTATGTGTGCCGAGGGGCCATTGACGAGTGGCGAATACGAGCGGGCGACAGCCGAGGGGCACCGAAAGCCGAAGGCGATGTAGTCGAAAGGGCGCACCGAGCGAGGGTATCAGAGCCGAAAGGGCGACAGCCGAAGGGCTGAAGTGTAGCCGAGCATGGCGGAGCCGAGGCGCGAAGCAAGTCAAGGACAGCCGAGTGGCGATGAAGCCGCAGTGGCGATGTGTAGCTGAAGGGCCGTAGCCGAGGAGGCTATCGAGCCGAGGGCCATTGAGCCGAAAGCGCGGCGACGAACGAGGTAATTGAGCCGAAAGCGGCGGCGTAGTCGAGTATTGATCGAAGCCGAGTGGTACTTTGTAGCCGAGCGGGCGATTGAAGCCGAAGCGCGATGTAGCCGAAAGGGCGGGCAGTCGAGTGGCGATTGAGCTGGCGGGCGCGTAGCTGTAGGGCGATTGAGCTGGGGTGGGCGGCGAAGCCGAAAGTGGCGATTGAGCCGAGTGGCGAAGTGTAGCCGAAGCCATTGGAGCTGAAAAGGACAGCTGAGTGGCGATGTAGCCGAGGGGTACTGAGCTGAAGCGGGCGAAGTGGAAGCCGAGGGCGATCGAGCCGGCGTGGCATTGTGAGCGAGTGGCGATTGAGCTGAAGCGCGGCGTAGCCGAAAGTGGCGGCCGGAGTCGAGCATACAGCTAAGCGCATTGAGCCGAGTGGCGATGAAGCCGAGTGGCGATGTAGCCGAGGGGCAATGTAGCCGAGAGGCCATTGAGCCGAGTGGCCATTGAGCCGAGTGGCGATGTAGCCGAGGGGCAATTGAGCCGAGCGGCGATGTAGTCGAGTGGCGACTGAGCCGAGTGGCATTGTAGCCGGCGGCGACGAGCCGAGCGCGTATGTAGCCGAAAGTGGCGACAGCCGAAAGGGCGCGAGCCAGGTGGCTGGATCGAGCCGAGCGGGCGGCGTAGCCGAGCATGATTGAGCCAGAGTGGCGATGTAGCCGAGGGGCCATTGAGCCGAGTGGCGATTGAGCCGAGTGGTGATGTAGTCGCAGGGGCGACGAGAAATGTAGTAGCGATTGATGCAGGGCATGAAATTAGTGGCGATTGAGCCGAGTGGCGAGAGAAATGAAAGTGGCGATGTAGCCAAGTTGCGATGCAGAATGAAATGCACACTGAAATGAGCTGCGATTGAGCCTGCTCGATCTTTCTCCCCTCGCAGCGCGACCGCCCCTGAAAGTAGACGAACCTGGCCAGCGAACAACCGAAGAGAGCTCATCCATGTGTATTGACGGAAGAGCTCGCCGTGTACCGCGAACTGGAAGAGCCTGCTATCGGGACTAAGTGGTGAAGGCTCACCGAACGCCGTGAGTAGCAGCCGCCATGCCGATCACGGAAGAGCGCCCGCCAATGGAAATAGTGCAGGAGCCAACGATCCAAGCGGGGCGCAGCGGCCTGCCAAAGCTGGGAAATGTACCGGGAACTCGCCCATATCGAGGGAAGAGCTTCGCCAATGATTTATAGGAGGGAGCCCGTCCGATGTGCGTGAAGGGCCTGCCAATGGGAGTTGCCTGGAGGAGCTCCGCCGCAGAGCCATCGTGGGAAGAGCTCGCCAGTAGACTGGTCATGAGCTCGCCCATAAATAATAGCTCGCTGTATAGCCGTTTTGGAAGGAGCTCACTAAAATGTCAGGTGAGCTCTCGCCATGTAAATAATAAAGAGCTCTCGCCGGGAGCAGAGCCGCTGGGAGGAGCCTGCCGTAGATCATTGTAAGAGCTCGGGCCCATTTAAAATAATAGAGCTCGCCAAGGTAGCTGCCGAGGAGCTCGGGCCAGAAGACTGGCTGTAAGAGCTCGTCCATGTAAATAGCTGTGAGCCGCATGTGAGCCGCTGCAGGAGCTCGCCGGGATCGTCAGAAGAGCTCGCTCCATGTAAATGGCCAGGAGCTCGCCAAGTGTAGCCGCTTCGAGGAGCTCGCCAGCATCATCAGAAGAGCTTCGTCCGTAGATAATAAAGGAGCTCTGCCATAGAGCCGCTGGGAAGAGCTCGCCAGAAGACTGTCAGAAGAGTCATCCGTGTAGATAATGTGGCCGCCAAGTGTAGCCGCTGGGAAGAGCTCGCCGTATCACTGTAAGAGCTCGTCCAGGTAGATAATAGGAGCTCGCCAAGTAGAGCTGTTGGGAAGAGCTCGCTGCGTAGATCGCTGTAAGAGCTCGTCCGTGTAGATAATAGAGCTCGCTGGCAGAGCCGCTGGGAAGAGCCTGCCAGAAGACTGTCAGAGAGTCTCGCCCGTAGAGCATGGGTTTCGCTGGCAGTCACAAAGAGTTTCGTCAAGGGATCATGAAGAGCTCGGCCCCTCAGAGATATTGGGAGCTCGCTAAGTGTAGCCGCTGGGAAGAGCTCGCTGCAGCATCATTGTAAGAGTCATTCCATGTAAATGGCACAGGAATGCCAAGTAGAAATTGTCGTAAGAAATTTCAGTCAGAAGATTGCAAGAGCTCGTCTGTGTAGATAATGTGGAGTTTCGCTGGTGAAAGCCACAGCAGTTTCGCCTCGTAAATCATTGTAAGAGCTCGCCCGCAGAGCACAGAGTGAGCCTGCCTGCTTCAAGTCCAAAGAAGGGCTCACAATGTAAATAGTGTGAGGAGCCCGCTTGTCCGATATGTAGTGAAGGGCTCACGTGGGTCGCGAGTGTGAGCTCGCCCATGTCGATCATGGGAAGAGCTCAATGAAAATAGCAAAGGAGCCCGTCTCGTTTGGAAGTGCAAAGGAAGGGCTCAAAAGCCGGCCAGTGTGGAGCTCGCCCATCCGAAGCCGAGGGAGAGCTCAAGTAATAGGAATTTGAGGGAAGGAGCCCGCCCCGTCCAGCCGCGGTAAAGTGAAGGGCCTGGCCAATGCATTGCAGGCGGCTCTGGGCCTCGTTTAAGTGCAAATAGCGGCTTACAAAGCGATAGCAGGGAGCTCGAGCCCGTCTCAGCCGGCGGAGAGCTCACACAATTGTAGGGCTGAGCCCGTCGGGTCTCGCCGCGGCGCTGGAAGGGCTCGCCAATGTGAACAGAGGAAGCGGAGCCCCGCTTTGCTCAAGCAAAGTAGCGGCTCACAAGTGAATAGTGCGGGCTCGGGCCTTATCCGGAAGCGAGGGACGGTAGCCTTCAATATGAATTGCACGGGCGGAGCCCGCTCACGAGCACACAAGGGCTAGTCATCGTGGAATAGTAGGGCTCGCTATTCTCAGCCGGCGGACGCAGCCTCGCCACTGGCGACCGCGGGGCAGCGGTTCTCGCCTGCTCCTGAGCCGGGCAGCCGAAGCGTGGCCTGCAAGCCACCGTGAATAGTAGGCTCTCGCCTGACCGGCCGAGGGGAGGAGCCTTGTCAATATGAATTGTTAGAAGGAGCCCGTCTGTCTGGAGCGCAGCGAAGGGCTTCGTCACTGTGAATAGTAGGGGCTCGTCATTCTGAGTTGAGGGACGAGCCTCGACAATATGAATGGTAAGAAAGAGCCCGACTGGTCTGGAGTGCAAATAAGGGCCTGCCACCGTGGAATAGTGTGGGCCTCGTCATCTCCGAAAGTCGGTGGACGAACCTCGTCAATATGAATGGAAAAGAAGGAGCCCATCTGGCTCGGGAGTGCAGCCGGGCGGCCTGCCACCGTGAATAAGAGGCTCGTCATTCTCGAGCCGGTGGACGGAGCCTCGCTAATACGCACGTAGCAAGGAGCCCGTCTCGTCTGAGGCAGCCGGCGGGCCTGCCATCGGAATAGTAGTGGCTCGCTACTCGAGTCGAGGACGAGCCTTCGCTAATATGAATGGTAAGAAAGAGCCCGTCATGCCCTCGGAGTGCGCCAAGGCTCGCCATCGCGGGAATAGTAGGGCTCGTCATTCTCGAGTCGAGGACGAGCCTCGCCAATATGAATGGTAAGAAGGAGCCCGTTCACTGGAGTGCAATAAGGGCTCGCCACCGTGGAATAGTAGCCTCGCTATTCTCGAGCCGAGGACGAGCTTCACAATATGAATGAGTAAGAAAGAGCCCGCTCGTTCGAGTGCAAATAAGTACGCCATCGCTAATAAGAGCCGCTATTCGAAATGGCGACGAACCGGGCCAATACGACGGCGGTAAGGCGGTTCCCGCTCACTGGAGTGCGCCAAGGGCCTGCCACCGTGAATAGTGTGGGCCTCGCTATCTCCGAGTCGAGGGACGAGCCTCGGGCTAATATGAATGGTAAGAAAGAGCCCACCGTCTGAGTGCAAATAAGCATTGGCCACGCTAATAGTAGGCTCGCCATTCTCAGCCGAGGGACGAAACTCGGGCTAATACGAATGGTGGGCAGCGGAGCCCGCTCGCCCTGGAGTGCGCCATGGCTCACACCGACAAGAGGCCGTCATTCGGAATGGTGGACGAGCCTGGCTAATAAGGAATTACTTACCCCCGGCCAAGGCTCTTTGCGGGCGCTCCAAATTGAAGCGGCGATGTAGCCGAGCCGGTCTGACTCCCGAGGCGCCGTGGGCTCTGTGGTGGGAGTAGGTGAGCCTGCCAAAGTGAGCAAACGTGGTCGCGCCGTGGCCGAGTGGCAATGTACCGAGCCTGGCCCGACCCGATAGCCGCGCCTGTGGTGGAGTAGTGAGCTCGCCAAAGTAGGAGCAGCGCGCTCCGGCGTCACTGAGCCGAGTGGCAATGTAGCCCGAGTTTGCCTGACCCCCGAGGCAACAGGCCTCGTGGGTGAAGAGCGGAATACCACAAAGCTCGGAAGCACATGGCCCGGCTACCGGCGCGCTGAAAATGCACTGACACGTAAATCTCGAAATGGGTCTCGACTCCCGAGGCACGTGGTCTCGGTGGAGTAGGTGAGCTCGTCAAAGTGGAGCAGCCGTGGGCTACGCACCGAGAGGCCGAAGGCGAGGTACTGAAATTAACCGACTGAGCACGCGTCCGTGCGGAGTAGGTGAGCCTGGCTAAAGTGAGCGTCATGGCTCGGCGCCGAGGCCGAGCTGACGCGTACCGAAATACCTCGACTCGGCGCAGCCGTACTGTGGAGTAGTGAGCTCACAAAGGGAGCGCCAGAATACCCGGCGCCGCGGCCTTGGTGGCAATGTAGCTCGAAGTGATCTCGTGATCTCGCGATTGGGCGTTGCTTCGCTGCTCCGAAGCCGATACTATATCAAGAATCGGAAATCGCTATGTTTGCGGATAACGCCGTTCTACGCATTTCCGCGCTAACGATGATGCTTTTTCAACTTAACTCGCCAGCCGCGCGGCCGCCGGCCACCTCGATTGCTTGCAGGCCGATGCGTGCGCCGATCGCCCTGGGCCGGCGTATGGCCGCCGCAATACCGACCCGCAAACTTTGGCCGTAGCGACTCTCTCGCAAAACAAAGGCTATGGGGCTCCATGCGAGGGTTATGCCCGCACGTCCGCTACGCCTAAGTCGCTTTCTCCGAGAGAAGAGACCGCGAGTGGCCGAATCGCATTGTGATACGAAGATGAATTTCAAGAAATACAGATCTTTCATCACGCAAATACCAGATTTATAAATAGATATTATTCCCACCTATAGTGAATGATTCTTCCCATCGACGGTATATTTATCGGGCTTTATCTGGATTTGAAACAGATATCAATGAATAATTATCGGTAATCATCCTCCTTCCTTTTAGCCGAGATTCGATCGGACGGGCAGTGATAATATATCGCACCATCCCTGTTTTCCCCAACGAGATTTAATTGTGCTGATTTAGCTAGATTCACGCGATAATAAGCCATAGTGATTATCTCTACTTCCCATTCGCGAAACTAACCGATTCATATGATACGCTTCACCATCCACACCTACTGCAGCCAGCACCTGTTCTCCTTTCGCCACTAAGGCTTGCTTTTTATATACCGCTCCTTTCTACGCCTAATGAAGAGTGCCTGCGCCTATTTCAAACCTCATCAAACAACAATGAAACCATCATGAATTCTATCGGCGCTGGTAATTACCCATCACTGCCACTTAAGAGTTCGATAGATAAAACCAGAAACTCGCCAATAAGAGGGAAAGAAGAAAAAGAAGAGTCAGAATTCAGAAAATAGACAAACATTTCCTCTTACTTCAAAGATATTGTATCACTCTTCTTCTCTTGACATTTACAAATTGTTTCACCACCAGAAACCAAATTCAAATGACGATCGACGAAGGACAAGGCACTATTAAGAAGAACAATCAACCTCATGGCTTGCTTATTTTTCCTCTAAGCTTGACACCTAGAACCTTCTCCATTTTCGCAAGCACCATCTGGTTCGGCACCGCCTTACCGCTCTCATACTCCTGAACCACCTGAGGCCTCTCGTTTATCTGCTTAGCCAGCTCTGCTTGGCTCAGCTTCTTCTCCAGCCTCGCCTTCTGAATCAACTGTCTCACTTCCGACGATACCTTGTCCAAAGCTGCCGGTTCCGTTCCTTCTTCCAGCTTCCTCGCGTTCACGATCGGTGCCGTCTTCTTGTTCGATCCGGCATCAAACTTCTTTACGGTCTGTACCGGAGCACCTGACCGGATTGCCTTGTTCACGGCCTTTGGATCACGGAGATCTTGCGCTTTCGGCTTCGACTTGTGGAGAACCAACGGCTCCCAATCCTGACTCAAAGCTCCAGGAAATCTGTTTGGCATCCTGGAAGATAGAAGAAACTGCAAGAAAATGTTGGACAGAGAGAAATTGCTTAGAGAAAATGAGGACGAGGGGCTTATTAAAAAGCTGAGGGGATATATCTCCGGAAGGTTCGATAGTCAGTTATAGAGATGGGCTTTGATTTAGAAATAGGCCCATTTATCATGCCTCTAGGCGGATCTGGAACCTTCTCAGTATAGGTAAGATTTCAGAAGGGTAGTTTTGACATTTTAGATTAGATACTATCCTTTAGTCGGATTTTTGCCACGTACGTTTGTTTTGGTGTGGGGGGATGTGGTAATTCAATCAGACGTTGCGGTAATTTGTAGTCAAATGAAAGTCACCGTTTTGGCGCGCTTTGAATCGCAAAAGTCTATACAACAGGCGGCTCAGATCAAACCACTGAACCGTGGGGCATTGTCAATGTCATATTGAGAAGTCTGGAATTGGCAAAAAGAAATATTTGGCGCCAATTCTTCATCTGCCGATTCTAGGCATCATCTCTCGTTCTCTCTAGCTCTCTGTGTTTTTCCGCCAACCGGAAGATGCAGCGTCAGAAATCTTTGTTATCCTTTTTTCGGAAGCCCTCGCCCGAGGGCCAAAAGTGCGAAGGCTTGTCAACCGCCGAGACATCCGCGGCCGGTAGTGTTTCTCAGTTTCCGGGGAAGCAACGGGACCAAAGCTTCCCTGGTGGTGATCAACCTACATTTCAGATTCCAAAGGACTCGTCTCTGGAAATCAGAGGTACGGACACTCCGCCGGAGAAGGTGCCACGTCCGATGCTACCGATCAGCTTCAAGGCAGATGGGGACAAAATTTTTTCTTCTTCTTCTTCTTCTTCTTCTTCTTCTTCTTCTGTGTTCTCAAGTATCATGCATAAGTTTGCGAAAGTTGATGATAGAGAGAGCTCTCGCGAGAGGTACTTGTTTTCAATCTCTAGGGCATTTATCAGTTTATTTGTATAATCACTGATCCGGCACTAATGTGTTATTTGACAGACATTTGGAGAATATGGTAATTATTTGGTTCTGCTTTAAGGTTTGATTGGGTTAAGCTTACGGCCTTATTTGCTTTGATGGTCCCTCGATTTGTTAGCCACTAGATGAAACGGAAATGTAATTTCGTTTTATGTTGTTTATTTTCAAAGGAAATTACAACTTTGACATAGCTCATCTGAAACATTTAGTAGAGCAACTGTGATTTGCTGATTATTTACAGTGGTATTGTGCATTCAAGAAGTTTGAACGATAGAATATGTTCTACTGCACCACTATAGATTAAATTCTGAATGCGACTTTTCCAAATGTAGATTTTAATCTAGAAGTTCGTTATATTGCAACATAAGTTGGAAGGTAGAGGATGGAGACTTTTTTTTTTATTATTTGTATTTGAGTTTATGTTATATGTAGTTCTTATGAACTATTTGGCAGTTATGGTTGGCTTGTCTTATATTTTGATTTGTGATCCCCAAAACCTATGGGATATTGATATTTCTTGATCCTCTAGAAAGCGAGGTTAAAAGCAATAAACACTTGATCAGTTTGGAAACTTCCTCAACTGACAACACTGTTTTTTGTTTTTGATCTCAACTAACTTCTTGAAATTATACTTGTCACTTGCAAATGGTATTGGAAGATTATGGTTTTGGTTGTATGAAATTATTCGTAATTTGTTTTTACTCCTCCAGGGAAGCACATGGGCATATAGTTCCTTGATGATGTCACATTTAGGGTTAATTTCATTCATCTCCTCTGAGGTTTGGGCTAAATATACCTAGCCATTGTTAGTTTGAATTCTCATGAAATACCTTCTCTTTGATAAAATTTCAGACTCGTGGTGATTATAAAGTGTATTTAGCTCAAACTTTAGTGAACTGAGTTAAATTTACTTATTTCATTTGTGTTATTTTACTTTTGTGCTTTGATGCTTGGGTTCATGTGTCAATTGGTGCACACACTTGCAGGAAAGAAGTGTGCAGTGGATCACCTAATCCTTGCTTGACAACTGTTAATGGTGAATGTGAGGGATTCTCTAAAGAAGGAAAAGTGCTTCAAAATGATGCAAAGGAAAGTGTTTTTAATTCTGCTCAGCGTGTTAGTCAAGTGTGTTCATTTCATAGTGAAAGCGGTGATGATGACATTATTGGGCCTGAGACACCTGGTATGAGACCTTTGGTTCCCCGTTTGAAAAGAGTTCAAGAAGATAACTCTGAGAACAAGAATGAGTGTTCCTTGCTGGACTCTGGCAAAAGACTGAAGCTTCTTCAGAATTCAACAACTGGAAACAAGAACTACAGGGGAGTTTCTGATACAACTAGCAAGTTTGAATGGCTCGATCCTTCCCAAATAAGGGATGCTAATAGGAGGAGGCCTGGTGATGCTCTTTATGATAAAAGGACACTCTATATACCGCCTGATGTTTTGAATAAAATGTCAGCAAGTCAGAAACAGTATTGGAGTATCAAATGCCAATATATGGATGTTGTTCTCTTCTTCAAAGTGGTTAGTTAAAGATGCAATATGTTTTTTATTAGGTTGCATTGATATGTCTATGGTTTCTGTTTTATTTAACTGAGATTTGGGCTTTCATTGTTGTACATTGTCACCATCTGAAAGTTCATAATAAGGGCTTTTATTACTTTTTTTTTGTTTCTATAATCCAACTGTATAATATAAAAAGAACTTTGGATCAGCAATCAACATTATTGATAATGTATATGATGATCTATTGCATACATGAGCATCTGAGTAAAGGCAAAAGCCTTTCTTGTTTATGCAGTCAGGTGCTATCTTCTTCAATTGAAGTTGGAGTACATAATATTGTAATGGAAAACTTGAGTTGTTTCCTTCAGAAGTAGTCAACATTTTTAGATTTTTTTTTGCTTTAGTTATAAGCAGAGGCAGGCAGCTTGGAAGAGAATTGAAATGCAACCTTAAGACAGGATTTCTACCTAACAATCCACGATGACGTGAGAAATAAACTACTACATAACATCTATATGCTATAGACTTATTGTTAAGTGGGTTCTATATGAATTAATGGTGTTCTCAATAATTCTAAAAGGTATCAGAGTCTGCTTATCTATATACTTAATGATATATGTTTTTCAAAGCATTACATACCATTACAAGTAAATTATTAGCTATATTTTCTTTCACTAATGTAAATTAGACAAAATCTAACTAGATACTACGTGATTGGGTGGGATGTAAGTGACTAAGGGGCTGCTTTGTATAGCGGTTTTTTTTTTTTTGCATGTTGAGGGGGTAAGTTATTTCTGCTTGTACTCTATCTTCGGCTCTATTTTAGCGCCTTCCTCTTTTATATACTTCTCTTTACTTATCAAAAAAAAAAAAAAAAAATTTGAAGTAACTAATAGAGGCTTCATAAAGAGAACAAAAAGATGCCATGACACTTTCCTTTCCCACGATCGTAAGCTGGTCATTAGCTGAATGTCTTGCCCTCTTACTATGGCAATAATAGTTCACCAAAAATCACCATCTTCTTTTGAGCTGATCAGCTTGATCTAAGGTTAGGATTCTTCTCCAAGCAACTTCTCATGCAAAGAAGCCCCTTCAATGGAACCAAGAGTTGCATGCTTCTTTTGATAGAGGGGTCACATTTCCATCCTAGTTCAAATCTCACTCTTATTAGTCCTCACCTCCATAGTGTCTCCCTAACTCTTGAACATGCCTAAGCAATCCTTGAAGACCATCCAATTCCAAATCTTTGAATTGTTTATGAAGTGAGGGTCCAAAGCACCTGCCTATTCATTTCCTCCTGAACATCAGCTATTCCCCTACCTGCTTGCAGTTGCAAAAGAGAAAAGATAGAAAAATTCTTTCAATGGTGAATCTCCCTATCAAGCATCTCCCTAAAACCTGACCCTTCTCCATTGCCTGCAGAAAACCAACTCTTCTGTCCCTGCATGGGAATGCCACCATTGTTACTCTTTAATAAAATTTCCGACGATAACCAATCTCTAATGAGGCTCCATCTCTGGAAAAACTCAGCTCTAATGACCATCCTTTTTTTTAACCCTAATCCATACAAATAGATGACCACTTCACAAGGTACAGTTTCTCCTCAAGAGCTCCTCCTGCTGCAAGAAGTCAGAGTAACAAAGATATGAAGTAAATAGGAAAAGCTGGAAGGATACATTTTACGAGAGTGAGGCTCCTGCTGTTTGAAAGTTATTGCTGTTTTCAGTGAATCAACCTCTCATTAATCCTCTCCTCCATCACGTGTCAAGCTTCTGAAGACTCAAATGAAGCTATCAACCGAAGTAAGTGGAAGAATGTGTCTCCACCCCTCAACCCACAGGAGATGCTAACTCTGTTTATGGATGCTTCTCATAGGAATTAATTCACTCTTATTTAGAGTAACTTTCAAACCTGAAGAAGCCTCAAACGAAAGAACTGAAAGACTAACTGCTCAGAAGAAGACTTACAAAAATGTGTGTCATCCGTGAAAAAGAGGTGGGGACCTCCACGTTATTTCCTTCCCTACTTCCTACGTTCAAGCTCAGAATGAAGCCTGCTTCGCTAGCCCTTCAGGAGAGCACAGTTGGAGCTTCCCACATTTCTGATTTCTGCTGTTCATTTCCAGTTTTTTTTTTTTGTTTTTTCCATTCACTTTGGTCTTTCATAATCTAGGATGGCAAAATGTGTGTATAAGTTAAGGCTTTGGTATCTTTGATCATAGCTGTAGCTTCTGGTGAGGGTTCCACCCCCCTCCCCACCTCCACCCCCCCTTGTGCCTCCCTCCCCACTCCAAAAAAAAAAAAAAGTTGTAAATCTGAGTATTTAAAATGCATCTTGAATAAATTGACTCTTTAGAATGTTGCATTGTGTGCTTCAAACTTATGTTTTATTTTATTCTATTTTTGTTGGGAAATTCCTCTAAAATTATGAAAATATTTGTATACAGAAGTCTTGTATTAGAGGAATTGCATGTGTCTAGATTTAGTTTTCTTTTAGTTTAGACTTCATTTGCTTTGAATTAATGAATGCACAAATTATACAATTTTGAATACAATGCAGGGAAAATTCTATGAGCTTTATGAACTAGATGCTGAAATTGGCCATAAGGAGCTTGATTGGAAAATGACATTTAGTGGTGTAGGGAAATGTCGACAGGTAGCTTCAAATTTTATGTTGTTCGTTCGTTCTCCATTTTGTTTAGCCTGTTATATGCTATTACCATTTCTTTAAGGAAGTCATCTGTATTTGTTGTCATCTCACTATTTGATCAGGTTGGCATTTCTGAGAGTGGGATTGATGATGCGGTGCAGAAGTTGATTGCTCGTGGGTAAGTGAACGATATTGCAAAGTTTTGTTTTAAAATAAAGGTTTTAAGAAGGAAAAATATCCTCATTAGCAAATATGTTTGAACCATGACCTTCATTATAATTTTACCTTATTTTATCTGTCCATATTGGTACCACTGTTATGCTCACTAAACAGCTCCTTTTTCGTACTAAAATCTAGTGCATAATGTAAAAGGGACATCCTAAACTTGTGTATGCTTTGTTCTTGGTCTTCTTTTATTTGGCACAATATGGTTCATGCACACTAGTTTAGCTGATATTTGGCTGAGCACTTGCTCCACTTATTTACCTACTAGTACCATTATTTTGTTTTGTTTTTCCTGAAGATATAAAGTTGGACGAATGGAGCAGTTGGAGACATCTGAACAAGCAAAAGCCAGAGGTTCAAATTCTGTAAGTTTGCCAAAGGCCACCTACAGAACCAAAATCTTTTAGAGGTTGATAGAATTATCATCACTAGGGCTGTGTTTGACAATTGAAGATACTTTTTATTCCTCACTTTTAGAGGACTTAATTTCTTTCATGTGTTCGTGATTTGGACCTGTAACAATTATCTTACAGTCAATGCCCTGCTGCTTTTACTGTAGTTGCCAAAATAAGTTCCGTGTTTCTTTTGACTCTGGTAATCAGCAAATACCTGTGGATCTTGTGCAAGGAAAAATGTAGGAAAGTGGAGGAAAATAAAGTTTCTGTTTGGCTGCAAAAATCAGAACTGTTCTTCTGTTTTCAAAATGAGAAAAATGAAAACAACATTGAGAACATGATTGGTAATGCATATTTAAACCATATTTTGGAAACATTCCTGGAATTGAGTTGTTAGGGATTTAATTTTCTTGCATTTTATGAATGCAACACTTTCAAACTTGAAAATGGTCCAAAAATATACATGGCTATTATTATTATTATTTTATTTTTGAAAATGATAAACCTTTGAAAATTACCATGTTAATTTCATTACCACTCTCCTTTCCTTGACCCTACATAGCCTACTACAGTCAGTCCATTGGATATCTTTGCCTTGTTATTTCTGGTGCCTACATAAGGGAACTTTGATGATATTGCTTGATGTGATAAAGGCATCTTGGGTTTGCACTAGGAACTAAATAAAAAGAGAAATTATGAGGGACGCTTCACTAAGAATGATTCTTACCTATTAAAGCTTGTAGAAACCAAGAAGAGAAGAGTTGGAGGAAAGAATTCCTCGTGTTTTCCATTGAGTCATCATACATGTTTTTTTTTTATGAGTCCATTGAGTCATCATACATATATATACAAGAAGGTTAGACTATACATTAGGTAAGATAATCTACTTTTCCTAAATGGTTACAACCTTATAAGTAAAGTATCCTAATAAGATCCAAACCAATATGTTAACGTATGATACATACTATAACATTCCCCCCCAAGTTAGAGCATAGATGTTAATTATGCCTAACCTATTACATAGATAACTAACCCGGCCTCCACTTAGGGCCTTTGTGAGGATATCACCTAATTGTTCTCCGGTCTTCACGTATCCTGTAGAAATCAAACAAAGTTGTATTTTCTCACGAACGAAATGACAAACTATCTCTGTGTTCAGTTTATTCATGGAAAACAGGATTAGAGGCAATATGAAGGGCAATTTGGTTGTCACACCAGAGCTTTGCTGGGACTGAGGTTTTAATAACAACTTCCGCCAAAAGTTGATGGTGCCACATAATCTCGCATGCAGACTGTGCCATTGCTCTATACTCAGATTCTGCACTATATCGAGAGACAAAGCTCTGCTTCTTACTCTTCCATGAGACTAGATTCCCTCCAACAAACACAAAGTAACCCGAAGTGGACCTTCTATCTTCCTTAGATCCTGCCCAATTTGCATCCATGAAACACCTAAGTCTATTATGCCCATGATTACTATATAAAATATCATGTCCCGGGGCTCTTTTCAAGTAACAGAGAATCTGTTCTACAACCATCCAATGATGAACTGTTGGAGAAGATATGTATTGACTTACAACACTAACAGAGTATGCAATATTAGGGTGTTTTATTGTAAGGTAGTTCAGCTTCCTAACCAGCCTTCTATATCTTTAAAGGTCTTCAAACAATTCGCCTTCTCTAATAAAATGTAGCCTTTGTGCCATAGAGGACTGACATGGCTTTGCTACCAATTTTCCTGTATTAGACAATAGATCAAACACATATTTCCTTTGAGATAAGAAGATTCTACTTTTGCTCCTCATAACTTCAACACCCAAAAATTATTTTAGCATCCGTAAGTCCTTTGTGTGGAATTGGACATGAAGAAAGGACTTGAGTGAAGATATACCTGCCATATCATTTCCAGTAATGACAATATCATCAACTTACACAACTAACAAGATGATAATTTGCTCTCTGAATCTCTTAGAAACCAAATGTGATCACCCATCTTCTCAAGTGCTAAATTCTTGTAATAGCATATATCTACTTGTTATATAGAGTTGTAACCTATTAGAAACTTGTCATATAGAATTGTAATCTATTAGGAAGGTTAGATTGACTTTTTTATATATATTCATAATGGATCAATGAAAAACACAAGGAATTCATTCTCAGAATTTCATTCTGCTTTCTTACATGGTGGTCGTGAGCCTGTATTCATATCAAGTTAATTAGGAAGAAATTGTGAAAGAGAAAGTCACTACAAAGTTCTTTTGAAACACCCATCTAGAGAGAGAGGGGGTGACACTCGCCCACTCCCAGGGAAGGGATCATCGGTCACGGATTTGAAAGTGTGGCCACTAAGTCCCAAGTGGGCCGAGGAGCTGATGAGGCTCACGCGATAGATCAAGGTAAATTTGTGGCCTGCTTCCACGTGGCTGAAGTGCAGTGAGGGCGCGGGGCCTTCCGGAGCATTGGAGGTTTCTTCCACTAGGTCACTGACGGCCGATAAGCCTCTCACAATCCATTTCGGCTTCTTCCACCTCATCATCGGAAAAGGCCAAAGTTTTAGCTCCATGAGTTTCTGGTGTTTCTTCCATTTATTCTCATGCTCTACCATACTGGAAGATAAAGGTCTTTTCTATGGCTGGAAGCTGTCTAAGATGTTTAAAATCACGAGACAAACCTAATAGTCCTAATCAAATGGGCCGAAAATACAATCCAAGGCCTTAGCCGAGAAGATCATTAACAATCATCTGATATGACTTTCCATGATGATCTGCAATGAATGCAGTGAGATGATTTCTGAAGCCTCATGTCTGAGGTCATCACTATGCTCACCTGCTACATAGGAAGAATATGAATACTGAAGATTTGAGTTTAAATATCTTAATATATACTCCACACAATTTAAGAGCCATCCACATCTATATAAACAAGATTATCTCATAATTTTCATAATAACTGATCCAACACACCCCCCACCTCCACTTCCACTCCTGTCCTGTCTTTTAACTACACATGATGATGATGGCTTCTTATCATTCCTCCGCACGTGACTCTTTGATGAAAGAGGATCACTGTGCCTTGTGACTCTGCTCTATAAATACATAGTATCAGAGAGATCAACAGCTCATACTATAATCTTGTCAAATGATCTATCATCACTCATGTTTTGTAGATCTGATATCAAAGAATTTATCTACTACTCATCCCATGATATTGACTAAAGGAGGCCTTATCAAAACAGATCTCTGTCGTCATAAGTCCTATAACGAAACACACCTTCAAAGATCATTATTCATCTGATTTCACACAAAACATTATGAACACTTTATTAATATCAAGTCTCAACACTGATGGAGTCATCATGCTTATGATCTGTCAGATGAGCTGCTGACTCTCACAGGTCACTGATCCAACATTTCTCTGACTGACATTTGAGCTCTTATTTATCTCTCAGATCTCTATACTATACTAATGTATCTGAGCTGATGATAGATTTCACTCTATATCTCACAAATGTCTACTTCTAGTCATCACTCACTCACCTGATCACTATTTCTGTCTATACTACATTGATCCCATCTCCGTCTTATTCCTCCTCCCTCCTTATGTCTCATCATGAAGAGTTAGATGAATGCACAGATCTGTCATAACATGAGATGATGTCACTACTTAGGTGTCATGCTATCATATGTATCAACATCATACCTCCCTCCCACTCATACTATCTCACATATCCCATCTGATCATGAGTCTGATCTACATCTGACTAAAAAGATCACTGTTTCTCATTCTGAGTCTAGAGGTCAGAACAGTTAATAAACTGATCAAATATCAGATCAACTGATGAACAATGGTCCTGACCGTTTATTATTACTTGTTGATGATTATTCAACACTATCATGGTATGTCAATGAAACTATCATTTCATTTATACTTCGTCATGCATCCTGCCCTTCCGTCTGCCCATATGCTCCATTACTTCCACCTGTTCAAAAACACTTCTAGTCATTCATGCTTCTAAAATGGCATCTCTTCATCACCTCTGTGTCGATACTCCTTCCTCACTTGGAAAGTGGCTTGAGAGAAGAATGTGTATTATTAATTCCTTTGAAATCAAGTAGAGCTCTATTATTTCGTTCCTGTGTGCCTGGGCATTTTCGGGGCCGACATGCTGTTTCCACCGCTGTTTTGATTAACTCGATGCCTTCCTCATTCTTGAATCAGACACTCAGACGATCCTTTTTCAATGTACCCTGCTTCCCATCGAGTCTCGTATTCGGGTGTACTTGTTTTGGTCCCGGATGCTCCAGCCCAAGATGTATCTAAACTCGATTCTAAGTCATCATGTATCTTCCTCGTTACTTCCTCGAGTTCAAGGTGCGGTATATAGGTATATCATTCCAGTCTTCGTGAGGTACCACTGGCCGAGTCACTTTTCTGAGAAATGCTTTTCTCAAGACCCGATCCACACTAGTCAGGGGGAGGATGATGATATGCTCATTTATACTCTTACTTCACCAACTCCCGTCTCAGCCTCATTCTTGGACGGTTTCCTATCACTCACAGTTCACACTCAGCGCCACTGATCGACCTAGTCTCGAGCCCTCCACCAGCTACTTCGATATCAGATCCAGCTTCGATTTACCTTCCTGGCTACTCTCCGGGAAGGTAAACGTCACTGTGCTCATCCAATTTCCCCCTTTTGCTCTATGACCACTTATCATCATACTTGCTCTTTTTATCGCATCATCGACTCTATTTCACGCTCATAAGGTGTCTCAAGCCCTGCCACCTCGTGGTATCAGGCGATGTGAGGAGATGGATTCTTTGACTTACTAAATGGTACTGGGACTTGGTCTGTTTTACTCACTAGGAAGAAAGCCATTGGTCGGCCGTCACAAGCATAATAAGGTTAATCCCCGATGGATCACTGTTTCGCTTGGAAAGTTCTCACCTTTGTTGCCAAAGGGTATGGTCGACTTACGGGGTGGATTATTCTACTTTCTCTCCCAAGGGCCAAGCTGACTTTATTCCTATTGTTTATATTTATGGCGCAAAGAAATCATGGTCAGACTTCCACCAACTTGATATTAAAAGTGCTTTCTTTATGGGGATCTTGCAGAAGAAGTTTATATGAAGCAACCTCTCGAGTTTGTTGCTCAGGGGGAGGTTGGTTGAGTTTGTCGTCTCTGCAAGTCATTTTATGGCTTAAAACAAAGTCCACGCGCATGGTTTGGCAAATTCAATGACGTGATTGAGAAATTTGGCCTGCAGAAGAGAAAATTTGATCATTTGGTTTTTTACAAAAATTCTCAAACAGGTATCATCTTGTTAGTTGTGTATGTTGATGATATTGTCATTACTGGAAATGATATGACAGGTATATATTCACTCAAGTCCTTTCTTCATGTCCAATTCCACACAAAGGACTTACTTCTGACTAAAATAATTTTTTGTAGGCAGTTATGGAGGAGCAAACGTGAAATCTTCTATTCCCAAAGGAAATATAGCCGATCTACTGCTTCAAGTAGGAAATCTGGTAGCCAAGCCATGCTCATTCTTATGGTACAAAGCCTATATCTTACTAGAGAAGGTGAATCAAGACTTCAGAGATATAGAAGGTCAGGTTGGGAAGTCGAATCATCTTTAAAGTAACACACCCTCGATATTACATACTCGCATTATAAGCCGCACATGTCTTCCAACGCTGATTATCAAGTAAATTGTGAGAAATAAATTCTATGTTACTTGAAAGGAGCCCCAGGACGTGGTATTTTATACACTTATCATGAGCATAATAGAATTGAGTGCTTTTTTGATGCAGATTGGGAGGGATTTAAGGAGGTCAATTTCGGGGTACTGTCTGCTTGTTGGAGGGAATCTAGTCTCATGGAAGAGTAAGAAAATGAGGTCATTTCTCGACCCATGTAGAGGATGAACATAGAGCGATGACATACCCTCGTATGTGAGATCATGTGCATTTCACCAACTCGATGAAAGTCGGCATTAAGACACCAATTTAGCAAAACTCCTGTGACAACCAGCTGCCCTTCATATTGCTTTTAATCTAGTATTCCAATGAACTACCAAGCATATTGAAATAGATTGTCATTTTGTTTGCAGGAAAATACAACTTGACTTTGATTTTTATAGATATAAGACTGGAGAACAATCAATGACATCTTCTACAAAGGCCCTATGGGATCATGTTAGCTATCCATGTAAATAAGTCATATGATTAATATCTACGCCTCCAACTCGAGTGAGCCATATAAAGATATATCTATTTGTCATATACAGCTTGTAACTCATTAGGAAACTTGTCATATAGAGTTGTAATCTGTCAGAATGTTACTGACTTCAGATATATATTCATAATGCGGATCAATGAAAAACATATAATTCTCTTCTTCTTTTCCTCCAATTCTTCCTTCTTGCTTTCTACATTTCTCAATCACTTCACTGAATTTGCTAAACCATGCACGGGGATTTTGTTTTAAGCCATATAATGATTTTCGGAGATGACAAACTCTACCAATCTTCCAAACCCAGGAGGTTGCTCCATATAAACTTCTTTTGCAAGATCCTGATGAAGAAAGACATTTTTAATATCAAGTTGATGGAGGTCCTAGCCATGAGTGGTTGCCAGAGATATAAACAACCGAATAGAGGTCAGCTTGGCAATCGGGGAAAAAGTATCAGAATAATCCACCCTATATTGGGCATACCCTTTAGCAACAAGACGGGCCTTTAGCCTAGCAATTGACCAATTGGGATTAACCTTCACTGTAAACACCCATCGGCAACCAATGAATTTTTTCCTAGCAGGTAAATGTACCAAGTCCCAAGTATCATTATCAGTCAAGGCATCCATCTCCTCTATCATAGCACTATGCCAACCAGGATGAGCTAGGGCTTCAGAAACCTTGTTAGGCAATGAAATAGAGTCTAAAGATGTAATAAACGAATAAGAATGAGATGAAAAATGGTTATAAGAGCAACAGGAGGAGATTGAATGAGTACACTGACGTTTACCTTTTTGGAGAACAATATGAAGGTCATTACTAAGAATTGGATCTGATGTCAAAGCAGCCGATGGAGGGCTCGACTAGGGGGTGTAGGCATCAAGCATGGGACCGAGTGATACGAGGCTTTGGTCGAGGTGGAACAGGCTAGGAGTCGCATGACAAGAGAGCAAACGAGCAAATTATCATCCCTCCCTCGACTAGTGTGGATCCGGGTCCGAGAAAAAGTATTCCCAAGAAAGGTGACATCACCGTAAACTAGGTACCCGGGAAGACTAGGACAATAATACCCGGCATCTCTTCCTCGAACTCGAGAGTAACCAAGGAAGACACACTTCAATGACTTAGGATTGAGTTTAGACACATGCAAACGAATAAGAGGGTTTGAAACAGAGTGGACCAATCCAAGACAGCGGAAGGCATCCAATTAATCAAAAAACAAGTGGTGGAAACAACATCGACCTAGAAATGCTTGGGCATGTGCATTTGAAATAATAGAGCTCAAGCGGTTTCAAGAAGGTGTCTATATTTTCTTTTAGCAACTCCATTTTGAGAAGGAGTATCAACACAAGATGTCTGATGAAGGATGTCATTCTGAATCATGAATGACTGAAATTGTTCGGACATATATTCTTTGGAATTATCACTTCTTAGATTTTGAACAAAAACATGAAATTGAGTGTGAAAGCACAAAAGGCACGAAAGTGAGAAAATAACTTCGAACGGTTTCCCATTAAATATAACCAAGTTGTTAATGAATACTCATCGACAAACGTAACAAAATACTGAAACCCAGTTAGGGACACAATTGGACATGGACTCCAGACATCCGAATGGACTAACTCAAAAGGAGCATTAGCTCGTTTATTGACTCTAGAACGAGAACTAAGACAATGATGTTTTGCAAAGTGACAGGACTCACAATCTTTGGACGACTAGCTTGAAAATCGGGGACACAATTTCTTCAATAGTGGAAGAGAGGGGTGGCCCAATCTGTAATGAGTCTCAAATGGTGTAGTAACCTTGGAACATGCAATAGGTCTCGGTATTGCAGGATCAAGAATGTAGAGACCCCTAGACTCATGTCCTCTACCAATGATCTGCTTTGTCATAAGATCCTGGAAGAGATAATAATCAGGAAAGAATGAGACACAACATTTAAGAGCTCGAGTTAGCTTGCACACAAATACCAAATTAAAAGAAAAATTAAGATAGCTGAGACGGATGATAGGAATAGAAGAGTGGGAAAAATGGGGCTTTGAACGAGAACACGGGTACATTACCATGCACGAAGTATTGATGGAAGGTGAAGGTTTGTGGTGAAGGTAGAAAATAGATTTGAATTACCTGATTCAACAATAGCTGTAACCAGAGTAGATGGAGACTTGATGAATCTGAGTGCTGAGTAAGAACTTGGCGAGGCTGCGTCTATGGAGGTGAATTGGCCAGATTAGATGCCTCGTTAGAGGAGGATATATGAAATGAGATAATCCTACGATTCAATTATTTGTTTTATTACGATCTTGTATCACATGTCCAGGCTTACGGCAGTAATAACACACAACCCCTCTAGAATTAGGCCCTCTAGTGTTACCTCTTGGGCCATTATTTCTGTATTGTGGCTTTCCTGACTCACCATTGTTTCGACTAACAAGAACACTACTCATTTGGGCAAATGGAAGAGTAGGTGAGGATATTTCTATGCGGAGTATTTGGTTGAATATTTCTTGGAAAGCTAAGGCTGTGAGATGCGCATCTAACGGGATCATGCTCGGAAGGGAGGCGGTAGGGAAGCCACGTCAACGCCATCTTTTCCCTATTGATCTTCTTTGGACCTTAACATACCAGACTAAGGGTGAGAGCACGTCGGTTCCTCCTTATGTCTTCTCATAATCCATGAAAAATTTCGTAAGCGATCGATCTTGTTTCTCAAAGCAATAAAAGCTCAACACACATTGAAGATGCAAGAAATATTTCCCTTTCCAGAATACAAAAATTGCAAATAATCCATTAGCTCCTTAACAAACTCACAGTGATTAATGAGAGTAAGTACTTTACCATCAAGAATTACGAATTTGGAGAAAGAGATGGACATCATCCTCCAGTCATCGTTCCTTCGAATAATCAGGAGGAGAGTCCTCATCAAGGTAGTCATACGAATGCTCCTCTAGTAGAGGCGGATTGTTTTCTCCAATCCAAGTAATTGGGACTAGTCAGTTTGTCCTCCGTGATTTTGGACATCATTGGGACCACTTCCAGCGCTGAAACATGCTTCTTATTTGCTAACTAACTTATTAGGAAGTCAAGGAAAGTAGATCATGGTCAAAAAGTCCCTCCAGAAGGCAGAGGCAAAAAATATCGTAGAAATCCTAGGTAAAGAGGGTAGTTGGACACAAAAACCACCAAAAGTAGTAGATCTAGGTACCAAACAAGGAAACCAAGTACACCGAAGGTCTTGTCAGTGCTAGACGACACCGGAGGAGGATGCCGGAGTCGGAACAGTCCCCCATGCGCCCACACAGGCGGTGCATGTGGATATGGTCTGAAATTGTGGGGCGGCTCGTGAGCTCCACGCTTGTGGTTTCCCGCCATCAGAATTTTTTGGCATGCTCATCGGCGGCGTGAGGCACCAGTCGCGGTGAGACCCACTTTCCCTCAAAAATATGATGGTACCCAGAAAACACCCTCACAGATCTCTTGAGCACTTTCAGAAGCGCACAAAAGTAGCGAAACTCACCACCAATCGAGCCACTGAGTTACGAAACCATGTAGAAACCAAGAGGAGATGAGTTGGAGGAAAGAATTCCTTGTGTTTTCCAGTGAGTCATCATACATATATATACAAGAAGGTTAGGCTATACATTAGGTTAGATAATCTACTTTTCCTAAATGGTTACAACCCTATAAGTAAAGTATCCTAATAAGATACAGACCACTATGTTAACGTATGATACATACTGTAACAAAGCTAAAGGAGAAAGCCTTTGTAATCTCTTCTTGTGGTGGGAGTTGGGATATGGTTCTGTAAATGGTTTCCTGGTATGGCCTGTAACATACCAAACTCTTCTTCTCTTGGTGATAACCAGTATGTTTTGGATAAACCTTGTTTAAGTAGCTAAAGAAACTCACTGAATATCTATAAGTTTTCAACTCGTGATTCTTATTCAATATGTTAAACTAGCTAATGCCGGAACTTTAGGAGCATTTAAGAACTAGAGCCTATTTGCAAACTGTTTTTGAAAACAATTTTCTGTTCCAAAGAACGGAAATCATTTTCTGTTATGAAGAATGGAAAACAGTTTCCTTACTTTAAACACATATTAGACATTTTTTTCCACCCAAAACAGTTTTTAGAGGATTTATGTGTTGAGGTTGTTCTTCAGAACATTGAGATATTTTAAAGGTTACTTTTTGTTGGGGGTGTGTGTGGAGTATTCCTCCATGTGCATGACTTATCAAAAAAATAAAAAATAAAAAATATAAACTTTTGAATTGTGCATGAGTATACAGCACATTCATAGAGAATAAAAGACTACTTTTAATATTTGAGTTTCCGAATGAAAACTTTATTTTTGAAAACAATTGAGAAAGGTTTTTAAGAACTGTTCTAAAAAAGTGTTGTTTAAGAATTGATTTTAAATGTTGCCAAACAACCCTAATTCTTCTTCATGTATTATTATTAGTATTTGATTAGATCTTCTGCACGCATTATTATTCTTAGTGACTGTAAAGTCTAATTATTTCTAGTTGCTTTGTTCTTTTAGCTTCATATTTGACATGTGTGTTTCCTTTTTTTGAGAACCAAATGTTTTTAACTACATGCTGTGGAATTGGTTGCATTGCTATCAAAATCCCATGTGTGATCAGTAATTTTGGGTTTCAGGTAATTCGAAGAAAACTGGTTCATGTAGTCACCCCATCAACTGCATGCGATGGCAATATTGGGCCTGATGCTGTTCATCTTCTTGCTGTAAAGGAGGTACGTATGCTTTTTTATTGATTACCTATAAACATATCTTTGTTTTTGCATGTACAAGAAATTTGAAATTCTTGTTAGTTGCTCTCCAGTTTTAGTGTCATGCGTTATTTTGAATTTCTAGGCCTTGGTTGTTGCTTGCATATATATCCTTTGGTTTTCCTTCCTTTTCATTTTACCCACTCTTAGTGTGTTTTATATAGTTATGGGGAGATACGCATATTTCAAATTTCAAAATTCCGACCTTTTTGTTTTTGATAAATTCCACCCAGTTAATATATACATGTAAGCAAAGTTTTACTCAAAATTGATAACTAAAATCACAGATATCTATACCTACGATGATACGAGTCAGTTGAAATTTTACAATTTTATATGAATCAATTTCAATCGAAATCTCATTGAAGCCAACCCCAAAATTATCATTTGAAATCTGTGCTTAGTCATGTTTTCATGATTTCCTCAGTGTTCTGGGGATTAAATTAAAAAAATTCCAAAGTTTTTAGGTCATATCGACTTTACAATGTTTTGTTTTGTAGGTAAGTGCATTATGTTTGGATTTGCTTTATCAGGGATCCTATACAAGGGGTATCTTGTCCTGTTTAAGTATTATTTAGGGTGTTCTTAGTATTTACTGACTCCAGTAACAAGTCTTCTGGGCTTTTTCACAATACACATGTCCAACACCATTCTAGGTACATGCAAATTACCGGCCATATTTGTGGAATGTGTAGTAGGAAGCTCATGTATATTTTATTTTGTGCCTTTTGTTGTGAGGTTCTTCCCAAAGTTTTTCTTTATTTTATTATGTATTAATAATTTTTTGGGTTTGAACTATTAGAGGCCCACTCTTTATGGTTCTTCAGTGCAGTAATATATACATTCTATTTTCTTCTTTTTTAAAATCTGAAACAAACATTTTCATCCATCAAACAATTTGATAGAAACGAGAAGGATAATTAATCCTTCAAAGATGTACAAAAGATGGTAGAAAATAACCAAGAACAAGAACCACAAAAACCAGGCCCTTCTTAAGAAAACCCACATACAAATGGGAGCAGAAAGCATTGGTGTAACACCCCAACTCTAAACTCAGGGTGTTATTGACAATTCACATATAGGGCACTAAAGCCCACTTGTAAATGACACATTCAAAATTCTTGCTTTGGAATCCTGTTGTCTTGAATATGCTCACAAAAATTTAAACTAACTTCATAAAAACAACAATTTCCAATGACATAAATTCTCCCTTAAAGTATAATAATATGTCATTAAGCTAACATCATCCAACAAGATAAATTCTTCAAAGCTAATAATCTCAAAACAAAACATTCTAGCAACATAAATTCTCCAAATGAAGTTAACAAACTTTTAAACCAAAACCAACAAAGTAGTATAGCAATCCTACGTCTTTCTAACAAAACACTAATTCAAATAGTTCTCAACTCTTATCTACCTAGTGACATGCTCATTTTTGATGTCTAAAATTGCACAGTGATCAACAATAAGAGTAAATTTAAGCCCGATAAGGAATTTTTAATGTGGTTTCATGGATCAATTTTTTTTTTCACAAACTAAAGATATTATATATTTCTCTTTTCCTCATAAATCTCATAAAATCTTTGAGTATAAGAAAATAAGGCACAAATATATTCCAAACGTTCATCATATTTTATGTTCCTCAAAATAATTTCAAATCTTAATCAAATCCACTAATGTTTCAAAACACATACCCATGGATTTAAAAAAAAACGTATTTGTTTCGAATAGAATGTCAACCATTATAACCCGTTGACATGGCTGTGTTGTCAATTATTATAACCCATTGATTGAAATTTGTGTTGTCAATTACTATAACCCGTTGGCGGGCCGTATTTAATCGGCTTCACTATAACCCGGTGGCGGTGGCGGTATTTGTGATCACTATAACCACAGTGGCGTATTTGTCGGCTTCTATTATAACCCGTTGACGGGGTCGTATTTGTCAACTATTATAACCCGTTGACGGGGTTGTAGAAACCAAAGTCAAATGTTTCCTTTATGTTCCAAAATTCACAAAAAATGCAAAAGTATATCTCCATAACTTTTAATTCTTACCATAAATATTCACAAATCAAATTTTCATACCAAACCTGTATTTGATCCATGCATATGATTCAAACAAGTAGAAATTTTTTTTTTTGATCGGTAAAAAGCAGTATATAGATTAAAGAGCCTGGTGCTCAAAGAGGAAATTTTCTGAGAAGTCTGAAGAAAAACCCTGACTCCCTCTCACCTATACCTAAATACAAGTCGAAAACCCCGCTGACCAATTTAAGTTGCTCGACCTTATCTGAGCAGCGCGTAGTAGGGAAGGCAAAAAATAATTTCATCACAGCCAGGCAAAGGGGACTTCATTCCTAGAAAACCACCACATTCCTTTCCATCCACAGCGTCGGAATATGTGAAGAGGGCGCCATCGAACTCTCTTAGTTTTCGATACTGGCACTTTGCCAGAAGCGAGGAGGAGTTGGCGAACCCGTCTTGGGAACACCCGGTTAAAGTGACAATGGCGAAGATCATAGCATCTTGGCTCGTCTGATGGGTGTAGTGGTTTATTGTTTATCATTCTCTTCACATAAGCAAACACTGTTCTGGGGATCCCCACCATCTTTAGTTGGTCGAAGTAAGCACCTTACCGGGGAAGCCCTGACGAAAATCCCGATTTGGGGGAGCGGTGGGTTCGGATGGATCGCGAGGAAGTTTGTAGGAGAATGCCTCGGCTACGATACGTAAGACTAGCGAAAAACCATTAGTCTGGAACTCCTTGATAACAATCGGTCCTCTTGTAGGGCCCAATTTTTTGTTTGACGGGAAGTGAAGGAACCTTTCCACCTTTTCCATCTCCCGATCATTAAAGGTCTAAGAAAGGCGGGGACTGACCCCCTCCTCCCTTGAGGAATCAAGACATTTACCGCACTAGCATCTTTATGAGCGCAGGATTTGGATTGAAGTGTGGGGAATTCATTTGCCTGACACAGGTTTCATTATACGAGGTCGCTTCCAGCCCGACCTCCTGCCATTTCCTAAGGAGGGAAATGGTGTTTTTTAAGGAGAAGGTAGGCCATTCTTTTGATGTCTTTCCATAGCCGGTACCATAGCCTCCCCTGATGTACTGAGTGTTGTGACCCCTGACTTCCTCACCAGAGACAGTGCGATCACGGTCTCCATAGAAGTCCTCTCGTGTGAGCCGCCTGACACCACTTACAAGCAGTGCTTGATTCATCATGGAGAGTCCTCTCACCCAACCCGCCTACTGCTTTTCTCTTAGCGAAACGGTATTCCAGGTTGACCCGGGTGAGGTTTACGCTCTGAGTGCCACCACCTATAGAAAGTCTCTCTGGATCTTCTCCCGTGGAATAGAAGACAATCTTTGGCATTCCTAAACGGAGAGGAAGTAAATGGGGAGGTTAAGGCGAGTACTGAATGAGGAGTAAGTCTCACACCCTTTGAGATATATTGTCTTTTCGGAGGACGATCTATTCCCCGTCACTGTGATAGAATCCCTTACTCCGAAGCCATGAGGAGCACGAGGAAGACCACCGAAGTACTTAGTGGGAAGACCAACCCCTGACCAAGCTCATTGTGCGCCTCCACGTTGTCCACCACCGGAGGGATAATCTCGCTCTTATGCAGGGTTAATTTTCAAACTTTGAGAAGCCTTGAAACCACATTAAGGTCCATCTGAAATCATGGTATTCGCGTTGTATCACGAGAAAATGATAGTTTCATCAGTAGTATAAAAGATGAGATATGACAATCTCCCCGCCAATCCCTCTCTACCCCCAGACACACTGCAGGAAATGAAATTCTTATTCAGCGCTCTTTGCGAACTGTTTCGGGGCTTCCATCAGATAGAGCAAATAGAGGCGATTGAGGATCCCACACTGTCTCGAACCTCTGGAACTCAGAAAGAGCAGGAAGGAGAACCATTAATCTGGTAGCAGACACATGGAGATGCGGTTAATCCATAATCCATTTAGAACGAGCCCCATTCTCTCGAAACATCTGCTGACAAAAGTCCCATGATGTAATTAAGCGAAAGCCTTCCGATATCTAACTTACAAAGGATCCCTTTCTCTTTCCCTCTTAGAATAGAGTCCACGGCCTCATTCGCTATTAGCACAGCGTTAAGAATCACATCTCCCTTCTCTGACATTCGATAAAGAATAACAGCTAAAAATAACCGCACCCAATTATTGACACTTTGATAAAATTTTATAAAGACTACCTTAAGGCGATGGGTCTTAGGTCCTTTAGATCCTCAGCAGTTCTTCCCTTGAACGAGAACCCGAAAGTAGCATTGAACATTTCTGTGATAATTCGGAAGAATTCCTGAAGTCCAGCAACACTCCTATTTCCACGAAATTGACTGAAAGACGGAAAGCTAATGGAAAACCATACGGACTGGGCTTCATCGTCAGTGGCAGAAACTACGCTAAGTATTTCTTCCTGCGCGAACATTTCTTCGACTTAACGCGATGGTCTTCGCCAATCAAATTGACATAGAGATGCAGGAATAAGCGCTTGATTGATTGGGGCGAGAGGGACTCACGGAAAGCCACTAACTAGGCCTTCTCTAACCTCGAGCGCCTGCAACCTCGAAGCCTCCTTGACGAGTTTCTACCATTGATTCGATCTTTAGAGATAGAATTCCGCCTCTATGCGGGGTGGCCATTCTATATAGAAAGAACCAGTGTTTAATCTCTCCTTAACGACGAAATTTCTTTGGATTTCTGTCTCCACGAGACTTCTTCCAGATCAACCCACTCCTTATAGTTCTCTCTAGCCTTCTCCCTCTCCTCTTGTACGCGAGATAGCTCCTTATCCTTTTCACTTCGTCCCCGAGAGATCCTGCTTAAGCCTCCTTTTTTTAACTCCACTGCGAGACCTCTTTATTCCAAACCTTCAAATACCTTTAGGGCCTTTAATTTGGCTTGACAGCGATCGGAAAAGTGAAAGGCTTTGCCGCTACGACCCTAGAGAGATCTTAAATCCTTGAACTTCAACCACATATTCTCGAGCAGAGGGTGAAATGCTGATTTAATCACCTCCTTGTCTAACATCAGGCGTTAATTAGGACAGTCTCGGGAGAGTTCTTTGAATCACATTGCTAAATTTGGCTTTCCAATCTGGCGACACAAAATCTGTCAGTGGGACATCTGTTGATCTGTTGCCACCCCTCCGAGGTAAGGGCCTCCTTGCGAGAGGAGATCTCTAAGCCCAGGCTCATTAAGAACTTCATTAAAGCCTCGTAGGGTCTGCGAAAGCCCTGACAAAGTTTACGTCTCATTGCAGGGGAAAGAACCACATTGAAGTCACCACCCGATGCACGGGGCCCCTCCACAATCCTTTGAGCCCAGTTCTTCCCACAGCCAGTTCCTTTTGCTTCTCTTCACGGACCATAGGCCCTGTGAAGCACGAAAAACCATCCTCGGCATTTTAAACATAATTACGGAAAAATGGCTATTTTGGTCTCACCGAGTTCGATTTTCTTGTATCCCCAACACTAGGATTCTGGGTTCCCTCTCTGCCTCCTGACCCTCCACTCGACGATCTACAGCCCCAGACTAGGCTGACAACCGAGAAAACGACTCTTGGATCTTGGTTTCTTGCGAGCACACGATCCACCCTCAAGGACAAACCCAAAGTTTTAATAACATTCCTCTTGTTTGGATTATTCGCTCCTCCTAACATTCCACGATAACAGGTTTATTAATTTAATTTTGCAGAAATTCCCTACATCTCTTCCACCTACATTACGGCTCTTTCCCAGCATGGTTTATAGTGCGTTCGACCGCAGGCTCCCTCTCACATCTTGTCTCTGTTACGTACCCCTTCCTCTTATCTTCTCTTGCTCCCTCCATTTTATCCAACTAGAATCTCCTCTTCAAAACCCTTGCATTGGCCAGATATTCAACTAAATTTGAACAAGCGGCTATCTTCCCGGTCTTATAACTTAGTGTGGACGTACATTAGCTGACTCCCCTTTCAAAGACCCGAGACCCATTGATTCTTGAACATCTTCCATTAGAGCATTGGCTATCCCCTTCCCCCACTCTCTTCCATCACTGACACCGCTCAGTGGTTCGTATCCCCAGTTCGTAACTCTGAGTCCCCAGACCGGAAGAACCCCCGGAGAAAGTCGGCCCAGCGAGAAAAGGAGGAAGAACAATCAACCGAGGACAAAGTATCAAACTTGGATCCTTTTGCGTGTATTCGGAGCGCTTTGGGATCAACCACCTCGGGACGCATCGAGACCGCCTCCACTAGAGCCAAAGAACTACCATCCGAAAATCCCTCATCTCCATTTCCTTGACCTAAGCCTCCCGGCCGCGAGGGCTCGAGCGGGCACAGGCTCAGCCCTTTTTCCGGTAGCTCTCAAAGCCCGGGAAGTTCCCCGGTGAGCCAACCTTCTTTGGCATGCAGTAGTGGCCTCCTCGCACAAATCCAAGCCGGATCTACCAGGGGGTCCGAAGAGCCCTCCACGCCAGGACTAGTACCCCCCTCCTTCATCCTCCAATCTTCTCTTGAGCTGGGAGTACCACCCAAAAGGCCAGACCGGGCCACTTTAAAGCCTTTTTTCAGCCCCCAATATCCCCTTTTGCCTTGCTTTAAGTCCCTTAGCCAGTTTGACGGGCCGACCTGCAAAGACCCAGGTAACTCTGGCCCAATCAGCCCATTCATCCTGGCAGCCCCACCGGAAGAGCTCTTGTGGGCTCCAACCTACTGCAACTGCAACCCAACTTTCAGCCCACTTCCAACCTTTATAATGGTTAGGCTCCTACTCATTGTATCCCTTGGCCCAAAAGAATCAGTCCCCTTATTGGGGAAGGGAAGCGAAGCGAACATTAGACCCTCAGGGCGAAGCTGGCGAGGTAGGCCCCTCTCCCAAAGCACAGTACCGTCGGTTGTTTACCATACGCATAGGCCCTTTCTACTTAGTTCGGAAGCCCATCACGACGAGAGAACTGACTTGTCGACCCTCGGCAGGAACCCATTGCTTTTCCCCTAATTTTGTCTTACGGACCTGCACACTCTGACCTTCATCATTACTATTTTGCCGAGAATCCTCGCGACCGCGTGCCCGCCTTCTTCTTCTTCCCTCAGATTTTCGCCATTGTGAACTTAAGGTAAACACAGGGGATTACGGGGAGAGACCTCCCACGGATCTGCCGATTCAAGATCTTAGTCAGCCTAGGATGTTGTGACGGCTTAACTTTGGACTTACCCGACCATCTTTATCAGCATTACGGCCAGCTTCACCTCAGTTTTTTCATCTACGTGATTCTTTGCTGACCACGAAACCTCCACACGCATCACCTAATTTTCTTAGGATTTTGGGTGTCCATAGATGAAGTGGAAGCCCTACCACCATAATCCACGCCTCTTGCACTAAATCTTTGCGTCTTATACACCCGGATGCAGGCTTCACCATTCGGTTGTAAGCGCCTCCTTTGAAGCTTCTTCTTCCCGACTCTAGAACCCACTTTGCCTTCTGCCCACGAGGTCAAACTCAATGAAAAGGTCTTTGTTTAAAGCTGGCTTCATGACACTTCCCGTTAAACCTCCATGCATCTCATGAGACCTCCATCACCTTTTGCGCGGGATAAGGATTCGGTTTTTGTCTTCCACTTTCGATCAAAGCGAGCGAGGCTGACGCCTTCCCAGGCAGTCTCGACATCCATCCACACCGACATCACTACTACGCTGCTTCCTCTTCCTTGAGGTTATGCATCCCCCAGTAACTTTATTTTGCTTAGGCTTGTCACTTCTTCTCTTCTCCCTTTGGCGGATCTTACATCACAATCCTCATAGTTTATTCTCTATGAAGCTTTAAAGCCCTGACCCTCACGATTTTTAACGCGACATAGTCGACCATTTAAGAACCCCACCTTTGGAAGACCTGACCTATCTTTTTCATGGCATCGATGCAGGCAGAGAGAAGGAACCTCACAGCGTTGTTTTCCTTACTCTCGATCTGAAATATCTTCCGTTCTCCTCACTCAAAGGGTGCTTCTAGCGAGCGAAACCTGACACTCTTGACTCAACAATGACTTGTTCATCCCCTGCACTCCCAGGCGAATCACGAAGCTATACCTCTACTCAGTTAATGATAAAACATTTTGCTTTTTTCCCTTCACTTCATATTAAGCTTCAAAGATTTTGACTCATTACTCAAACAATTACCATTTCTTTCGTCTTCTCTCATTTTTTTTTCAAAACCTAATACTCACTTTTATAAGTTCCTAGTCATTGAAAGATCCAAAAGCAGGGGTTCCACCCACCACCACCTCCACAGGCGTCCCGAACACCACGACTTATCTACATTTCAACAAATAAAAGATCTAGACATCTACACTGGTCATCAAAGATCCACAATTCAAATAAAATAAACAAGTAGAAAATCTTCTTCAAAACCATAATCACATATATGAGCCAATATTTTGTTTTATAAGAAAATCCATTTAACTTCCACTGGCATCCACACCACAAAACCAAGAAGCCTATGAGCCACAAATCCACTCCATCCCCAATGAATATGAACAACATCCGGTCACACAAAAATAACTTTTTTTTTTTTTTTTTTCTAGGAACAAAATATTTTAAACCCTAAATCCTAAAGGCTTCTTTTCAACTTGAGAATTTCAGAATAAATTAGGCTCTTTCCACAAGAGCCTCAACATCACCCCATTTTTCAACTCATCAATTCCTTAAATCCCAAAATTAGGATTTTATTATAAAACATGATTTTGGTTGAATCTGTAAACTTTTATGAACAAACAGTCTTCAGAAAACCCTATATGTTAACCCCAGTACTCTTAAATAATAAGGTTTGGTAGTCTAAGGATCACCAAATACATCAAATAATTCTAAAATTCTCAATGATTATGTCTTTATATTTTGGTTTCATATATTTGTTTAGGTAACTAGGTTTTAAAATCAAGATTCAAGAGCAGACTTCGCCCAAATACATCAAACCCTAACTGTTTCACTTCATGCTTTCTAATCATTTGTGTCATACGTTTAGAAAGCTCCAGTTTGCACCAAACATTTGAAAACCATAACTACTAAGAATCAAGAGGGGAATAGAATACTTACTGCTGATGTTTTTGAAGCTTGAAGCACTTGAACCTAGCTTATTCCCTCCACTTTCACCCCCCCCTTCCTCATCCCTTTTTTTCAAATATAAGATTACAACACACTCCAAGGGAATAACTTCCAAATACGGGAGAATAAGAGATACGTTCCAGAAGAACACTCAAGCCCATCTCATTATCCTCATGCTTTGAATTTTCTTTGTCCACCAATTACATACCAATTATAAAACTGGAACTGAATGAACAATTATTAAGTTAGATAAACCTATTGAACTAATCACGCCAGCAGACTCAATCACCCAATCATCATCCAAAGGAATTGTGGTCTTTAATAATATGTAATTGAATATGCCTTGATAATAAAGAACTTCGATGTGAGAATAGGACTATGCCCTTCCTCTGCTAAACAATGCCTAAACACCATTTGGAATATTTTATCAGAAGAGAGAAAAGAGAGAATCTCAATTTCATTGAAATATTTACTAAGAAGTTCAGCTCTACATTACATATCGACTTATATACAAAAACACTCATGTGTGGACCCACAAATACAAGGCAGACAAAATAAAAGGAGAAGACTGCATAATATCTAACACTTCTCGTCGATATAGCAGGTTATAGCACGTTGTTACAAATGTATTTAATTTGTGATCCTCCAGAGATTTGAGAAAGACGTCCTTTAGTTGATCAGTTTGAATTGACAAAACTAGTACGCCATCCCACAAGAACGCCTTTGAATTGAAGTATAATAACTTCAATGTGGTCATCCTTCATGGAAGACTGATTGGATGTAAGATGTAAAGTAGTCGTTATCACACAACTCAGCCTGCTCATCCCTTTCCAAATCTCAACTCCCATGTCTCAAATATGAGTTCACATGCCGTGGCCATAACCTCGATACTCGCTTCACTGCTAGATCTAGCCACTACATGCTGTTTCTTACCTTCTAGGATATGTCACTGTTCAATGAAAACATAAAGACTGGTTGAACGCCTATCTCGTAAGGTGGTGCTCAATCCGTGATCCGTGTAACCAATAACCCCAAGTACACCTCTATTCTCATACAACACCTCCCACTAGCAAATTTGAATATAGATTCAAGAATGCGATCACATCCCACTATTATTAAGATATGATTTGCAGAACTAGATCATGAATAAGACTCACCTTGAAAGAAAAACGCCCACGAGTAATGCTATGATAGTCCAAATTTCATCACGAAATGTCAATGACTCAGATCCCTAAACACCCCGCCCCGTATAAGCTCGAGACGATCCATAGAGCACAACCGCTGGCGCTCAACATGATCGCTTCCAGCGATGTCTAAAGCATACTTCCGCTGGAGGACTACATCGTGAATCGACCGAGCTATCTCACCCGCCAGTACTTGGTTTCGCTTCAATGGAAGCCAAAGTAAAAGAGATGTTGCTTAGTCAATATCATCTCGACATCGTCAATACTGGCTATCCATAAACAACCGGGATAAATACACCATCAAGAGCGGTGATGATAATAAAAACCCAATGGCTCATTGGGACGCACGATGCACCAACAATGAATCATAAAACCGCCAAACCACGCTCGGCAGATTGTTGGTCGCCGCAGGTATGAGTTTAGAACAGAACCGCAATTAAACTGTACTTCCTACAACAAAATCTGTGGTTGGCCCATATAAACTCTCATGATCAAATAGCTGCAAGGCATTTTGTCCATAACTAAAAGGCTAGGAACACAGGGCAACGGCAGAGTAGAAGTACTAGAAGAGGCTAATCTGGGTAACGGGGAGAAGGTCGCCCTAATCAAACCATAAACCCGAAAGAGATCCTTAGCAATCAAGCGGGTTTTATACATCAACCCGACCTAACAGACTAACCTGAATCAGACCCAACAACAAACTAACCCAGAGTCCAACAAATACAAAAACAAACAAGATCCCAAGTGCTGGAGGCAGAAAGCAAACATTTCATCTACATTATTCACTGTACCGATGGGAAAGGCCCATCTGTGTTTTGTGAAGAGAAACAAAGAGGGAAACAAGAGAACAAATGCGAGTAGGTGCAACATTTAACCCATGGTAACTCAAAATTGTAAATGATGAGGATTACAAGCAGAGCGACACTTCCAAGAGCAATGGGCAAGACGCAAGAGCGCAGCCTGTGGCAGACAGTCACGAGGAAGTGAGTCAGGGCCTCATGGGAGAGGAACAACAGACCGGTGACGCATGAGTGTCCCATGACCAGAGACAACACATAGATCTATATACATTGGTAGAAGGTAAGACTTTAACTTAGTGAGACTCTGAGGAGGAGAAAGATGCAATGGGAGTCCTAAGACATCACAGAGAGAAAGTATCGATGAGTCTGAGGGGAATAACAACGAGAACCCTTTTCTAAGGTCGGGAGAGCCCAGAAGATTTGACACTGTGGTTCTCATGAAAGCCTGGCTCGTCCTGGAGGAGAATATGAACAAAGCAAGTACAACCAAAACACACTATGGAAGAAGGGGAAGCAAAGAGGTCACTGTAAGTGAAGGAATGAGTAAACTGGTATGTAACACGATGAGGGCAATATTAATCAAATAACAAGTCAAGAACAGCTGCCTCCTAAACAAAGCAACTTCACATAAACAGAGGAGAGTACGAGTCATTGCCTCAATAATATGACGATTCTCACGCCTACCACCCCATTTTGTCGAGGAGGCGACACAAATAATCAATGAAGGATCCTGGACACAATGAAATAAAGGTGCGAAAATATTCTGCATTATCACCAACAGAATACACGACAGAAACTGAATCAAGTCAGAATTTCCAATGATAAAATTTCCTGAAACATATAACTCACGATTTTCATTATAACAACTTATGACACTGAATAGTCATCAATGAAAGTGACAAAATATCGAAGTTTGGGGGCAGACGCAGCCCGATAAGGAACTGGAAAAGATCAGACGTCCAAAGAGATTTTACTGATGATTCAATGCCAGAACGAGACATGTTTGTTTCTAAGTCGACAGGACTCATGTGCAAGTGGACACAAAGTGAAACAAGATCATCTTTCTCTGAACTAAAGATCAGTGGTCTAACATCGTGGGATGAGGAGCCAGAGATCAAAGGAAACGGAACCCAGAGGTGAGATTGACATGAGAAGAAAGACAGCCCCCAGAATCGTCCGATGCTAAATCGTTTTCCCCGTGATCTACCTAGCACATGTCAAATTTGATCAAAAATAATGGAACAAAGTAAGAGTACGTTAGTTTCACCACGCAATAACATTAAGCGGACACCAGAGTAAGAGCTACGCATATGTTGGGAAGTGGAGGATGAGCAAACCAATACCTTAATGCTAGTTTGAGAACCATTAGCCAAGGTAACAATAGGCAAAAGAGTGGTAGTAAGAGAAGAGAAAATCTTATTACACGTAGTAACAGGATCAGCCACCGCGAGTCTAGAATCCAGGGTCCAAAGAGAAAGATGAGTAAGGCAGCAGAGCAGACACGGTCATAAAATGATAAAAACGTGGTTGACCTGGGTCGCTTTGATACAAAGATGTGCATCACATCCGTCACGCTGGGGAATAATTTCAGATGTGTGCAGGAGCTCGTAGAACTGGGCGGGCCGAGAATCGACCAAGATCACACGCTGGCAAGTAAGGGAGGCCGCTCCAGCGTAACTGGAGAATAACGATCGGATGAATAAGGCTAAACTTAGTTTAGCAGGCACAAGGATTGCCCTCCGCCTCGCTACCACTCGCTATCCCGAAGGCAGTGGGGAGAAGCTAAATACGTAAGAAATCTAAAGGGCTAATGGCGGCAAAGTCCGTGGTGGAGGAGACTATGAGGCGAAAGTAAAACACATCATCCAAGGACGGGATTGATGGACTGCCAAGAATCTGATCTCGGAGGGTCTCAAGATTCGACGAGCCAGCTCCAGAGTGCGACCATAAAGAACTTGTCAACTCGCTGTTTGGTCGAGCCCCAACGTCACTAGTAAGAGGCATCAGTGTCAGGAACTCCTCCTTAAGAGAGGCAATCTAACCAATATAATGAGATAAATCCATGTCCTCGCTTATTCGATATTAATAATAGCGTAAGCCACCTTATGCTACGCTGATACTATCTGTAGATAACTTTCATTGATTCCAAAACTCCTAGAAATATGTCTTGTAAGCCCTAAGATGAAGCAAAATTTCTTGATCAATCGATCACACAACATGCCAGTATAGTTGCATCTATTTTCTTCTGCACTCACAACACTGTGTATAAGATCCTTCTGTGAATAAGATGATCTCACAAGAACTGTCTCATGAAACTAGTCTCATAGAAGGGACTTAAAGAGAGATAATTTCACCTACCAATCAATTTTTTCATGCGATAAGAGGAGATCCAGAGCAATGTTAGGTAAATAGATTACTGGCTATATCCACTTAACCTGAGATCGAATCACGTTTTGATTTCTGGAAGAGGTTCTAATGAGGGCGACTACTACCAGAGCTAGAAATCACGCCATGAATCGGAGATGAAGAAAAAGGACCCAAACCATGGAGAAGATGACTGACGAGGGCGCTGAGGCAAATGGGCAAAAGGCGGATAAGGAGGGCCTCGGTGGACCACCTGGAGGGACGGAGTGCCGACGGCGCCTGACGACCTCGGACGCGGAGTTTCACATCTGGCGCGATCCACGCGCCGATATGACCCACGCCACGGCTGCGGACGGTGTTGGCTGGCAGAAGCGGCGCGACAGATGCGTTGTTTGTCGGCTGGTGCCACGGGCGTGATCGGCTCACTTAACTGGTTTCCGCTCGAGAAGAGTTGCTCCTGAAGTCACCATGCCGCTGTAATGGGCGGGCGTAGATAGGAGATCCACGACTGGGAGGGTTCCGCTGGGAGAAGAAAGTGATCGGAATGAAACACGATCATCGAAAAGTAAATGGCTTCCTTTGGTTCCACACCATGAAGAGAGAGCAGAGAACTCTAATTTTATATTATATTCACTAAAAGAAGTCTTGCCTCTACATTACATATTGAATTTATATATACACACACCATGTGGACCCACAATACGTTAGAAGACAATAATAAAGGAAAAGACTGCATAATAAATAATGTATTTATAGTATATTCTTCCATTCCTTTTTCATGGTACAAATAATTTAGCTCCAAGTATTACTAAATCTTCTGTGACACTCAAATCCAGTCCAAGCGGACCATTATTGTCTTTATTTTTATACTTAATTTTCCTGTGATTTCAGTTTGAGGCTTTCTTGAGACAAATACTTATCAATGAGTTGCATTGGATTTGATTATTAGGGCAACATTTTGGAGAATGGCTCAGTTATATATGGGCTTCATCATTATCATGGTTTAAAACCCTATCGATCCATGTTACTTATCGTTTCCAGTCAACAGCCTAGTTTCACCCTCCACTTTTGCGTGGGGTTTTTGAAAAGCTTTGATAGTTTCTTCAATGTTAGCAAGATTTTTTTTTGAAGGTGATTTAGGAAGGCCCAGAAGCCACAGCATATGAAACCAAGGTGGGAGTTCATTTTATTTTTGATATTTTGTGCATCAGACTTTTTTGTTCATAACCAAATATACAATTATTGTGATAACCTGAAGGAGGCCTGTAAAATTAAGAAATATTCGTTAGCAGGTGAGGCTTGCATTAACCACATTCATATTCACTAAAATGAAAAGAGTTATCCATGCCTGTATTTTTGAACAATATTACTTCATGTTGCGTTTTTTGTGCCTTTGTATTTGTGATATCAAAAAATATAATTTCATACCTTTCAGTTCTAGGAAAAGTTTTTTTCACTTTGCAGGTTTCACTTCTTTGAAGCTGACTCCTGTTCCGCTGTGCACTGATTTTGTGGATGCTTCAGAAGTAAGAAATCTGATTCATTTGAAGGGGTACTTCAAAGGTTCTGGTGATTCATGGGATCATGTACTTGATGGTGTCATGCACCATGATCTTGCATTATGTGCTCTTGGTGGACTTCTTGGTCATTTGTCCAGGTTGAAGGTAAGCTTGTTTCTTTATCCTTTGTTTAAGTTTTATTGAGAGTATGTGTGCATGTGATGCTTATAAGAGCCAACATCTTTTTTCATGATTCTATTCAGTTAGATGATACTTTACGTAATGGAGATATTCTGCCTTACCAAGTCTATAGCGGCTGCCTCCGAATGGATGGACAAACTCTAGTCAATCTTGAGATTTTCAGTAATAATGCTGATGGTGGCACATCAGGCGAGTGTTTACTATTTAGCTTCCTGGAAAACACTCAGGCACATTTATCCATTGTATTGCTTAAGTTGGTAATGCTGACATGTTATGTCTTACTTGAGTTACAGGTACTCTATACAGATATCTTGATAACTGTGTGACATCATCTGGTAGGAGGCTTTTACGGAACTGGATCTGTCATCCCCTGAAAGATGTTCAGGAAATCAATAATAGGCTTAATGTGGTTGAGGATCTAATGACCACTACAGAAGCTATGTCGCTCATTGCTCAATGTCTTCGCAAGCTTCCAGACTTGGAAAGGTTCCTTGGACAGGTTAAGGCTAGTGTTCAGTCATCAACTTCACTGTTGCTGCCTTTCTGGCAAAATTATTAAATAACGTGGTATGTCTCCCAACAGACACAGGTCCTATGTCCCACCATTCTACAATGTTTAGCAAAGACATATCTTTTTATCCTTTTCTTCCTCAGATATTATTTTACCACATCTGGCCTTCTTTTTCCGTTATTTTTGCAATCTTATTCCCATGTGAAAAAAGGGTATTTCTGCATGTCCTGAGATTACATAACCCATCTTAACCGCATGGAACATAAGTGTTAGAATAATTGGCCTGTATTTTGGCATTGTTACTCGGGATATGCATGCAATTATGTAATTCAGACCTAAATCTTATATTTAGGGATTGTTAAGTAAAGTAAAATAGGTCTGTCACATTGCATACACAGACTTTTATGATAAAAAACTCAGTGTTTAAATATTTGGCTTGTTTATCTCTTATATTTGGCTGAAGAATAATTTATATTGGTCTGTCATTGACTAATATTTTGTCTATGTTATAATATTCCTTTCAATTGGGAGTTTCTTTTGCTTTTTTCCTATTGTAAAAACAATATATGAATATGTAATATTAAAAACTCTATGGGCCTATATACACACTTCAGAATGAATTTTGAATTACTAATTATCAGATAATTATGGTATGTATTCTGAATTCACAAAAGAACAACCTTTTTGTTTTTCTTATTGCACCTATTAGAAAGAGCAATATACTTAAATTTCTGCAATAAAAACTCTTATGGCCTATGCACACATTTCATAATGAATCTTAAAAAGTTATCAGAGAACTATGGTGTGTATTTTGCATCACGGAAAAAAAGCCTCTATGTATCACTTTTTTGTTTATATCAAAATATATAACTTTCCTTATAATTGTGGCACAGGTAAAAGTGTTTGGGTTGCTTGTTAAAGGTTTACGTGTTGCAATAGACTTACTAGTGCAGCTAGAGAAGGAAGGGCACATAATGTCATCACTATCAAAAGTCTTGAAACTTCCAATGTTAATTGGTAGTAGTGGGGTTGATAAACTCCTAACTCAGTTCGAAGCAGCTATAGATAGTGACTTTCCCAATTATGAGGTTTGCTCTTCATTTTACTGGACAATGCTGGTCTTTGGTCTTTTCAAGAGTTCTCTGCTTTCGTTTCAATATGCTGTTCATTACAATGCCTTGTAGAGCTTTACCAACATTTGCATGCATTTATCGTGAAGCATCAGCTTCTGCAGGATATACAAGTTTTAAACTTAATTTTGTTTCTTAACTCCATTTCTCACACTCCCAAGTTTCCAAAACTGAAGAAATATTTTAAAAAGGGAGATAGGAAGAAAGAAGTGGGCCCCAACTAGAGCTGTATAGTGAGTTTGAGTTAGCCTGATAGAATGAGTGTCAACTGAGCTGAGTTCAGTCATTTATTCCAGCCTGATATTAAGTTCTGAAGCTTAGTGCAGCCTGACCTGTATGGGTACTTATGTAAATTCTAGTGATCTATAGTGATTTGAGTCTAGCTCCTTATAGTTCTGGGTTTCACTGTTGATCTCCTGTTTCTGCAATAGATAAATTTTTGGGTTCAGAGATCAAGACCAATTTGGTCAGTTGGTTGTTTCATGTTGTTTTCAATCTGAATGCCATGTACTTGAGATCCAGCATTTCTCTGAGTAATCATCTACTTTTTTTTTAAAGCATTTTAATGAGTTTTTTGAACCCAAGTGAGCCCAAACTCAAATCCAAAGTGTATGGAATCTGTGTGAGTATGTATGTATGTTTCAATTTTTTTTGGCAATAATTCTGTATTAGTAATTTATATTGTATGTTATTGCAGAACCATGATGTAACAGATTCAGATGCTGAAATACTCTCCATTCTGATAGAGTTATTCGTTGAGAAAACTTCAGAATGGTTTCAAGTCATTCATGCTATTAATTACATTGATGTACTAAGGTCTTTTGCAATCACTGCAAACTTTTCATGTGGGGCTATGTCTAGACCTGTTATTTTGCCTCATTCAGAACCGGCAACTTCATCTGGAGAGACCAGAGGTCCTCTACTTAAAATCAAAGGTCTGTGGCATCCTTTTGCTATTGGGGAGAATGGAGGACTGCCCGTCCCAAATGACATACACCTTGGTGAGAGTACAGATGGCAATCATCCACGCACTTTGCTGTTAACTGGACCAAATATGGGTGGGAAATCGACCCTTCTGCGTGCCACTTGTCTTGCTGTTATACTGGCCCAGGTTAGTTTTGTTGTTTGGAGCTTATATTGTCATAATAGATCATTTAATGACTTTCATAGATTTCAGAGTGCAGCGGTATTATGATCTTGAATAATTTATTTTTCCTCATTTTTAACTCTGCCATGGGGGCGAGACAACATGTTCAAGATGTTTCCTTGTGGATGTTGATGTTCATGAGGCGTTTGGTGATCATGACAGGAAAGTAGATTCTCATGCTGCTGGCACAGTTTATAAACTGTTAAAATTACAATTTCTTTAGTAGTATATGCCACTACTCTAGAGCATAATGTAAAAATCCATCATATATGTAATCAATTGTACGTTGACATCTAAGCTGAGTAGAAAAAGATGAAATATTTCTCATTTATAGGTACCTTCTTTATCGAGTGCACTGAAACAGCATCAGTTCTTCAAAATGCCACTCAAGATTCTCTTGTTCTGCTTGATGAACTAGGTCGAGGAACAAGCACCTTTGATGGATATGCCATTGCATATGCTGTGAGATTATGATTCTTCAAACTCTCAATTGATCATACTCTTGTTTTTGCTTTTATATATGTCAATGTTACCTCCCTCTTCTAAGGGTGTTGCAAAGGATTTGCATATAACATTTTCATATGTCATGTTACCTCACCTCTTCTAAAAGTGTGCAAGTTTACGCATATATTTCTATTTTCTTGCAGTTCGATGTATACATTATCCATCTTACTAAAGCATGCTAAACATCGGTATTCCTCATCTTGTTGAAAGTCAGCAATCGGTTACTATTACGACACACTACCACCACTGAAAGCAAAAAATTTAACTATAAATATCATGTCATGCTGCAACATGCATAAAGCAAGAAGGATGAGGAATGTACTCTTTGAGGTGAACAGGAGTTGGTTTTTCTTTACCAGCTTACATCCGGAGCATGTCCTGAGAGTTATGGATTACAAGTGGCACTCATGGCCGGGATCCCAAAAGAGGTGGTTGAAGCAGCTTCAGCAGCTGGCAGAACGATGAAACAGTCTATTGGAGAAAGTTTCTGGTCAAGTGAACAGAGATCAGATTTCTCAACTCTCCATGAACAGTGGCTGAAGAACCTACTGACCGTTTCAAGTCTTGGAGAACATAATTTCGATGATGATGCCTGGGATACATTGTTTTGCCTATGGCATGAGATGAAGAGCTCATACCAATCCACCAACTCGAAAAAGGAAATTTTGAAATGAAGTCTACTATCATCTACCTGTTTTTCCTCTTAGATAAGAAATGAAATGTCAGTTCAGATCCATGACTCTGTAAAGAAACTGTAACTTATTTCCTGATGCTAATAGCCTAATTGATGGGGCCTCTATCTTCCCCCAAGTTTTGTGCCATTACCTATTTTGTTGTGGTGGGCTGCCCCATAGCCTTATGACCAGAGGGTCAAAGGCCCGCTTTCTGGAGCCCAAACCCAGCTTGAACAAATATGGAAGCCCAACGTTTTTCCACTGAGCACTTCGTTGCCCAACAGAACAGAACAAAATCAGCAGTGTTTAAGGGTAGAAAATTTCAAGAATTCAACTTTAACCATACAAATTAAGCAATTATTATAAAAATAAAAATAAAATAAAATAGCCCCTAGTTTGGCAAACAATCCGGCCATCGAATTCACTCCCATTTCCTTTGGGGTGGGGGGTGGTCTGAGTCTCAAGACAAAACATTATCATTCCAAAAATGCCCTCCTGCATTTCTCAAACGACACCATTCTTCTGCCTCAACCCGGACAACATTCCTAACCGTTTTATGAATATTTCAAAAAACGGTTTCTTTAATTTTTTTAATTTTTGGTCCGTGAAGCTGGAAAGGGAAATCAATGGAGAAAAGAAGAGATGAAGAGGAGGAAGAAGAGGAAAACAAGTATGTGAAGGAACTGAAAAGGAAGGACCTGGCGTTCTCATGCATGCTCAACACGGAAGTCGGAGCGGTTCTAGCGGTGATAAGGCGTCCGTCATTATCAGATACCAATCCACAATTCTTCCCTCCTCACGAGGACAACTTCGATACCTCTCTACTACATTCCCTGAAATCCCTACGAACCCTTATCTTCAATCCTCAGCAAGAATGGAGAACAATGGATCCATCCATTTACCTGGCGCCTTTCCTGGACGTCGTCCAAAGCGACGATGTTCCCGCCACAGCAACAGGCGTTGCTCTCTCCGCCATTATCAAGATCCTCAAGCTCGAGATCTTCGACGAGAGGACTCCGGGAGCTAGAGATACAGTCAATTCCATCGTCACAGGGATCACAACTTGTCGCCTGGAGAGAACTGATCCTGTCTCCGAAGACGGCATCTTGATGAAAATCCTAATTATTTTAACAGAGCTTATGAAAAAGCGAGCTTCCATTCTGCTTACTGATCACGCTGTCTGCACCATCGTCAACACATGCTTTCAGGTGGTTCAACAGTCCGCCATCAGAGGGGATTTGCTGCAGCGCGGCGCCAGGCAGACAATGGCAGAACTCATCCAGACTATATTTTCCAGGTTTCCCGAAATCATAAAGGACAGAGACAATGATTTCCAAGATCCTGACATCGACAATGAAATGGAATCCGGGTATGGAGTTCGTAGTACTATCGATATCTTTAGCTTCTTGTGTTCCCTGCTGAACGCAGTAGAAGTTGTGGAGATGGAGGGCTCCCAGGTTCAAACTGCCGATGAAGACGTTCAGCTTTTCGCCCTGGTTTTGATCAACTCTGCTATTCAATTAAGTGGAGATGAGATTGGGAAGCAGCCAATGATTTTGACGATGATAGAAGACGACTTATTTCATAGTTTAATCCACTTCGGAATGTGTTCTAGCCCGTTGGTTCTCTCCATGATTAGCAGTACTGTGTTGAATATTTACAACTTTCTTCGCAGGTCAGAGCTAGCTGATCAATATATTTATTTATTTATTTATTTCAATTCAGACCAGTGAAGTATATAACAAAAATGCATTCATGTTTTCGCAGGTTCATTCGCCTTCAACTCGAATCTTTCTTCACATTTGTGTCGTTTAGAGCTGCCACCCATGGAAGCAGCTCCCTCCAACTCAAAGAAGTTGCGCTTGAATCAGTAATAAATTTTTGCAGGCAGCCAACATTCGTGTTTGAAGTATATATAAATTATGATTGCAACATCATTTTCCGGGATGTTTTTGAAGACATAGGGAGATTGCTATGCAAGCATGCATTTCCATCGGGTACTTCTTTGTCCACTTTACAGATTCAAGCCTTTGAAGGTCTGGTGATTATGATTCACAACATTGCTGATCATGTTGATGGGGAGGATGTTCCAAGCTCATCCGGACCATACCCAGTTGAAATCACAGAGTATAGACCTTTCTGGGATGAGAATTTTAAGGCAAATGATTCAGAGAACTGGGTGGACCGTGCAAGAATGAGGAAAGCGCAGAAAAGGAAATTAAAGATAGCTGGGAACCATTTTAATCGAGACGAAAAGAAGGGACTGGACTACCTGAAAATTTCCCATTTGGTTCCTGATCCTCCAGATCCCAGCCCCTTAGCTTACTTCTTCCGTTATACTCCTGAGTTGGACAAGAACATGATTGGGGATTATCTTGGCAGCCCTGATGACCTCAACCTTCAAGTTCTTAAAGAATTTACAGAAACTTTTGACTTCTCTGGTATGATTCTGGACAATGCTCTCCGGACTTATCTAGAGACTTTCCGATTGCCGGGTGAGTCCCAGAAGATTCAGAGGATCCTTGAAACATTCTCAGAGAGGTTCTATGATCAACAAGCCTCGGAGATTTTTGTATGTAAGGATGCAGTTTTCATTCTTTGCTATTCCCTTATCATGCTCAACACTGATCAGCATAATCCACAAGTGAAGAAGAAAATGACTGAAGAAGAGTTCATCAGGAACAACAGAGCAATCAATGGAGGGAAGGATCTTCCCAGGGAGTATCTTTCTGAGCTTTTCCAATCCATTTTAAACAATGCAATCACAGTTTTTGGTCAATCTGGACAACCAGTGGAAATGACTCAAAGCAGATGGATTGAGCTGATAAACCGGTCCAGAAATAGCGAACCTTTCATAAAATGTGATTTTGATCATAGGATAGGGAGAGATATGTTTGCTTTCATTGCAGGTCCTACAGTTGCTGCTCTCTCTTCGATCTTCGAGCACTCCGAGGAAGATGATATCCTACAAGAATGCATGGAAGGATTGGTCTCAGTTGCTAGGATTGCCCAGTTTGGATTAGAAGACACTCTTGATGAACTCCTGGCCTCATTCTGCAAGTTCACTACACTGTTGAATCCCTATGCCTCTGCAGAAGAAACATTGTATGCCTTCAGCAATGATACAAAGGCAAGAATGGCAACTCTTGCTGTTTTCACCATTGCTAACAATTTTGGGCACTCAATCAAGGGAGGTTGGAGGAACATAGTGGACTGCTTGTTGAAGCTCAAAAGGCTTAAGTTACTTCCTCAATCTGTTGTAGAACCCGATTTCGCTTCCACCTCATCATCCGACCTTCAACAAGTGCACCCAAGATCCGACTCTTTACCTCTTTGTGAATCTTCATTTGGCAGCAACCTGCATTGTTCTAGCGCGATGGGCCGGCTTTTGCAATTTCTATCACTGGAGACTGGAGAAGAGTCTATATTTGGTGGAAATGAATTTGAACGGAATCTAAAGATTATCCAACAATGCCGGATTGGGAATATCTTCAGCAATAGTTCAAAGTTACCCGATGATGCATTGCCAAATCTTGGGCGTTCTCTTATATTTGCAGCTGCAGGGAAAGGCCAAAAGTTTAGCACTGCAATTGAAAGAAGAAAAGACTATTGACCTATTAATTTACTCATCTCCATTTATTTAGTCTAATAATACAAGTATATATATGCAAGCAAATATTTCATGAGTATCTTCTTGCAATTGCAATTTCAAACTATTCTCCCTATCCCATTTGTGGAAGAAAGGCCATGCTAGGAAGTATAATAAGATACACTTACCAAAATTTAACAACCACCAATCCCAGAAATAAACTCTTGGAGGAATGCATATTCAAGTCTATAAATTTGATGTGGAAGATTGATAAAGAAGTTCTTGATACTTGCTGTGAGTACATCACACAATCAGTAAGTAAGATTCTCTTTGAGTACCCTGCTAATTTGCAGACCCAACTTGGATGGAAGTCAGTCCTCCAGTTGTTATCAATCACCGGCAGGCACCCTGACACCTACGATCAGGCAGTTGAGACCCTCATCATGTTGATGTCTGACGGCTTCCACGTTTCCAGGTCAAATTATCCCTTCTGTGTTGATTGTGCATTTGGTTTTGTTGCACTCAAGAACAGTCCATTGGAGAAGAACTTGAAGCTATTGGACCTACTGGCTGATTCTGTGAATTTGTTGATCCGGTGGCACAGAAACGGCTACTCAGATCCTGGGAATCTTAGTATAGCGTGCACTAGTATCTCCTCATTTGATGATACTTCAAAGTTCAGCCCTTTTAACTTTTCCATGAACTTGTTCATCAAGCTAGGTGAAGCACTAAGGAAGACAAGCTTAGCTCGGAGAGAAGAGATAAGAAACCGCGCGATAGTAGCCCTTCAGAGAAGCTTCACACTGGCAGAAGGACTAGAATTCACATCAGCCTGCTGTATCAACTGTTTCAACCTTGTGATTTTTGCGATGGTTGATGATCTACATGAAAAGATGGTGGAATATTCAGAAGGACAACAGAGAGGAGGTAGAAAGTATGGAGAGGAGACTTTAAAAGATTGCAATGGAAGCGGATGTGTTCCTGCAGTTCTTGATACCACTGACTGAAAATCTAGGTTTCAGGACATTCTGGTTAGGAGTGTTGAGAAGAATGGATACTTGCATGAAAGCTGATTTGGGAGTATATGGTGAAACCACATTGCAAGATGTAATCCCGGATTTGTTGAGAAAGATGATCACAATTATGAAAGAAAAGCAGATTTTGGTTCCGAAGGAAGGTGAAGATTTATGGGAGATTACCTACATTCAGATACAGTGGATAGCTCCTCTGCTCAAAGATGAGCTATTTCCTGATGAAGACTTTTAGAGGAAATTGGATGAAAGGGTGTTAGTTTTGTTAGTTTTAAAAATAGCCATCCAAACATTAAGTTATTTTCCCTTTTCTTTTTATGTCTGTATACTTTTTCCTTGAAGAATGTAGCGTATTCTAACGAATTCCTGGGTTTCTTGCTCACAAGAGTGCTTTAATTAGTAATCCATCCATATACCTGAGGTTGCATCCATAAATAGGACCATGTTCTTGTTCCATGAGGGCATTTTCATTACAGAGATTCTGTTGTGTTTCTTCCAAGATCAGAAATCATATTATTAGGTTTAGTATCATTATGTTGGATTTGGTCTACAGAAAGCGACTGCAGTCATTCACATATCACCACCAATTGAGATCATTAGCACATTCATGCCTACTGGTTTGCACAAGAAATTATCATGTCTGAAATTTGGCAATGGCTTCTATTCCATGTTTCATCACATTGCTTTAAACAAACATGTTAGAGATATGCCTAGAATTATGATTAGTCATCGGCATAATGGAAACATAGATCTTCATTTCTTTTCTTTGGTTTTTCCTCAAGTTTATTGAGGTCTTCTAAGTGGCGTAATGAAGTTTATTTTTGTGGAAGAACTAATTGCTTTTACAGGGCATGATATTTTATTACTGAAAGTGATATGAATTTTCACATGCATGTCATAAATGATTAATCAAACAGATCTAAGAAAAGCAATATATTTTGCTTTGGGATGATTTCTATTCATTCACATGCCAAGGAAAACTCAAATCACCATCTAATTTTTTAGAAAAATTTAGGTATCATGGCATAAAAGTACAAAAAACTAAAGAGCATGGAGCCTTCTTCTAAGTGTTTTCTTTCTTGTAGACCATGCCCATCATTACGTGAGTTGTGATTAAGGTTCTCTCTTATACAAGGGATCGTAGAAGAAAAATAAAATAAATTTAATACAAGCATATTTGAATTTATCAAGAGTTTATATAAACAGTATATTGTATTTTATATCATTTAATATTTTCTATATTTTAGAAAAAAATTGGAAGCAAAAGCATGTTAACACATTTCGCATTATAAGCATTTCATATTACCATTGTTTTAGAGAATCAAAGAAATAGTTTAAAACGAAGCAAAACGTACTTATCTTCTCTGGTAGTGATACAAAGGAGTTTCGGATAAGATGAAGCATAGTTCAACTATTCTCTTTAGATGCATACATCCAAAAGTCCTTATTTTCCAAAAGAGGTTTTCATGGATAGGAGTGGTCCTCACAGGTAAGACCCATGTTGCCAGTTTACTACCATATTGAATTGTCTAGAGTTCATCAATCATTTTAAATTATCTTTCTTGTGACTTAACTATGATAATATGAACAATGCAATCACTAAGCCAAACATCATTTAGATTTGTATGCCATTCACTTTGGCAAAAATTGTATCCATAAATATATTATATAGTGCTTGGATTTCCATAGACCTGAATTATTAAGATTTATTTGGTGGAAGTAAAGATTATCGTTGAAAGAACATTGGTTTAGGGCAAAATTGGAGGTTTGAATTCTAGATATTTAGAGAGCCAAACGATGACTCACCCTCCTCGCTCATATGTAGACACAATCTTCTCATTGTATCCCATTAAATTATAAGGACATATGGAGGGGTTTTTTTGTGTGACCAAACAGACTCTCATACTAAGATTAGAAAGCAGAGCACGATCAGTTTGTAATGGTGGCTAACTAATATCTAAATGGGAATCATTTAGTATCCATAACACAGAGCAAGCTATTTTATCACTAGTGCAGCATAGGCTTTCCTTTGATCATTGTGTGCAGGTCAGTGTCAACATGGCTGAACCAAGGAAATTTACTTTCACCAGCACTCATTTGCAAAAATAAGTAATCTCTTCTCATAATTGTATCATAAGCGGTCCACCATGGAGATCAGTAGAGAGAGCAGAGAATGCTGATTTCTCATTCAAGGAAATCATGAAATCTTTGTTTCCACCTTAACAACCCTCAAATCATCCAAGGCCATCATCATTTCTCCTAATCCTTGCTTTTTGTAAAATCGGAAGAGGAATAAAAACTAACAGTAGAGCCTTTTGAGCCCTAACACTATATCCATCATCAAACACTATAGATCATAAACTGACTATTTTTAAATGGCATGGACAACTGATTTTATGTAGTTGGAGTTCTATAATTTACATCAAGCTAACAATTAACAGGGATATGACGTACAAATGCCCCCGAGTTTTATGCGTATGTCCTTGAACTTTTTTTTAGTCTCAAGACCCCTAATGTTTCCTTCCGTAATCATCCATGCACATTCCGTTGAAAAAAGTCACTACCAGACAGAAAACTCCAACATGTGTGGGGCGTTTAACGGGGGTTTTAATGGCTTAATAGACGTTTGTCCATCTATGACATTTTCTAACGGTAGGGATATGGCTGAACTACAGAAGTAAACGTCAGGGATATTTTAAGACCATTAAAATGGTTCAAGGGCAAAGTGGGATATATACGCAAAACTTGGGGGCATTTGTGCGCTTTATCCCCTAACATGACCAAAGACAATTGCAGGCAAATCCATCTTATTTGATAACTAGCAGCTACCCATATTAGGGATGTTTTAAGGAATATGATACAGCAATACCCTCTGTCATCTAATAATTGGTGGGGTTAAAACAATAAGCCAAAGAGCCCAAAACCCATTTTCACAGACTTTATCTCTATTGTACACCAACCCTTAAAATAAACCTCATCAATCATGAAATATTAGCAAGCAAGCAACCGAATAACTAGTTAATCTTAAACATGAAGCTTTTCAATTCTCCAAAGAGATTCACAGGTACACAGTCTCTCCACATCCTCTACACTTCTTTCTCTTCTTCACACAATGTCAAGGAGAACAACCCAAGTCCTTGAATCAATCCATCTGATGAGCACATCCCAGATTATCAGAGCAGCAGTCAGAATCATACTTCTCCACCCAACCCATTTCCATTCCATCTCCATCTTCCTATTCTCACCATTACCAATCTCCCTCTTCATCTCACACTTCCTCATTCACCACTTTCCCCAAATACCATCCTCAGCCCTCAAAACCATAGACCATTCACTTGGGCATCATGGAGTTCTTCCCCTCCCCAAACTTCTATCCAAAACCCTTGTTCACATCATCATTTGCTTCCCTTCAACCATCACTTTCTCTCTCCTTGGAAGAGCAGCTACTGTTCAGGCAGTTTCAGATGGTTACCATGGAATCAACCTTGACAGAAGAAGGCTCCTTATGAGAAGTGGGTTGACTTGGGTCAAGCTTCTCCACACAAGTTTCTGGGAATTTGTTATTGTTCTTGGGCTTTTTGGAGCTTTAATGGCTAGTTTGGTAACAGTACCAAAGATATTGTTTGCCTTTGGGATATGTTCAAGAGCATCAGGGTTTTTGAGTGTATTGGGTTTTGCAGGGATAGCCTTTTGTGTTGTATTTGCCCATGTTATGGCTGTGGGGAACTTGGCAAAAGTTGTGTCAGTAGTGGAGAGTGAGTGTTATGGTTTTGATTCTTTGGTGAAGGCTAAAAGACTGATGGAAGGGAGAAGACATACAGCCTTAGTAATGGCTTTGTTGAGTAATGTGGGGCTTAGACTTGTGGAATGTTTGTTTGAATTTAGGATGTGTAGAGGGATGAGTATGTGGGAAGGTCCCTTGCTGGTTTCCATGTATTCTTTGGTGCTTGTCTTTGACACTGTCATAAATGCTGTCTTCTACTATGCATGTAAGCCTCCAGATTTCAGCATCTTCTAACAAAGAAAGAATGCTCATATACTGAAAATATATCCTCCTATGACTTTGGGAGATGGGAGTTTTTTTATTTTTTTATTTTTACGATTTAAGATCAAAAAGTTCCTTTATCCAGGTCCCCCCACTAGCACATTTTATTTTCCACAAAAAAATAAAAAATAAAAAATAAATAAAAATAAAAACTATAAAATAAAATCCAAAATTTGAACAATGCATGTTCTCACACTAGATATGGGTTAGCGTCTCATCAATGAGGCATGACTCAATAGTTAAGAGTTGTTCGACATCTAAAAAGGATTAGACACGAGTCTTGATGAGAACAGAATACTACAATATTATAATGCAATATGAATAAATGTAAAAAAAAAACAGAAGAGATGGGTTGGCATCTCCACTCAAGTAGGAGGATAAGAAAAGAAGTTTTGTTCAGAAAAATAAAAGTCGGTCAGATACTTTTTTTGAATACAAGGATAAAAAATTACAATTTTTATTTGGAATTTGAAGTTTTAACAACAGTTTTATATTTCGTTTTTTATTTATATTTTTGAAAAATCCAGACCTACTTAAACTTAGAATAAAAATATCTCTTGGACACACCCTCATATGGGAAGGACTCCTCCATGGGCACAAATGAGCTTCTCAAAGCCTTACCTAAGAAAATTGGAAGAATCTGGACTTATGGCTATAAGCTGTTCTGAGTTTGAAAACTCCTAGAAAGTACTAGAAGTCAGCGCTCACTCCACACGTGTGGAAAACTTGAAAAGGTAAAAGAGTCACCTTGAGAATTGTTATAGTATTGTAGAATTAAAAACTAGTTGGGAAAATGAAACATGTAGAGTTAAGAAACTTCATATTCTTTCTTATTTGGTTTAGGAATTGTCTTGTAGTTTCATAAATACAACATTCCACAAGTCTTAAATCCTTTCTTCACAGTCTTTCTTCATAGTTAGTTTCACACAAAGGATTTAGGAATGTTGAAATATTTCTTAGGTGTTGAAGTCATGAGAAGTAAACAAGGAATTCTGTTATCTTAGAAAATATGTGCTCGCTTTGTTATTTAAGATATGGAAGTTGGGTGCCAAATAGTGTAGTATTTCTATAACTCCTAATGTGCAGATCACTAAGAAGGAAATTTGTTGAAGACCTTGAGAATCTGAAGGCGGTTGGGAAATTGGATTATCTTGATAACTCGCCCGGATAGATTTATTCGAGTAAGTGTTTTGAGTCGGTATATGTTATCTCTCACAATCAATCATTAGGTAGCTGTAGAGCATATCCTATACTATTTGAAAGAAGCTCCTGGACGTGGAATATTGTATAAGAAGCATGGATATATCAGAATTGAGTGCTTTTCTGATGAAGATTGGGCAGGATCTAAGGAAGATAGGAGATCCACCTCAGGATATTGTGCCTTTTTTGGAAGAAATCTGATCTCATGGAAGAGTAGAAGCAAAGTGTTGTCTCACGATCACAGTGCGGGAATCAATTATATTTATGACCGCAGTTTGTATGCGAGATCATATGGATACATCAATTGTTGATAGAAGTGGGCATCGAAACTTCGATTACCAGTGAAGCTTTAGTGTGATATGAAATTTCTGATGCATATAACATCCCCAACCAGATATTTTATGAGTGATTCATATTTAGAGATAAATTGTCGTTTGTTTATAAGAAAGTCAGGTTAGGTTGATCTCTACAGGTTATGTAAAGACTGGAGAACAATTAGAAGTTATCTTCACAAAACCTTTAAGTGGAGATCGAGTCAGTTATCTTTTTAACAAGTTGGGCATGATCAACATCTATGCTCAAACTTGAGGGAGAGTGTTATAGTATTGTAGAATTAGAAACTAGTTGGGAAAATGAAACATGTAGAGTTAGGAAACTTCATATTTTTTCCTATTTGGTTTAGAGATTATCTTGTATATAAATAGGTTATTTGTGATCAATGAAAGATACAATTTTTCCCTTCAATTATCTATGATTACAAGTATTCTAGATAAGTCTTGAAAATACCTTGTATATAGACTTAGTGTAGAAGATTCTATAAGATTCTAGAAGATCTTAGAGGAGTTCACACATAAGTGGAAGGAGAGGTCTAGAGTCTTCCATGGATCTCTTGTATATGGTTGCACATAGTAGAGTAGTCTAGAACATTTTTGAATTGCAATGAACCAACCAAGGTTCTAGAGAATTCCTAAGATGCCTATAAATAGAGAAGGCCCTCATTTGGCTCAAGGTACCACCCAACCGAACCAACCAAGAGTTGAGAGCATTCCAAGCGTTGTAGGAGCTTCTTCAATCAATAAGAGATATTTCCTTCTAAATGTTTTCTTGTGTTCTTTTAGCATCCAAGTCATGGGTAAGCTTAGCAAGGCTAGCTAGACAACGAGAAGATTGACTTAGCAACTTGAGTGGGAAAGTTGTCTAAGTGTTGCATAGAAGCTTAGTAGGAAGACTAAGTCCATGACAGTTGGTATCAGAGCTTGGTTGCGACGTGTGGCTGTGCTTGGAGGAAGCAATGGTGGGCTCTCATGTGGAGGATGTTAGTGAGCAAGATCGAGGTTGGGACCCTGGCCCTCTTACACGGGGTAGGAAAGACAAGTCTCGTGATGCCATTTCTAACTTTGAAGGACAGATTGCCAAGTTAGAGTTGGGTGTGGTGGATACCAAGGGGGATGTGGAACTTTTGGAGCAACGCATTAAAGAGGCTATGGGAAATCTACGAGGGCAGATTAGGAACCTTCAAGAGGGGATGAAAGGCTCGCCAATTCACATGATGCCTCACAATGAGATCATGGATTTTCAAGACAAGGTCATGAGTGTGCTCACTAGGTTGAAGTCAAGGGAGGATGCCTTGATAAGGCACATGGAAGCTCGGGATGACTAAATGAGGCAGGAGTTAGCCATCTGAAAGGCCACGGTATCGGCTTGGGTTATGGCTACTCATGAGGGCTCAAAGGATAGCCACAACACAGGTGGGGGATAAGAGGTGTCACCTAGTATTGCCAGGTATGGGAGGGGCAAGGTGCCGCATTAGGGGAGGACTATGGAGCGAGGCGAGTAGCGGTGCGCGAGGCACGAGTGCTTCATATGTGATGGTTTGCATTTGGCGAGGAACACTTATGGGCGCTCGATGCTAATCAGAGAAGCGAAAGGAGGAGGAGGATGTGCGCTCGAGGTTCGATGCGAGATCTCAGGCACCATCAATTCATATCAGGGTGAGTGCAGGGAGCGAGGTAGGGAGTAGGCTAAGGTGGCTAGCCCACACGAGGGGATAGAATCATGGGGCAAGGACAAGTCCGGTGGGAGTGGGAGATGTCACTCTAGCTAAAGCGATGGGTACCCGGTAGTGGTGAGGCTCGCGGGAGGAGGTAGAGAGACATCCCTAGGCGGAAGCGGGTCAATGGGAGACATGAGGTCCCTCGTGTGTGAGAGTACTTGGTCCAATGGAAGGATTTGCCGAGGCGGAAAGCTAGTTGGGAACGCGAGCATGCATTGGGCAAACTTGCGAATTAGATTTGACAGTTCGAGTTCGAGGTATCGACGGGGTCGTTGATGGCATGGGTGGGGGGAGAGTGTCACGCCCTCATTCTCTTAGACACACCCTCATATGGGAAGGATCTTTCCATGGGCACAAATAAGCCCCTTAAGGCTTTACCTAAAGAGATGGGAAAAATCTAGAGACTTATGGAGACCTCCTTGGCTACAAGAGTTCGGAAACTTCTAGAAGGCCCTAGAGAAGTCCACACTCCTCTACACATGTGTGGAAGACTTGAGAAGGTAAGAGAGTCACCTTGAGTATTCTAGAGAAGTCTTGAAAATACCTTGTATATAGAATTTAGTGTCCTAGAAGAGTTTACACATAAGTGGAAGGCTATGGAGAGGTTGGAAGATGAGAGAGTTATCTAGAGTCTTTCATAGATCTCTTGTATATGATTGCACATAATAGAGTAGTCTAGAACATTCTTGAAGTGCAATGAACCAACCAAGGTTCTAGAGAATTCCTAAGGTGCCTATAAATAGAGGCCGCCGTTGGTAAAATGTAGCTGGCAATGCCACAGTAAATAAGAGTTGAGAACATTCCACGACGTGTAGGCTATTCCATCAATAAGAATCTTTATTCCAGTGCATTGTGTTCTTTTAAGCGTTCAAGTCGTGGGTAAACTTGTAAGGCTAGCTAGGCAGAAGGTTGAGTTAGCGACTCATGGGAAAGTTGTCACGAAGTGTCGCGGCGGAGGCAGTAGGAAGACTAAGTGCGACGACGGAGTTGGTATCAAAGCTTGGTTGCGACACGTGGTTGTGCTTGGAGGAAACAATGGTGGGCTCTCATGTGGAGGATGATGTTAGTGAGCAAGACCGAGGTTGGGACCTTGGCCCTTCTTCACGGGGTAGGAAGGACAAGCCTCGTGATGTCATTTCTAACTTTGAAGGACGGATTGCCAAATTAGAGTTGGGTGTGAGCGAGACGCAGGGATGGACCTTTTGGGCTACACGTTAAGGCACGGGACTGCGGTAGATCAAGCACCTTCAAGAGGGGATGCAAGGCTCGTCGGTTCATGCAGTGTCCCACAAGGAGTTCATGGCTTTTCAAGACAAGGTTATGAGTGTGTGCTCACTAGGTTGGAGTCAAGGGTAGATGCCTTGATAAGGCACGTGGAAGCTAGGGATGAGAAAATGAGGCAGGAGTTAGCCATATGTAAGGCCACAGTATCAGCTTGGGTTATGGCTACTCATGAGGGCTCAAAGGATAGCCACAACACGGGTGGGGGAGAAGAGGTGTCACCTAGTACTGCCAGGTATGGGAAAGGCCAGGTGCCCTACACTAAGGAGGATATGGGCAAGGGCAAAGGCAAGGAGCAGAAGTCTGCGCTAAGGCTGAGGTGCTTCATATGCGATGGTTGGCATTTGGCAAGGGAATGCCCTAACAGGGAAGAGCTCAATGCCTTAATCAAGAAAAGTGAAAAGGAGGAGGATGCACACCAGAGTTCAATGTAGATGTTAGGCGCCTTCCAATTCATATCTAAGGCTAGTTCGCAAGGAAGCGAGGTAGGGGAGTAGGCTAAGGTAGCCAACCCATGAGGGGACAAAATCTTTAAGGGTAAGGAGAAGTCAGTGGGCTAGAGGGGAAGTCACTCCTAGCCTCAAAAAGATGGGTACTAGCAGTAGGCTGAAAGCTCAAGGGAGAAGGAGGTAGAGAACATCATAGCTGAACGGGTCACTAAGAGACATGGGGTCCCTCTTGTGAGAGAGTACTTGGTTCGGTGGAAGGATTTGCCGAGGCGGAAAGCTAGTTGGGAATGCAAGCATGCGTTGGGCAAGCTCGTGAATTAGATTTGACGGTTCGAGTCTGAGGTACGGACGGGGTGGTTGATGGCAAGGGTGGGGGAGAGTGTCACGCCCTCATTCTCTTGGACACACCCTCAAATAGGAAGGATCCAAATGAACCCCTCAACGTCTTACCTAAGGAGATGAGAAGAATATAAAAACTTATAGAGACCTCCTTGGTTACAAAGTTTAGAAACTTCTAGAAGGCCCTAGAGAAGTCCACACTTCTCTACACATGTGTGAAAGACTTGAGAAGGTAAGAGAGTCGCGTGAATGATACAGAAAATGCTTGAAATCATTTGTATATAAAAACTTAGTGTAGAAGATTAGAAGATCTAGAGGAGTTCGCACGTAAGTGGAAGAAATTTGCTGGAGAGAGGTTGGAAGATGAGAGAGTTATCTAGAGTCTTACATGGATATCTTGTATATGGTTGTACATAGTACAGTAGTTTAGAACATTCTTGAATTGTAATGAATCAACCAAGGGTCTAAAGAATTCCTAAGGTGCTATAAATGAGGTCACTCGTTGTGGCACCATGACGACTAACGAGAGTTGAGAGCATTCGAGCATTGTAAGCTTCTTCCATTAATAAAGATCTTTGCTAGTGTTCTCTTGTGTTAACTAGTATCGAAGTGGAGTAGATTGAGCACTTGGTAGCTAGGCAATGAAGATTGACATGACTTGAGTGGGAATGGGAAGGATTGCTTTCGTCTTTGGACGGAAGCTTAGTAGGAAAACTAAGTCCTTGACAAAAAACAACCTAAACTGGCTTTGGTGTGAAGTAGAAAGCTAATCTTGTTGCTGCATTTCAAATCCTAACCTAAAACACTGAAAGCATGTTTGGTTATAGTTTTTGAAAATTATTTTTTTGTTTTGAAAAAACAAGAGAGCCGGAAAAGTTTAGTTCTTTTGTTTTTATTTTATTTTATTTTAAGAGCAGAAAACACTTGAAAACCTGAAAGCAATTTAAATTTAGATAACAAAAACAGTTTTCAAAGAATACTAAGATGGTATTCTCTATGTTTTCAAAAATAGTTCTCAATAATAGTTTTCAAATATAGGAACCACACAGACCCTAAATTTCTACCTTAAGGACCATTGGATCCAGTGTCAACTTAAAATTCGCCATACCTGAAACTCAAAACAGCTTTCCTACTGATATATGGAGGATGCAGAAAATTGGAAGTAGTTTGCCAATTTAAAAGACCAATTATAATGATGTTCATGGCATCTTCAAACAGAGATGGATTGTCTTGTGGGAGGTAAGAAAAACATTTACTGAATGAAGCTGAAAAGGAATATTATAATTAGTTTAAATTGATTTGGAAGCTTGAAAACATGTACATGGTTTTTTCCTCAAAGAATGTCAGTTTCTCTTCTCCAGAGTAATGGGGTTATATGGGGCAAAATTGAAGACATGAGAATATTAATCAAGCCAAAAGAGCAGAGGTATACCGATTTCCAATGAAAGTAGAAAATCAAGCTAATCATACAAAGCCTCCATGCCAATTACATTTCATAAGATCTGTAACTCTCAGAAAAAACAGAAGGTACTCCCCATTTGGAATCGAGAGAAGAGGGCCCTTTATCCGTGGCAACTTCAGGTATTATAATCCCTTGTCCAATCTTCAACTGCTGAGAAAACAAGTAAAATCCAAATAAAAAATTATTGACATTATCACATGTTATGGAAGAACAAAGAAAGCCTCTATATATATGTAATCTTAGGCAGCTCAGTTCATCAAATAATATTTATACCGGTTTTAAAAGTTCATATCAAAAGAAGAACAAAAAGTAATAAACTACAAGATCAAGCCAGAAAAGTTCCTCTAAACCATGTCAAATGTTGCACCCAAGCCAGACTGCCTAAAGCAAGCATTGAGCCCTAAAGATATATTTCTATTTATTGTACATACAACAAAATAGCAGGAAATTTTTTCTTTAAAAAAAGGCACCATAAACATGTTGAAACATAAACAAATCATAGTGTGAACAAAATATTATAATATCTTGAAAATGGCATTATAACTTAAAGAGAAGGCTTAAGATGCATAATTACATGGTCATATATTGCATACTTTATTCATTATAATAGGACTTGATTATGGATAAGTTCATATATAAAGAGCTTCTATTTGCATTTTGCAAAACCCTAAGGATGTTAGAACCTGACAAGAAGGCAGTCTGAGTCTGGCTCATTTAAAAGTAACCATGTCACATAAAACATTAAGAAAGGATTCATGTAACCAGTACAAAACAATTTGGATTCAAAGCTTTATTGGGTTTACTTGAATTATTTTAAGTCAATTTTTGCCATTATAACACAGCATGGAGTTGCGTCTACTTCTGAATCTAGACATTCAGCTTTCGAGTATACATAAACACATTGGATAGGTGATGCTTCAACCAAGGAAAAGCATATACTGAATTTTCCTCCCGCTTGTTTAAACATATGATTATACACAGTACATATTGCACAATATTGTTGATGTATTACATGATACAGTTGGGACACCTGCACAAACAATAAGACTAAACTCTATGATTACTAGTTCTTTTTATTGTTCCCTCAAGTAAAAAGGGGAATTGAGATGGGTCTCTTAGAGCTAAAGGGGAATTGAGATGTCTTTAGACATCCAAATTTCAAACCTCTCTTTCTACAAAAGCTCCAAACTTGAGTCTGTTTCGCTTTCACATTTCTTTGCAGGAAAACAAACTAAAGGTTATTTTTTTCTGTATTCTTTATTGATGAGATTCTATGAGACAATGATAAAGATTTGGACATAGAACTTGAAGATGAACGGAGTAAAACAAAGACCTGCTGCTTAATTGGTTACATAGTCCACAGTCCACATGCATATTGCATCCATGAACACATTGAAACAACTGGAATAATGAGATTCCAGGACATGATGAAGATAATTTTTGGATACAGGACTTGAAGATCCTGCACATAAAATGAAGGCCCTTGCTTTATTAATGCACATAGTCCACTTCCCAAATATATCGCGTAGACACATTGCACTCAAACATATGGCACAGAATCCAGAAAAGTATGTAAATATATCTTTTTTACATGCTATTTTTTACATATACATATTGCTATTGTATTTTGAAAACATAGGAGTAGGAAACTTTTCACATTCAAGTATAATGATGAATTTTATTCAATATCTTTTTTTTTGATAAGTAAGCTGAGAAATATATTGACAAAAAAGGGCCAAGCCCTAGAGTACAAAGGAAAGAAAAACAAAAAAGAGATCAATAGAGGGACATATACCAACCACCCAAAACAATAGCGGCTAGAAGAGATAGAAATGCATAAACGAACACAATAGAGTACTCCCCCTCATAAATTATCCCTGCCCAAGAAGTGACGGAAGTTATGAAAGAATGTTTCAATCTAGTGGGAGAGAAACTATCATTGCAATATACTAGCACTTTCTTACAATATACTTGTGTGTCTGCATATTTTTAACCTTTATTTCCAATATGCCAACAAACACCCAAAAAAAATTGCTATAGTGATGCAATAGGGCACCCAATACAGAAATAGGAAAATGATGCCCAAGAAATTTACTTAACAACTAGCTTTTAGGTCCCCATATATTCCAAGGATGGGGTTTTCCAGTCAGACCCCTTCTTTTTTTTGACAGGAACACACACACACACATTGATAGACAACAAAAGCATGTACTAAAAAACCCAAAAGAGAGGGGTTGCAAATATTTTTCTTTTTTTATAAGTAAAAAAGAAGTATATTACGAGTAGGCATTAAAAGTGGCTTAGAGAATACAAGGAAGAAAATACTCACCCCCTTAACACTGCACCCCCAAAAAAACAAAAAAAAAATGAAAAAAAAGGAGCCCCTACCTCACGCCCCATCCGGTCAATGAACTCAACTAAATTCGAAGGACCATCCAATATAGACAAAAAAGACAAACTCAACTACATCACATAGGCACATATATCAGACCTATGTGGAAGGTTCCACAATACAAACCCATATATATCCATAGAAGTATTGCACTCAAACATTTTTTTTTTGATAGATAAGCAGCAAAACAAAGCTACAAAGTATACAAGAAGTATACAGGCAGCTAGAGATAAAGGAGGAAAGAAAGAAGCACAGCCCCTGTTTAGGCCGCCATTCAAAAAACATAAGTGAAGAGACTTCTTCACCTATGTACAAGCTATTCCAACTCCACAAACTAGATACAAAAGAATGTTTTAACCTCTGTACAACTAAAGTCCCATCCCTAAAAGCTATACGATTTCTCTCCTTTCAGATTATCCAAAAAATGCAAAGGGGAACAGATTTCCAGAACTTTCTTTGTTTTTTTCCAACAAATGGTCCCTTCCAACTAATTATAGCCTCCTTAACCGTCTGAGGGAGGACCCAAGCGATGCCAACAAGAGATAGAACAATCTCCCAAAGGGGGTTGACAATCGGGCAATGTAACAAAAGGTAGTAAATGGTCTCTTCAGCGCAGCCACACAAAAAAAATCTATTTAGAAGGTGCCACCCTGTTCTTTTGCAACTTAATGCGAGTTGGGGCGCTGCCAGGGTCGGCAAGCGAAAAGAAACCTTGGTGGGGACAGAGAACACCCAAATACCCTTGACCGGAAACAAAGAGACAAGAGCCAGATGTAACACTTCGGAAGCATCACGGACTAAAAAGCGAGAACCTGTTTCCCCTCTCTAAGAAACAGTGTCAAGGTCTGTAGAGACCCTTTCTTTTTGTAGGACATTAAGAAAATTTGCAACCATATCCACTTCCCAATCATTGAAGGCAAGAGAAAAGGTGGGCTTCCAGCTGCCTCTACCGCTGGAAAGGTCCCAGACCTCTTCAACTGTTTCAGATTTATTCACAACTAAGTGAAAAAGGGAGGGAAAGGTGAGATCGAGGGCTGCAGGCCCGCACCAATGATCCTTCCAAAACCGAATCCTAGAACCATTGCACTCAAACATATATGCCAGACTTCACATAACCATGTAGATATGCTTTCACAAGCCATGGTTTACATACATACTGATATAGTATTATGTTAACATTCAAGTTAGAACCTTTTCTATATTTAAGAATATTGATGAGTGATATTCAATATTGTTTTTTCCCCCTAATAAGTAAACACGTGAACAAGAATATATTAATAGAAAATGGGTGCCCAAAAGACAACCCAGAGAATACATGGAGTATAAAGTAGGTGCTGAGAAGCACAAAGCAAAAAAGAGGAAGAGTGATATATTCTAGCTATTTCTTGCAATATATGTGTATGCGCATATTTTTTTTCTATTTTCCAATGAGGAATAATAAAATTAGGAAAGCCATGGCAATACAATCTTGTAATTGATGAGAGAATTATGACAATCCCACAATTAAAGAGATCGAAGTAATTATGTAAGGAAAATTCCTATTCTGGTGATAAGAATTTTTGTATATGTATGTGGGTCTTTGTATAGGTTAAACATCAAGGAAGAATTTTATACCTTCTATTCCTACAGAATCCCCTTCTTCTAGATGTTACCAAAGGGTCAGGCTCTTAGATTTGGGACAAAAAGGATTTCCTTCCTATCCTCCTTCCAAACTAAGATACCTTTCCTTTCTTTCTACACTTCCATTGTACAAATGAACTCCAAAAATTGAGAGAATCCCTCCATTTCCCAATCTTGTGAGGGTCTTGTAAAATGCACCAACCCTTGGCCTCCCCTACCTCTCCTTTTCAACATGTCATCAACAGTAGTATTCTGATGAGAAGCTAGTTTGAAAAATGAGGAAATGCTTCTTTCAGATAGATCTTCCCCACTCACATGCCTCACCAAAATTTTGTTCATCTACCATTTTTAACTCGAATGGATATCCTATGCTAAATTCCTCCCAACCTTTTCTTATGTCCCAAGGGCAAACCAAGATAAGGAGTAAAAAACCTCCTAACCTAACCTAAGCAAAGACCCAATCTACCCACTTTCCCACCAGAATGAGTTCAAATTTTTGCAGGTTTATTATTGTTATAGTAATGTAAATATGCAGAATTAAAAACTAGTTAGGAAAAGGTAATATGCAAATAGAAAGAGTTAGGAAACTTCATATTCTTTCTTATTAGATTGAGGATTCTCTTGTATATAAATATGTAACCTTTGATCAATGAAACACAATGAGTTTTTCCTCTATTCATATATGATTACAATTATAAAATTTGACATAACCTCAAAGCCTCTTACAAACCACCTCTAGCATCTTAGTTGAACTTAAGCCAAGAATGAACCCTCCCTGCTCAACCATAAACTTAGAGCTTCCATGGCAATCATAAAAATACATATGCATGAATGTTTTCAATGATCTCCTTCCATATCTTGACATTTAAAATTCTAACCGACCTCATAGCTATGTTTAATTAAATCCCTCGGTAAAAGTCAAGTTCCCACCAACTTTGATGCTAACTAAACAGAAAAAATGACAACGCATGTCAAAGGACAGCTGACCATGAATTAGTTTCAGCATGCACCAAGGGAAAACCAAAAAAGGCAGCCAAGTTAATAATAGCCATGAATGGGTGTGTTTTGAGTTATTGGTTCGATTATTAAGAGTGCAATTATTGTGCAATTATTATAAGTTTAATTCAAAGTTACCAATGAATCTACAATGCCTAGAAAATTCTAGAAAAATTATCATATTTAATAAGTTAGGAAGAATTCACTTTCAATACAAGAAAGGGTACATCTAAAACATGTTGATTCATCCCAAGCAAATATTGCATGCTCTTATATGGCAAAACCAGTTGGCCAACATAATAGAAGCATAATAATATCCAAGCAAAGAAATATTAGAGAATCTACCAAAAACAGATAGCTATTCCACCTATTTAATAGGTCTTCATGTTATTGACCTTAAGCACCAAATTTATTTTTATACTTAAGATGATCAAATTATTGGAATAGAAATACAATCTAGGCACTTGAGCATTCAAATCCATCTTTACTACTACATTTTGGAAAGGTTGGAAGAACCCTCTCTCTTGCAGTGAGACACATGCACCCATTCTCATTCCTCATCTATCAGGACATGAAAAGGATTTCTTGTTTCAGTGTGCAGTGCACAACCAAATCCACATTGAAATGTATCAACACATGAAAAAGCCACAAATGTGCTGTCCAAGCACTGTAAGCTTATTTTATGAATAGTATAATGAATACCTGCATAACTATGCCACAAATGTTGCTTGAGAAAACAAATCCTTCTATCTTATTACCCTCCATCTACGGCCATATACTTTTCTCAAATTCCAAGTAACATGATACGAAGGAAAGAGATATAAAGCACTAAAAAAGAGCATGTCAAGCACGTCCTTGAACTACGAGTTGCATATTCTCATGATAAACGATAATATAGAAAATTCCAACAAATCACCCATTCATATGGCAGACAAGTAAATAAGACAGATCTGGTAGCAAAGCAAAGTAGTGCAAACAACATAATATATCTAACTTTACTATTTTTCCAAACAAACATAATACAGCAAAGTATAGTAAGGCTTCACAACTAAGAACAAAAGAGCAAAACTCAATGCACTAACAGCAAGCAAAAGAGGAAAAAGGAAAACCCACCTGCATCAATCACTATAGTTCTCATCCGAAGCATCCGTATCTTCATCATCCCCTTGCCTTATTTTTGCAATCTCCGCCTGAGTTCTCTCTAGCATCTCCTTCCTACGCAACTCCAATTCTCTATGAAAATCCATCCTCATCTTCTCCAACTCCATCATCTGCTGCCTCTTGGTCTTCTCAATCTTCTCATATATCTCACCAAACTTCTCGATTGAATCTGCCAACAACCTAATTGAGGATCCCTCCTCATCCTCCCCTGCCAGGTTTTCCCTCTTAGGAGGAAGCCCCTCTGAATCATCATCACCATACTCTGAATTCCCAGGGCTATCCCTCATCTCATCCAATCCATTCGACCTATTCAAATAAACTTGGGGATTCATAAACACGTACTCCCCGGAATCAACTCCACAGGCAAGCCCATACTGTTGCCGACTAGGATTTGGCGACAACCCCATTAAGGTATCCATCTTCTTGTAGAAAACCCATTTGCTTGTACCGCCTCCCATTTCCTCCACTTTAGTCCTCTCCTTTTTGTACTTTTTCTTCAACGTATCCAATCGATTTCTACACTGCATATCCGTTCTTTCAATCTTGGAACCCTCCGATACCTTCTCTGCCACATCGCCCCAATCATCAGACCTCAAACTCTTTCTCCCAAGCTGAACAAACCTCTCTCCCCACGCCTCCAACAACAAAAAAGTCTCGTGCTCCGTCCACTCCGCCGCCGAATTCCGTCCTCCAAACGGTAACCTCGAGGTCGGCGGCGGGACCACACGCGGCGCGAACTCGTAATTATTAACCAAATCCCTCAGCTTTCGCTTCTTCGGATTCGACCCCGACTCTCCCGCGCCGTCAATAACATCGTCGTCGTCGTCATCTTCGTCGTCGTCGTCGTCTTCGTCTTCGTCCAATTCATCCTCTTCTTGGGCGTTCTCTTCGTCCTCGTCGTCTTCATCTACGACGTCGTATTGAGGTTGGGCTTGAAGGGCGTAAGAGGCGTTTCGCACGGGAAGCTTCTGGCGGTTGGAAGACGGCGCCGGATTGAAGGAGGAATGATGGTTAACGGAGTACCGCTTCGGAGGGTACCCAGCATCATCTTCGGTATCGTCCATTTCACAGACAATTTAGAGTTTCAAATCCCAAACCGACCCCAATCTCAGCCTCAATATTCCGATTTCATAATTTCAGGATTCTTCACCTGAGACCAACTCCATCAAGAACAAATCTTGAAATTCAGAAAACCCTAATTGACATTAGTTAGGGTTTTGTAGGTTGGTGAGAGAGAGAGAGAGCGAGAGAGAAAGAAAGAGACGAGATTTTTGACTAGTTGGTCCTGTTAATCCATCGAGGTTCCATTCCATCACCTCAATTCAGCAAACATCGGATCTGTTTGGCAACACGACTTTCCGTACGCACTTCTTGAATTAGATCTCACTAGTCACTCCCACATCAAATTTATTTTTTCTGACTTGTCAAATTTTTTAATTAAAAAATTAAAAAAAATTGGAAAGTATGTTATTGAAATTTGAATGTAAGTTCAAAATTATTGATTATTCAACAACCACATCAACTTACAATTTACTAAACATTCTTTTAATTCCTTAAAGGAGGGAGATATTAGTCAATGCCAAATAATAAAATTCAAGATAATAATTACAGAATATCTATTACTAAGAAACTAAAAGATACCTATATTCATTTCTCTTTATATTTTCATCACCATTCCCATATATTAAATGCAAAATCTTTGGAAGATTGTTATTAGAAAATAGGAATTATGGTGTAGCTATTTTCTACACGAAAACACAAGTAAAAAATAAAATGCTTTTTAACAAAACAGTTTAAATCCTGAATTTGAAAGTTGTCTTTTTAGAGAAATAGTTTTAATTTTCAAATTTAAACGAATTTTTTTTCCAAAAGATAATTTCATTGTGATGTTACTTAATTAAAGTTGTCTTTTAAACACTCTTATATATTTGAAAGTACTTTTACAATTGCCATAAATTCCAAATTATTTTTACAATTATCATTTTTTTGCATCTACAATTATCATTTTTTAAAATTTTTATTACAGATCTGCAAACATCTTTTCAATTGCCATAAATTATAAGTTATTTTTACAATTATCATCCTTTACCATTTATTATTAAAAAGAAGTCGTATAAGTGAGAAAAAAAAATGAAATGCTGAGTTTGGGCCACAACTAACAAAATAAAATTTTATGCAAGTTAATGGTTTCTTAAATCATTTCCTACCTAGGATTTTTTATTTTTTCTTGCTTTTTTTAAATTTAAACTTCTTGTGTCCATCATGCTTAACTCATATGATAAACTGTTTAATGTTTAAAAAAAGGCAAGACATAAGAAGGGAAGGGGTCTCAAGTTTGAGTTTCAATATGGATAATTTACTATATTATAACTAAATTGTTTAGCCATAAAAAAAAAACCCTATCTATTAGTAAGACCTAGATTAAGTGGTTAAGACTAGCATAAGAAAGAAATGGGTCTAAGGTTCAAATCTGTAAAGGGACAAATTATTATGATGTATTGCAAAGTGAATAAATATAAAGAAAATTAAACTACCCATATTTCTTATGGTTGGGCTCTAAATGCGAAGAACAGATCCAATTCCTAATGGTTTATTTGTTAGAAAAACAGTAAGTAGAATTGAACAGACAAATATAACAAATAATAAAGGAATAAAATTATGAATATAATAATAAACCTATTGCTAAACAAATATAGTATATTTAGATTCGAGGCCTGTATTTCATAGTGTCTTTAAGACGAATTCACTCCACACACGGTCAGCATTTTGATTCTGACGTTAAGTCTCGAGGATCTGACGAATCGATAAAATTCAGGAATAAGGCCTTTGATGAGGGTCGATCTTATAAAACAATGCAGAACATAATGAGATGAGCATAAGACATGTTTAATGGAAAAACAGTTTTATAGGCATATGATATGTGGGAGGAATCTGATGCTACGTTCTGAGGAAAACCGAGAAAACTTGTTTGCGGTCCAAGTCTTGTGTTGAATATGATCTTCTTAAGACAAGTGTGCCCTGCAGGTGGTAGCCCGAGAATAATGGCAATTTGTCTCCCTGACACTTCACTGTGTTGGTTTTGAGGCGGCGTAATGCGGAAACCATTACTCTCTATAAGCGTATGAAATGAAATGAATGAATGAATGAATATTTGTGTAGTAGCCGAATGAAGGAGGGTGGCACTTTATATAGACTTTGCTCATGAGCGTCGATGCGGTCGAAGCTGAAGAGAGAGGTCTGTTAGTAAGCGACGAGGGAACCGCGATCCGTCTTGCGGGGAAGATGCATCGGAGTCAACGGTAACCTGTGGCAAGCCCGGCGTTTTGATGCAGGTGAGTTTAAGCTGGCCGAACCGGCTGGCTCGGGGCGGGCGGGCGGCAGCGCGCGTAGTGAACCAAGCGTGAGGCTATGTGGCGCTGAGCACGGGGTGTCAGTTGACTCTTACGTCGGCAGGAAATCGTGTCTCACGTCGTGAGACGCGTGCATGTGAAGCGACACGATGGGACGCACATCCACTTCTGACAGTATAAATTTTATCAAATCTTGTTAATTTACAATTGTATTTATTACAATTTATCTGAAAAATGGGTCTCTAGCCACGAAAATTTTACAAAAAAGCGAAAATACAAGATAAGTATCTTGGCGTTTTTATTGCCTCTATGGATCGCGTCCCATCCCCAGTGTGTCTTGTTTTGAAAATATAGTCACGGCGAGTGTGGCCGGTAGTGGAATTTCACCTTGGGTTACTCTTTGCACAAGTGCGTCTGATGACCATAACGTTCGACGCATGTTAATATATCACTCGTAAATATATTAACAAAATTAATTTCCATTCATCATGTTATTAGAGTTTATAATAATAACATAAACGGCTCCACTTGGGCTAAGGCACAATCTACTTGATCCATCTTGGGGCCTTACAAATCCTGACATGTTATTTTCTCATAGCGATAACCTGACATCACACCCCGAATCACCGAGCGGTCAGGTGGGTAGTCAGCTGCTCTAGGGATTTCTTAAGCAAGTCCGAATCTTTTGGAGCCGAAACCTGGATGACCATCCAGGGCCCTCGAAACTTAATCAGTCAATTTTCTGAGACGCCCAAGCGAAAAGTAAAACAAGTAGGAGAAAAGCCTGCGCTAGGAGTTGTAGGCACCACAGCGAGCGCACGTGTAGTCGCCTGTAGTGGGAATGACTTCTGCTCCTTCTGCGCCGTAGGAAGTAGCGGTCAGATGGGAATTTTAGAGAGGAAGATTGGAGCCTGCTGCAAACCCTCTCTTCCTCAGCTCTTCACTTTCTGGGTTGGTCTCTCACTCTCTCTTCTATAGGCGATTTGGAAGAGCAAGGTCGAGAGGAAGAGCCATACCAGTCGCCGCATAATCAGTTAGGGGGCGGCAGATTCTGTATCGCTATCGAAATCTGTGACGAGATATCCCTCTGGCCAGCGATCTTATGTGTGCATGTGAGCCCCCACTTGAGGCTCCATGTTTGGCTGCATCTCGGCTTGACACGTGTGGCGCTCTTGGGCGGCCATGGAGATACTTGAAGTGTGCAGCATTTCCTCTACGTCTTTCGGCGTGAAATTCCCATTGTCTCGAGTCGACCAGTCTACGTGTTAGGTTGAATTTGTGAGACCAGTTCCAGCTGATTGAAGTCAGTTTCATCATCGAGATCTAGAAAAAGTGCAGTTTTTAAGTAAAAATTACCATTTTTATCTTCCGGCCCAGAAAGCATTGGTTTCAGGGGTCTGCATGACTAGGTCATACACTTGCACAAAGCGGGGTGCCCTTGGGGCCCGAACCCGACTATAAGGTGGGTGTATTTATATACTTTAAAAGTCTTTGTTGCATCCGATGTGGGACCGAAGCTTTCATGACTAAACCTTTAATTCACGAGTTTTCAGGGGTGATGTTTGAAGGCGATTTAATTGACTCATGTGGTTTTGAGCAACTCAATATATAATCATCATCTTCTCTGGAAGAGACACATTCCCATGTGGACCCACGAAAAGTTGTGGGACCTAATGTAATTTTAGGCTCAGATAGCTAAATTATTATATCAAGCATTTTAGCAATCCCCATGAATGAAATTATTTAGGATTAATGTGAATGACATCTTGTAACAAGAGAGTTCGGTTGGAAATTTTTGTATAGAGGAGAAAGTAGCTTGTGGCCTTGAACCTTCCCTTGTAGAAATGCTATCGGGGTTCTTGATTGATTAGTGAACATGATGTCTTGAAGCTGTTCAATCATTTGTATGAAACCAAGGCGATAGCATTCACCTTGAGAATCTTTTCGACATAGTTGGTTCTCACGGTTGTGTTCATTTTGGCCCTGAACAATTCCTGGTTTTCATGGAAATTGCTCTAGAGAATGCTGGCCTATCGAACTACGTAGAGCGAAGCCCGGAGTTCTGCACTCTATAGGTTACTTCTTATGGAAGGTATTATAACATACCCCACTTGTCTTTAACGAGATATGAAATCGTTAAAGCGTAGCTTACCACATTCAGCTACGAAGCATCACTGTGATTATAGGAATGGTAGGAGATATGTTCATAAGTAGTGATCTTGATGAGTCACACAAAATTGATTTGTCACTTTAAGCACAGATCTTAGGATCTACAGTTGGCTAGGTTGGGTTGCCGTGCAGCGACTCTTTTTAGTGCATAGACTTTAAATCCATTCCCTCGATAGTTACTTACTTGCTCTACGGTCAAACATTTAGTTAACGGATCCGCAATGTTCTCTTTTGACCTTATGTATTCAATGGTCATAATACCATTAGAGAGAAGTTGTCTTACAGTATTATGTCTTCGATGAATATGTCGAGACTTACCATTATATATATGACTCTATGCTTTTCCAATTGCTAATTGACTATCGCGATAGAATGCAGGCATGAGCCTGAGGTTGTGGCCACTATTGAATATCTTCTAAGAAATAGCGAAGCCACTGCCTTGCTTCTGACTTTATCTAGTGCAATAAACTAAGATTCCATTGTGGATGCAGCAATGCACGCGTTTGTAGAAGATTTCCAAAGCAGCTCCACCACGAAGTGTAAATAGATAGCCACTTGTGGACCGAGTCTTTGGTGTCGGATATCCAGTCGCATCACGGTATCCTTCGAAATCTTTATGGATATTTTTAAGTAGTGCAATCCATAGTTTGGATGTATTTCTAAAATACCTCGAAACTCTAACTATTGTCTTCAATGAGTGGGACTGGATTACTTGTGTATCTACTCGATTCTTGTGACGTAAGCTATGTATACGAATGATGCAGTTCACCTGACCTTTATCAGTACATAATTGCTTATGCATATTCTTGTTGTGAAAGGCTTTTGCCATTATTTTTGGATAGATGTAGATTTACATTTACATGTGTTAAATTAGGCTACTTATCGTTTGTTTAAATTTCTTGAGAATTTTCTCAATGTAATGTGATTGAGATAATATTAGTCCATCTAATGTTTTGGAGATCTTTATTCCAAGTATAACATCAACAACACCTAAGTCTTTCATGTAACGCCCCGAAATATACCCAAGCAATTTTCGAATATGTTTAGGGTATATTAAAAGCGAAATATGAATTTTCGGGAAATAAAACGAGAGACCAAAAAATAGTATAAGAGACAAGGGTAAATTAGTAATTTATCAAACGAGGATATCAAAGTCATAAAGCTATAAGATATATGCTAATTTAAGAATAATGAAAAGTTGGGATTTAAAATAGAGATAATAGAAGGACAAATAGCAAAAATAGTAAAATTTATGGAATGGCTCAGGAAAGCTTAGAAAATTCTCTAGATCTCGGATGATGAAACAGACTGCGCCGTTGGATTCGTCTCGCGAAATCTAGTGACCGAAGAAAATTTTCTTTGAATTCGACCTGATTAGGTGTAATTGAAATAAAAATAAAATAAAATAATATAGAAAAAGGAGGAAAGAAAATAATTTAGAGGAGATTTTCATCAGTTTTAAACAATGAGAGAGAAGAAAAGATGGGAGAAGGCTCTGCTTCTCTCTACGATCGCGACGATCGAGTACCCGGTTCACATCGGACCGAGGCTAAAAGTTGTTATACTCGTGAAAGCTACCGTGGATGAAATCCCACAAGTTTTAGCCAAGATTTGGACGAAGGATTGGAAGAATCAAAACGGGTTTAGGAAATGTCACGACACTTCCTTAGGTTGTCTTTCATGCTACAAGAGGTAAGGAACTCGTTTTGATTAGTATAGGGTATCACATCTTCTGATGGATTAAGGCATCATGTAGGAAATCAAATCCTAAGCGTATTGATGAAATTGGGTTAGAAGAACCCCATTTATTATAATGAATGTTTGTTAGTTTTATGTTAAATTTGTTGTGTTTTGGGCTTGGGTTGATTGATTGTGCTCCTCAATTGAGGAATATTTGTATTAAGGAAATATTGGGGTTTTAGGGGAGATGCTGTCCAAATTTCTTCAAAACCCATATTTTTGTTTTGACCATAACTTGGTCATCACTTATCCGAATTGAGTGATTCAAATTATATAGTAAACTAGACTCATAGGAGAACATATCTCCTTGAAATAGGTATATCAAATTCCGAATCCTTTAGGCTCAGAAATTAATCCAAAGTGGAGCAGCACGCATGGTGTGCAACAGCCCGGGTGGCACTGTTCCTTCGAGCAGATTTTCTGGTTGTGTCTTCCAACTCTGGACGGCCATAACTTCTTCGTCAAAGTCTGTTTTGAGTGTTCTTGGACTCTATGGAAAGCCCTTTGAGTCTAGAATCTACCCATATATAGCAAGGCAGCAAATCAGATTATGTCAGCTGACAAAACAGTAGGCCCCTGCTGGTTCGAGTGCACAGAAGTTTTCTGAAGGTTGTGTCCTCCAACTTTGGACGGCCATAACTTCTTCGTCCGAAGTCCTTTTTGGGTGTTCTTCGACTCTATGGAAAGATCTTTGAGTCTAGAATCCACCCATATATAGATTAATGCAACTTGAACTCAGATTATGTCCTAAAATGACAGAAAACAGTAGGCCCCTGCTGGTTATTTTCGGCGCACCGGATTTTCTGGTTGTGTTCTCCAACTTGAGGTTGACTATAACTTCTTCGTCAAAGTCCTTTTCAGAACAATTCTTGGACTCTATGGAAGCCGCTTTGAGTCTCGAATCCACCCATATATGGCTTGATACCATATTGAGTTAATACTACATCCGAAAATGACTAAAAACAGTGGCTGCTGCCACTTGCTGCAAAATGCTACCGAAGTTGCTGATTTTCTTCATGGCTTACAAAGCTTGCATAAATTAGTTCATTAGGATTACGGTATGGGAATTCTTGGACTGCATGGAGATTTCGTTGAGTGCAGAATCTAGTCATATGCTATTTAATGACATTTGGTGTCAATTTCGTTCTAAAAATTGGACTGTAGTACCAAGCATACTAATTGCTTGGCTACGGTTTATAAGCATACATGAATTAAATATCCGAATGATAGAAATAGCAATATACGTAGAGTTGATATGTAAAGAAATATAGAAGAAAAGAATAAAATGATAGGCTCGAGAGAACGCATATAATTGTATGATTGCTGCAGGATATTGAATGACAAGACATATATGATCGGTCTGCCCGACACTCTTTGCTAGTACTCTGGCGCCATTACGTAAGACGGGCACATGCATCGGCGGCCAGTGCTTGGTGCTCTGCTAGTGTTCGACACTTCTGTCGTGGCGACTGCGTCTCTGTTTATCTTTGTAATGTACCTTGGGTATATATTTATCGCAAGTCTAACTCATTCTTTATCTCCGGTTCAAGCAAGCAAATACTTATATGTGTGTATTTGAATAAGAAAAGATAATAAAAGTAAATACTTCTATTCTGAAGGGTACCTAAGGGTATCAAAGAAGAAGTCTATGTTCTGTACTCCTACGGGAGATAGGACGATCGATGATAAAAATCTGAGTAAAGCGTACAAGTATAGAAATGTATAGGTATATGTCATAAGATCTGATGATCTGATAAGAGTACATGAAGATATAAGTTAGCAAAGAGATATGGGGATGTTCTAATTAGATGAAATGGAATGTATTGATAGATAGGTTATACCAAATGTTATAAGCTAATATATGATATGAATATATGATAGAACATGATATGAATACAAGAGTGAATAGATGGAATATGAATAGCTAAAACACGCCAGAATGCGAGTATAGAATAGACATATATGAAATGATATACATGTATTGTAAAGAAAGAAATATGAGAATAGTGATATGAAGCTACAAATATGAGAGCAATTGATTAAAGTAATCATAGTAATATAGCATATGATTATAGGATATTAAATATTATTAGGGAATATGAGATATGTGCGAAAATGGAATATAACATTGGATTGTTTGCTTAAGAACTTGGTAGGGATAGATGGGGCGTACTATTAAGGGGGAAAAAACAGTCTGCGATATCTTGATCAATTGGCCTGTTGCCAGGTCATTACAACGCCTTCGAGGCCCTTATAGATGGTCATTGTCTCGTCTGATGATAGCAGCGCCTTTGGGCGCTATAGATGGTCGTTATGCGTGCAATGATGTGGCGGGACCTTATAGACCCTTTATTTAGTCACGTGAGTCTGTGCATATAGGCCCTTATAGTTTTCTTTTATCTCTTACAGGTTTATGCGAGGGCGTAAGCATCAAAGCAGGCTAATAAGTATATGCACATGATTCGAAATGATAAAAGTACATGACATACTTTATTAGAAGCATAGCATTTGCTATATGATAATATAGCAGGTAAACCAGTATATGTTAATGAACAGAAGAAAAATGTAAACGACACGAAATGAGCATGATATGATAAGAAAGTATAAAGATTGCACTTGAAAACATGTATAAATTATATGTATGAAAGCATATGAAAGTCTGATTTTGCAAAAAAAATATAGGATGAGAAAACATACAAAAATGCGTAAATAAGAAAATGTAGAATGTAGATAAAAGTATAGAGATGATATAAGATAGGTTATATGAAAGTATATGAGATATGAAAGTATATGATACATGCACAGTATACGAACATGAAAGGAAATGAACATGAAAGTATGAAACTTGCAAAAGAACTTGTAATCTGAGAAATAATATGAAATAGATCAAGTATCGATATAAGCAAATGAAAAGAAATAAGAGCAAAGTATATGTGATAGATAAGGAATGATATGATATGCACATGTTTGAACCACATAGAAAGGCATTAAACCAAAGATGATAAGTGTTAGAAGTCATAAGTATATGATCTGTATGAGTATAAGAATGTATTCGATTAAGATTGCAACGATCAATGTTATTGGTCGTCCATGTATATGTTTCCCATTAAGCATAAAGCTTAGCACGGGTTTTAATCCGTGTAGGTATAGAAGCAAAAGACAAGGATAGAGGGCGTGACGTCGAGAAACTTTTTTTTTTTTTTTTGCATCGTGAGCTGGGGGCTGGCTGGGAGATGGGTGCTCACCACCTTTGCCATGATCTACGTATTTTTGGAATGGGTATAAGTTTTGTATATTGAAGTAATGGACTCTTGAGTGTAAAAAGAACATGAATACCACTACGGTGGTAGGTGCTCACCAGTTGTTCGCAATCTCACGATTTTCATTGGACGGTATATGTATAGTTTTGTAATAATGAAATTGTAATAGTACAAGTAAAGGGACTGAGTATATGTGTATAGAATATAATGAATGCATTTTATGGTGGTATGTATAATATATGTAAGTGCATTATTCTACGAAATTGTACATGAATGAAAACGGTATAGTGTCGACTACGGGAAGAAAAGTTAAAGTCCCGGGTTCAACAGAGTGCGGCGCACCCATCGGCGCCCGGGAGGGTGGGGCGTGACATTTCATGTCAATCTTATTGTTGAACATTTCCTTGGTAGTTTTAATGATTTCATTATTGCTACCCATAATGAGTATATCATCAACATAGAGACAAATAATGAACAAATCCACGTTCGGTGTTCTTGACATATACACATTTGTCACACTCATTGATTTTGAATCCATTTGTCATCATTACACTATCAAATTTTTTATGCCACTGCATTGGTGCTTGCTTTAATCCATAAAGGGATTTAACAAGCCGACAAACTTTCTTTTCTTGACCTGGAACCATAAACCCTTCGGGTTGTTCCATGTAGATTTCTTCATCCAGGTCACCATTTAGGAAAGCATCTTTACATCCATTTGATGTATCTGGTGTGTATAGCTGCAATAGCTAATGCTGCTGAATGGATGATATTCTTGTTCTTGTTAAGAAGTGTCAAAGTAGTCGAGCCTTCTTTTTGCTTGTAACAGCGATAACTTGATCGGCTTTATATTTATCAATAGATCCATTTGCTTTCATTTTCTTCTTGAATATCCATTTATATCCTAGAGGTTTTGAACTCGGTGGAAGATCCACTAGTTCCCACGTATAATTTTGCAAGATGGATTCTACTTCATCGTTTATAACCTCTTTCAATATTATGGAGCTTGAGGGGCTCGACACTTAGCTTCATAAAGCTTTGAGGCTCATCTTCCTACTTGAGATACGTTAGAAAATGCATGCAAAAGATTTTGGCGTTCTAGTTCTTTGCTACGTCTAGGTTCATCATCATTTTGTTTACTTGGCCAATGCCTATTGCGATATCATGAATCCCGCACATAGAGTTCGACTCTGTGTGGATTTGTAAAAATACATTTTCAAGAAAGATCATTCCTTGATTCGATAATAGTATTGGCATGCATATCGATATTCGATTTATGAATCGAAAGCGATATACCTTTATTATGTGCATATCAGTAAGAAAACACGATCAAATGTTTTTGGTCTATTTTAACATTTTTAAGTATAGAGTGCGCCACTTTGCGGGACACCCCCACTTTCAAGTATTTGTAAGAAGGTCTTAAACCTTTCCAACTCATAGGGGTTTTATTGGTTTTCTTGTGAGGTATTCGGTTGAGAATATAATTTGCGGAAAGAATTTCTTCCCCCCACAAATTTTGAGGTAGTCCAGAACTTAATAGTAATGCATTCATCATTTCTTTTAAAGTTTTGTTCTTGCGTTCAGCAACCCCATTTTGTTGAGGTGAATAGGGTGCAGTCGTTTGGTGTATTATACCATGTTGTGAACAAAAATCACCAAAAGGTGCTTCATATTCACCACCTCTATCACTTCTTATCACCTTGATCTTTCTATCAAGAGTTGGTTCTCCACCTCATTCTTGAAATGTTGAAACATTTCCAATGCCTCATCTTTACTTCTCAATAAGTAAACATAACAATATCTTGTGCAATCATCAATTAATGTAAGAAAATATTTCTTACCACCTCGCATTTGAATAAATTTCAAATCACAGATATCTGAATGTTTTAATTCTAGAGGTTCACTCCTTTCAATTGATTGGAAAGAAGTTCTTGTAAGTTTAGATTCCACACAAATCTCACATTTATGATTTAGATCTATTTTAAAATTAGGCAAACATTCCATATTAATTAATCTGCGCAATGTATTATAATTAACATGTCTTAGTTTACCATGCCACACATTTGAAGATTCAAGCATATAAGCAGAAGACGTGCTCTTTTTATTGATTTTCTTAATAGGAGGTACAACAGTCATTACATTCATTTTGAAGAGCCCATTGCTCATATACCCCTTTCCCACATACATCCCATTTTTGGTGAGGATGAAGTTAATGCAGACAAACCTTGACTTGAAGCCCTTCTTACTTCTGACAATGATCCGGACACTAGATTCTTTCGAATTTATGGCACATCAAAGCACATCATTGAGTAAGTTCCTTGCCGTGTCATCTTCAATACTACCTTTCCTTGGCCTTCAACCTTGGAAGAAGAGGTTGCCCGTAAAGAGTTGTTCTCCGTATCTATGGTTTGATATGATGAGAACATCTTCTTGTACGAGCAAACATGACAGTGACCCCTGTGTCCACTTCCCACCACTCCCTTAGTATTCTTTGTGATGAACTTCACCTCGGAGACTACGGTTTGAGAGGTTAAGTATACGAGACATCGTCTACTCCAGTCACACGTGGCTTGAGGGCGTTTCTTCTTGAGTTCCCATGTTCCTTGCGGCTCTGCTTGATCCTTGTACCCAGTGCCACTTGCTTGTGCACACATAGCACTTGCCTTGGAACTTCTTCTTAGGACCTTGCTTGGGACCGTTGCCATTGTGCTTCCTCTTCTTGTGATTGTGGGAGGTCTGACCTTGTTCCATAACATTGGCCTTTGATTCCATGAAGCCCTTGCCTGCCTTCTTCTCAGATGCACGGTTTTCTTCCTCTATTCTCAGCCTCACTATCAAGTCTTCAAGTCTCATTTCCTTTCGCTTATGCTTTAGGTAATTCTTGAATTCTTTCCATAGCGGTGGCAATTTTTCAATAATTGCAGCCACTTGGAAGGATTCAGCGAGAGGAACATCCCATGCGCATCATGTCATGCGGAATCATATGTAGATCTTGAACTTGGGCGATCAACGTCTTGGGAATCAGCATCTTGTAGTCTAGGAATTTTCCACTACAAACTGTTGAGCCTTGCATCCTTGATCTTGTATTTTGTCGAGTTCCCACAGTTCTCTTGCAGTATTGAAGGCACAATACACATTATATAGTGTGTTGTCCAGGCCATTCAAGAGGTAGTTGCGACACAAGAAATCAACATGCTTCCATGCTTCCACAATGGCAACTACTTGCCTATCAGTTTCATTTTCCTTCAATGAGGGAGCATCCTCTTGAAGGAAGCGGGCCAAATTCAAGGTGGTCAGGTAGAACAACATCTTTTGTCGCTACCTTTTGAATTATGTCCCATTAAATTTTTCCGGCTACTCTCCATGACTCACAGTCATTGGCGCCATGCGGAGTGTTGGAGGAGCGCGCGGTGGGGAGTAGAATCATTAGTCATTCTTGAGCAGTGCAATTTCAGCTTGATGTATTAATAAAATGACTTTGCCAAATTTTGAATAAAACTAGTATTAAATCAAAGTGGCTACTGTTCACAGAAACATTTTCTTTAAAAATCAAATATGACTTTGCCAAAATCTGAGTTAAAATAAAATATATTAAAACAAGCAGATTATTGATTTTGAGTGAGCAACCAAACAATTCGGAAGCTGATATCAATGTTTGAAATAAACAAATCGATGCAAACTGTCACGATATCAATATTTAGAATAAACAAATCCAGTGCAAACCTATACTGATATCAATATTTAAAATAAACAAATCCAATCACGCCGATTACGTATCTTAGGGTGAAGTTCAAGTTTATAAAAAAAAAAAAAAACATAAAACCCCGGTCACGTGTCCCCAGAAACGACACGATGTAGATAAGCATCTTGATATAAAAATTAACATAATGAGCGTTTTGCAAACAAAAGCATAATAGTTCTGATGCGCGGGAAAAAAAATGGTTTCACGGTACGCGAGAAAAAAAAAATTTGTTTTACGGTCACGTGAAAAATATGGTTTGCAAACTTAGTAAGCGATTAAACATCTGATGTCTTGGAAGTATAAAGCGTTGCGAACAAATGTGTGGCATGCAATCAACACAATAAATGTACAGACACAATAAACGTTATGGGCAGTGTACTGAAGTATAAAAATAACACAAACAACTTACTGGTTTTGCCTAAATAGAATTTGAAGGTGAGGCATTACATAAACAGAAAGTTTTTGCAAACAAAAAAAATTGCAGCAGAAAAACTAGTGTAGTAAAACAGAGCAGAACGTTCTGTTTTTCAGATTTATGTAAAACGAAAAAACACAAAAAAAAAAAAAAATAATTGTCTTAAGATTGTTAGAGATCAGTACTATAAAAACAATGCAGAACAGAACGAGATGAGCATAAAACACGTTTAATGGAAAAACAGTTTTACAGAACCTTAAGCAATATGTGGAGATGCAATTAACACGTTTGCAGGAAAACTAGAAAGAACTTGTTTGAGATCAAGTCTTATGTTGGACCACGATCTCATAAGACAAGTAATTGCCCTCGCAGTGGTACTTAAAGAATAATGGCAATTTGTCTCAGCACTTATCTGTGTTGGGTACATCGAACGACCCGTGTGGAACTACAGTCTCTCTCTCAAACGTATGAAATGAAATGAATGAATGAATGAATATTTCAATGTATGTCATATGAGAGAAAGGGTGGCCTTTATATAGACCTGCTCATGATTGTTCGGTACAGTCATGAAGCTTGGAAGGTTAGTAATACTGATCATAGCGAGAACGGACACGGTCAGCGTTCTTTGGAGAAGATGCATCGATCAATGGTAACCTCTTATGAAAGCAGCCAGATTTTGATGCCAAAAGGTGAGTTTAAGCTAGCTCAGAGACCCGAGGCAGTTTAGGGCGGGCGCCGGCAGCGCGTGCGTACTTGTGTGTGAACAAGAGCATGAAATTTAGGTCCTCCCCCGCTTCCACAAAGCTGGGGTGCCCTTGGGACCCCAGACCCATTCCTGAAGTGGGTGTATTTATGCCCTTTAAAAGTCTTGTTCCCATCAGATGTGGGACCTGAAGCTTTTAATGAGCTTAAACCTTTAGTTATGTTTTCAAGGGTGATATTTGGAGAGCGATTTCTGAATTCTCAGCCCAATGGTTTGAGCAACTCAATATATAATCTTCATCTCCTCATGGAGGAGAAACACATTCCCATGTGGACCCACCAAGAAAGCTTTGTGGGACCCAATGTAATTTGAGCTTAAAGATAGCTAAATTATTGTGCTCAAACCCATTTTTTTCCAACAGGCACCTCCAAAATTCCTCGAACAAACCTTAGAAACACCTTTACTCTATCACCCACACTAACAAGTTTTTTTTGTAATATTTTACGTAAAACACAACAGAAAAAACTTGTTTCACAAATGAAAACACAAGGCTATATATAGGCTATGAAAACAAAGATTACAAATGAAAATTAAAAACCATTTAATAATAATTTAAAGGCCATTTAAAATGCAAAAACCAAAACAGAAACATTTAAAATGCAAAAACCAAAACTGAAAATTAAATATACAATTCATTCACACTTATTACAATTGATTTAAAAAATGTTACAAAACGTTTAAAAATCCAACAATCCTCCACATGAATGAATCGTCAAACCTGAAACCGACCTTGGTGATAAAGCTCTCTGATTTGGAACTTTTGCATAGGATAGGTAGGTTTTATCCTTTGAACCTTCCCTTATAAGATTATATTTACTTTATTGACTAAAGGTTGACACGATGTCCTTGAACCTCTCTGTCGTTTATGTAAAAGAGGATATATCTCACATAGGACTCCTCCCTGACATTCTTTAGTTCTCACTGTTATGTACGTTTTGGCCATGGACATCAAGAGTTTCTAAAGAATTATGCCAAATACAATTCTCCTTTGAAGCGGCCCCTCTTCTCTCTCACATAGGTGATTCTTTAACTATGAGTATTCTCCGATACTCCTTTTGGATTTCCCGACACATTATAATCATTAAAAGCATAGCTTAACCTCATCTCCAACGAGTATCACTGTTTCATCATAGGAATGATCAAGAGGTTAAACCCCCACAGTGATCCAAACCAGTCTTTACAATTAGGTTGTCCCTTTGAACCTAGATCTTGAGATCTTCAATCAACTAGGTTGGGTTTCCTTTATATCAACTTCTCATTTTATAGGCTTTAGCCCCATTCCTCTAGATGACTTCTCAACTAATTCTCTATTCAACCCTTTGGTTAGCAGATCTGCAATGTTATCCTTTGACTTTATATAGTCAATAGAAATAACTCCAATTGAGATTAATTGTCTAATGGTATTATGTCTTCACCGTTATACATTATATCCTACCCCTTGCCTATAGCAGATTGACTATCACAATGAATGCTTATAGCTGGCACAAGTTTTGGCCACCTCAGAATGTTCTCTATGAAATGGTGTAGTCATTTAGCCTCTTCACCACTTTTATCTAAAGCAATAAACTCATATTTCATTGTGGATCGGGCTATAACGGTTTGTTTGGAGGACTTCCATGATCTTGTGCACTGCCCATTGAGCCATATCACCAAATAAGGCTTCAGTTTTTTAAGTGAATATAAGATTCATCAAATCATATTAATCATGATGGATATAGTATAATCAGTTCTATAGTCTGAGTCTCTAAAATATCTTGAACCTCTTTATCAGTTGCTTGTGATCATCATTTGGACCTCAGGTGTATATACTCAATTTACTAGTGTGTAAAAATTTATATACGGTCTTTTACAACTCATTAAATTACTGGACTTCCAATCACCCTAGAATACTCCAATTGAGATACACTCTTACCTTTATTTTTAGACATGTGAAGAGTTACATCTAAGGGAGTCCTTGCCACACCAGAATCATCTTTACTAAACTTATTCGGTATTTTATCCACATAATGTGATTGATTAAGAACTAGTCCATCAGAGGTTCTCAAGATTTTAACCCCTAAAATCATATCAGCAAGTCCCACATCTTTCATGTCAAACCTTGTGCTTAACAGCTTTGGTAGATTTAACCATTTTATCATCACTACCAACAATGAGCATCTCATCAACATACAGACACAGTATAACATGGCCATTTTCTGTATCTTTGACATATACACACTTATCACACTCATTGATTTTAAAATCATTGGCCAACATAACACTATCAAACTTTTGATGCCATTGTTTTGGTGCTTGCTTTAGGCTATACAGGGATTTCACCAACCTTAAGACTTTCTTTTCTTGTCTTGAAGCTATAAATGTAACGCCATAAAAATACCATAACAGTTTCAGAACATGTTTAAAGTATAAAATAAAGTAAATGAATTTTTTTTCAGAATTTAAATCCTAAGAACGAAAAAAATATACAAGCCGAAAATTTTATAGGAGCCAAATAAATTTGGTAAAAATGTCAAATGAGGACCTAAGGGTCATAAATGAAGAATGTAAATGCCAAAATGTAAATAAAGTGAAATGAAATGAAAATGAAAGTGAAATGAAGTGTTAAAATGGAAAAAATGAGAAAAGTGGATTTAATGAGAAGGTCAAACAAGGCCTTAATCTTTTAATGAGATTAAAGACTAAAGTATGGTCTATGGAATGCCATTTGGGCATTCACGTTTTTTTTAGAGGAGAAAAGCTAGGGCTCCATCCGGTTGGGTGTGAAAGGGAGGAGGAGATTTGTAATTTGGCTCCATAAAAACTGGAGATTAAGGATCAAAGAACAAGAAGAAAGCTTGGTGGTGGAGAATCAAGGATTAAAAGGTAAGAAAAACTAAACCCTAACCCCTTTTCTTGAGTTTGAGTTGTTGAAAAGCCCCAACCTTTAGGTTAAAGGTGTTTGTATTGGTTGTAGTTGAGTTAGGGGTTGTTTTAGGTTGAGTTTTGAAGAGTATTGTTGATTGGTGTTGGTTTAGATTGATTTTGAAGAATGTTTGTAAAAGGGAAATGTTGGGTTTTCCAAGGAAATGCTGTTAAAAATTTGTCAAAACCCCTGTTCTTGTTTTGACTATAGGTTAAGTTATAATTATCCAAATGAAGTGATTCTAATTGGTAAAGAACCATAAGAGATAGGGCTACAAATGTATAAAAGGGACCAGGAGTAAATTGCACTAAGGCTCCCAAATATGGGCTTAAGGTGAGTTCGGATAGCTCACAGGTATGCCCTGTTTTGGGTGTAGTTGTGGTGTTTTGGCCATAAAATGAGTTTCACTCATCCAAATTGAGTGATTCAAAATTATGGGTAAACTAGACTTCTAGGGGAATAATTTAATTAAAGTAAGTGTATGCAATTTTAACCCTAAAGTTCCCAGAAATCTGTCAAAGTAGAGCTATATGCTGATTATGTTTTGCAAAATAGAGTAGTCTAGATGTAAAATGCAATAACTTGAGTTTGGGTGATCCAAATTTGATGATTCCAATTGGAGAAGAAACCCTAGAACCATAGATTCAAATAAGGGAAGGAACCATTATCAATTTATGGAGTTAAGACCCCAGAAATCGAAAAAAAAATAAATAGTGGGTGATCTAGTGAGCTTGGCATATCGACTAATTTGGCATTGAAATGTTGTAACTTGAGTTTGGGTTATCCAAATGAGATGATTCCAATTCCTACTGAAAATAGAAGTCCTAGAATAACCTACTAATATGTGATTGTCATTATATTTGAATAGAGGTTAACGAGGAGGAAAACCCGCATTAAAGTCGAGATTCTGAAGATTAGAATCAAAGAGACGATTTTTGGTTTGTTCTCAGACTCTCTCTCTATTTCTAAAATATTTGAATAATTACGAAATGATTTGAATTTTGGAAATGATTGACAAGAAAGTGCATATTGATTTGTGTTTGAAACGATTTGTTTTAAGTTATTTGAGACAATTGCTTGTGAAACGAGTTTGCATAAGAAAATTACATGAATGTGAAAATGTTCTATTTGTATACAAATATATATATATACACTATTGTAAATTGTATTAAATGATTTTAATGCTCTTAAAAGAATGTTAACCGTTAGAATTCGAGTTAAGGATAAATTGGTATACCAATAGGAGTCGAACAAACGTACTATTGTGGCATACCGATCCGTAGTCCAATGAGACAATATTAGTAGTGTACACCAACTATATATATATATATATATATCTGGGCTGCTTATTATTGGGAGTGCGGTGATTAAATTCATCACTGTGCCATAGAAGCATAGGTTAAATTCGATAAGGACAAAATGATAATGAAATTGAAAAGTGTACGATTTGTGCTTTGAATGAATTTTCTTTCTTTCTTTCTGCCTATGAAAATGCATAACTTGAGATGACCAATGAATTGTAATTTATTTATTGAATAAATATATAGATACATATTGTACTGCATTGGTCATTGAAAATTGTACAAAAACATTGTTTTATAAATATTTAAAATGAAATGAAGAGAGAATAGAGCTGTATAGAACCACTAAGCATGAAAATGCTTAGCGTGTTGTTTTTATCAATGCGTAGGTACCAAGTGAATAGGTACAGGAGTGAAAACCGCACAAGCACAGAGCCAATGTCAAAGCCATTAGAAGTAAACTCATAACACGCATGCATGAAATTGAATTGACTCTTTTTGTATAAAGTATCTTGTGAAAGTTAAACTCTGATTATATCTTGTAAATGTTTTTTATATTGAAAACTTTGATAAATTTTGTAAATGATGGTACAAATGTGGGAGTTATCCCAAAATGATGGGCCTTTCGCAAAATGTTTCGTTTTCGTAAAAATGTTTAATGTATATTTTTACGTATACCTAATGAGTATTTGAAATGCGTTTGGTATTGAAAATGTATTCACATTTGTATTGAATTATTTTTTGTATTTGGATTGGAAATGAAAGTGAGGGACCGCGTTCTCCCATATCTGGTTCGGACTCGCCAATCGGGGTCGGGTAGGGTATAGGGCGACGATTGGGATCTTACAATAAAACCCTCAGGTTGCTCCATGTATATCTCTTCATCTAGATCCCCATTAAGAAATGCAGTTGTTACATCCATTTGATGAACTTCCAAATTCCACAATGAAGCAATTGCAAGTACCATTCTTATGGAATTTATTCTCGTCATCGGAGAATAAGTATTAAAGTAATCAAGACCTTCATTTTATTTGTAACCTTTAATTACAAGTCTTGCCTTGTACTTATCAATTGCTCCATTTGCTTTCATTTTCTTTTTGAAAATCCACTTATATCCTAGTGGTTTACTACCCGAAGGAAGATCCACTAGTTCCTAAGTATGATTCTGTAAGATGGAATCAATTTCACTTTTGATGGTTTCTTTCCATAAATGGCCTTTTGGAGAGTTCATAGCTTCTTGGAAGCTTTGAGGTTCATTTTCCAGAAAATAAGTAAGGAAATCTAAACCAAAAGATTTTTCTATCCTTATTCTCTTGCCGCGTTTAGGTTCATCTTCAACCTTGTTCTTGGTTTTGGTCTTGACTATCTTCATTCATAGTCTCATGCGTTCGCTTAAATGAACTTGGTCCCTGTAACACTCCAAATTATACTATAATAGTTTATTATATGTTTATGGTATAATATAAGTAAATTAGCATTTTTCCGGAATTTAAGTGCTAAAAGTGAGAAAAATAATAAAAACTCGAGATTAATCCAAGAGTCAATGGTAAATTGGTAATTTACCAATCCAAGATCTATAGGTCATATGATAATAAGATTATATGTTAAGTTAGAAATTGAATAAGTTGAATTGTAAATAATAGAAAGATGAAGGCCTTAACCAAACATGGCCTTAGGAGGAGAAGACCAAAATATTTTATTTTGGTGTGAGAAAGCTAGGGCTTTACGGTGGGAGAAGTTTAGAACAGGGATCTTGTACAGAAGGTACCCGTAGGTACTATACAAAACAGAGTAGAACTTATTACTTTTAATTTCATGTATCATATTATTCATGTATACAACATATAAGTGTTTGTCTGCATAGACAAATAACAATGAATGATAGGAACACAACATAATAAGTACGAGAGGTCGATGATCTTGACGGACGTGCACACTTACGTAGCGAAATGTCGTAGCCAGTAAGTGTCGAAGCACTGAATAGAGGTGCCTATTCATTCGCTATTTGGTCTTAAGCAAGCATACAATTATGTCTTACTGAGCTTGTTATATTATTCTTAAATACATTAGCAAATGAGGGTAAGAAACAATGTTTGCCTAACTACCAGATTTCGCTTTGCCGAGGTGGCGAGGTACAAAATGTTTTTCATATAATTTTTATACTTGTACGAACCCTTTCATTCACTTATTAGGATCCTCATTAATCCCATGGATGATTGTTAGAATTAACGGAAGAGAGGGATCGAGGAATAGGACTTACGAGGTATACTGCGGCGTGTAAGACTGGCGAACTGGCACACCTCACGCTAGGCGGACAGGAACCCAGAAATTCGGGCCTCGGGTTTGCCTAGGCGTAGTAGCCTTAGCAGGCATGCACTCCCTACGCCCAAGCGTAGGGTGTCAGCCGAGAATCACGAAGTGTCGATTTGGCCATTTTCAGAAATTTCCTTTCAAACCAAAACCCGACTCAACGAAACTCAAAAATAAACCATAAAACTCATCTTATACCAACCAACAACACTTACAATAGGATTTTTCCTACACAACTTAGACAAAGAGAGATTTATGGTAGTTCCAATACCAAAGTTCCAAACATCACATAAGAAATTTCCAAACCAAAGTTCCAAAACAAAAGTTCCAAACTAACCAATATAAATTTCCAAACTAACCAATATCAAATTCCAAACAATTCCATACAAGTTCCAAACCTGGATTTCTTCTTCTTTTTCTCTTCTTCTTCTTCTCTTCTTCTCTTCTCTTCTCCCACCGTAAAGCCCTAACTTTCTCACACCAAAATGAAATATTTTGGTCTTCTCCTTCTAAGGCCATGTTTGGCCTTATCTTTTATTTTGATTTAATTTCTCATTTTTGCTATTAAGGCCTTCATCTTTCTATTATTTACAATTCAACTTATTCAATTTCTAACATTGCATATAATCTTATTATTATATGACCTTTAGGTCTTGGATTGGTAAATTACTAATTTACCCTTGACTCTTGGATTAATCTCGGGTTTTTATCATTTTTCTCACTTTTAGCACTTAAATTCCAGAAAAATGCAAATTTTACTTATATTATACCCTAAACATGTAATAAACTATTATGGTATAATTTGGGGTGTTGCAGTCCCTAGTTGAACTTACATGGAAAAATATGTTCAAAGAACGACGCATACCTTGATTCCATTATCGTATTTTTGTGCATATCAATGATTTTAGACTTATACACTAGAAATCGATAAGCACTACTATTTTGTGCATAGCCTATGAAAATGCAATCAATAGTTTTTAGACCTATTTTCACCTTCTTAGGTGTAGGTACGGTCACTTTGGCAAGACATCCTCACATTCGTAAGTATTTATATGAAGGTTATCTTCCTTTCCATAGCTCATACAGTGTTTTTTGTTCATTCTTTCGGGGTACCTTATTTAAAAGGTAATTTGCCAACAAAATGGCTTCTCCCACATGTTAAAAATGACCCGTAACTTATTAACATTGCATTCATCATTTCTTTAGTCACGATTTTCCTTTCAGCCACCATTTGGTAGGTGAATATGGTGGAGTGACTTCATGTCTAATTCCATGTTGTGTGCAGTAATCACCAATAGGTGTTACATACTCACCACCACGATCACTCCTTATCAACTTAATTTTCCCACTAAGTTGATTTTCAACTTCAGTTTTATAGCGTATAAATTTCTCTAAAGCTTCGTCTTTGCTCTTAAGCAAATACACATAGCAGTATTTTGTGTTATCGTCGACAAAAGTAATAAAATACTTATTGCCATCCCTAGTTGGTTCAAACTTTAAATCTCAAATATCATTATGGGTCATATCTAAAGGTTCTGTATTTAATTCAATAATTTGAAAAGATAACCTTGTCATTTTTGCCTCAACACAAGTCTTGCACTTATGTTTGATATCAATTTGGAATGTGGGAATATGATTTAAGTTAAATAGTCTCTTTAGAGAACCATAATTAACATGCTAGTCTACCATGCCATAAATTGGAAGACTCAAGTACATAAACAAAAGAAGCATTTGTTTTATTCACAATTTTCGGCTTTACAGTCATTACATTTAATTTAAAAAGCCCATTAGATACATATCCTTGTAAAACCCGAGAAAATTCAAATTTTCTGAAAAAAGGTAAAATGGTTATTTCGGTAAAAATCCAAAATTTTTCTATATCTCGGATGACGAAACGGACTTCACCGTTTAAATCATCTCGCGAAATCTAGCTATCACGTCGAATTTCGTTGAATTCCGAGACAGTCAGAATTTCACATTTTTTGAGACATCGGGTGTCGGGTGCCATAAAACGGCTCTTGAGAGACATGTGGTGTGACAAAAGTCACCTATTACATGTACTCATGTGACACATGTTGCATGATTAGAGAGATGGTGGAAATGAATGACTTAGATTGTGCAAAGTGTAAAAAATCAAGATGAAGGGACATGGAAGGGATTTTTGAAATGTTAATTGAATAAAGACAAAAATATGAATAGTTTTCTTAACACAATTTGAAGAAAACATTAATAGAAGACGAATCATGCAGTGGGTTGTGGTTGAGTTTTAGAGAGAGAGAAGCTACTTCTCTCTAGATTTATTAGTTTGAATGTCGGTTCTTCGGGCGAGAAGTAAAGTAGTTCTACGCGACGAGGGATGCGCGTGGACGCGTTTAGTGGAGTTAAGAATGACTCGAGAGGTAGGGATCTTTTCTTACTTGGTTTTATTCTTTAATTTCTCAGTAATTTATGGATAGGGATTTGTTGAGGCCTAAAGGGCCGTGATATCAGTCTCAGCTTTAGGCAAGGTGAAGAAATCTCTAATTGTCGCCGTGAACGAATTGTCAACCGGAGGGTTTCCTTTGTTCATGTGAATAGTTGTCGATTTTGTGTTGTTGAGTGATTGAGAATGAATTACTTGTAATTGTTAATTGCTATGTGAAATTTAATTTTGGTGTTAATGATGTGAATTTAATAGCATGAATTGTAATGAATTAATTATGTTAATATATACGTGTTTTATATATTAGCGTAGATATTTTAAGGATTGGCATAATGCATTCCATATGCCTTTGAGGCACCACTAGAATATTAGGAGTGAGTGCATGACACGGAAATGAAAGAAAGGAAAAATGTTTGTGAAGGAATTTCGACCGAAAGATTTTAGGAGAATTGTGTTGGGAGATTGTGTCGCAGATTCACGTTAGAGGGCCCATGAGTTATTTCGGAGGGTTATCCAGCAGTTAGCCACGGTAGTCGATATATTTATCGAGATCTGGTGTGGTTTAGGAACTCAAAGCTTTTGTTTTGGCTTGTGATTTCGCGTTTGACTTAGGCATGTGGGTCGGTGGGACTCGAGACATGGGTTTGGGCATGTAGACATTCAAGTAGGATCATGTATTTACTTGGATGTGATTGTTTTGCCATGACATGTGCACTTAGGTGGGGAGTAACCCACGTAGGAAATTATCACTACTGGGCTTTGCTCACCTTGTCGAGGGATCAACTGGCCCCCGGTGCGTGGGCCATCTGTGGAGGCTCTCACTAGAGATTTGAGGTTTAGAAAGCAGGTTGTGGATTTGAGTAGAGACTTTTTGTATAACATGTATTAGAAATTATCGTTTTAATATGTTGAATTAAAATTATTTATTAACTCTTTAACTATAGTAATATAGTTGATGTATTTTTGTGAGTATTGATCTGGCGAGGGGCCTAAGTGGCAATTATTTTACTCGCATGTGGACTGGTGTAGTCATTGTAAAGCTACATTTGAGACAGGTTGTATTTAGAGTGAAATCCCACATCTAGGAGACTCTGCAGTTCCATGAGTGAGGTGTCGGGTTGACATCACTGAAATACCATGAGGTTGTGGGTTGTCGTGAGACACCTGATTTTGGGGTGTCACATCCCTTCCCCACAAGCATCCCATGCTTTGACACGACAACCTTGTCAGCCTCGAACACCATCCTGAATCCATGCTTGTTCAACAGTGAACCATAAACGAGATTCTTACGGATTTCAGGCACATACAACACATTGTTATTGTTAGGTTTTTTCTAGACGTCATCTTCAAGATCACCTTTCCTTTCCCTTAGATATGGACATTCTGAGTACCTGAACAACTTCTCCCTACTGATCGGTTCGAAGGAAGTGACATATTCTTGTCAGAACAAACATAAGTAAGGTTTTTTTTACCGATATCAATCCACCATTCTCTAGGAGTTAGACCAGCCAGGTGCCCGGAGACGGATCCAGAGGAAGGTTAGTCATCAACCTCTTGTGTGTGATTTCTTCATCACATATGTCTCTTTGTTCTTATTCTTCTTCGGCAGTCTACAATCCGCCCCTTTGTGACCCATCTTGTCACAATTGAAGCATTTTCCTTGGAATTTCTGCTTCTTTGATATTCCTCCTTTTTGTCCTAAATCGAACCCTTTGCTTGTCTTCTTTGTAAACTTGGAGCTTTAACCATGCTCCACTACATTAGCCTTTATTTCATACTGAGATGAAACCCTCTTCTCAGAACGCCTGTTGTCTTCTTCCATTTGAAGTCTAATAATTAGTTATTCGGCCGTTCTGTCTCTTTTTAAACATGTTTGAGGTAGTTCTTAAGTCCTTGATGCGGGTGGTAGCTTCTCAATATTCAGCGGCTACTTGAAGGCTTGCTCACAATCATCCCTTAGGAATGGGTTCATGCGGGATCACTTGGATCTCTTGAACTGCTCACCACAATTCTTAAGTCCATGATTTTATAATCCGAGCTTAGGTCTACCACCCACAAATTTCTTAGTACCAACATCCTCGGTTTTATATTTCTTATCTAGAGACTCCCACAGTTCCTTAGCTGATTTCTTCATGCTATACACATTGTACATCGGATCAGTTAAATTGTTCAGCACATAATTCTGACACAAATAATCAGAACTTTTCCACACGTCAAACGCAATGAGAGAATCTCTATCATCTTCATTTTCTTTCGATGGATCCTCAGTTAAGAACCTCACAAGGTTGAGGGTGGTCAAATAGAATATCATCTTTTGTTGTTACCTCTTGAAATTCAAACCACTGAATTTTTCCGGTCTCTCTACATGGTTCATCGGAATAGTCACAGTCGGGGTAGGCACTTGTCTTTGCTTGATCCACGATTAGAGTGGGCACTTGTGCGCGAGGATGTAGATTGCCTCCATTGGCCATTTCTGTTTCAAAACAAGAGCTATTAATGTATTGCTTTAAAATTGCAACAAATTAATATTTAGCAAGGAAATATATTAATATATTGCTTTAAAATTACAACAAATAATATTTTAAGCGAGGACGGAAATATATATATATATATATATATATATATATATATATATATATATATATATATATATATATATATATATTTTTTTCTCTCTCGATGATGTCGGCCACGCATGCCGCATCATCACGCCATGTCGGCTTGCATAAAGTGCGCTCGGGTTAACGCACTCATCAATCGGGCCAACTCACGAGGAAGCACACGAGCCCGGCTCGGCGTGCCGCGAGCTACTCGACCCGGCTTATCCAACACGCCTAGCGGCCCGACTCCACGAGCCTAAGCGCCTGAGTGCACATGCCCGGACCGGTAATGCGTGACGCGTATGGCACGACCCGGTGTCCCGGTCTGCTCGTGTGACTGTCCGCGGCCCGGGTTTCTTCAGCCTTCAAGCGGGTTGAAATTGACCCAGATTTTCGATTCAGGCCGTCGAAATCTCGATTCAGGCCATCAATTTCAAACGAGCTAGGTGTTAATCTCTTTATCCCGACATGGGTTGGAAATCCAGTGATTCAAAATGTTTACTTTAGGTCCCAAAAATTGTAACTAAGTCTTGGGAAAAAACGGTCTAAAAATTTACATTTTAGTTTGAAAAATCCAATTTTTGGGTAAAATAATTGTTCAAAACACTCAATTAATTTTGATAAACAGAATAAGCAACTAATACTCAAATCAAATTCACTTTTTTGAATAAAAGAAATGGTTCGTTTACATTTATTTATTTATTTTTCGAAACTGTACACCTAAAGAGTAAAGGTCATTTTTTTCCCTTCTTGGTATTACCTATTCAGCTGTTGCTATGAATTCAACTTAAGATTGTTAGAAAAAAAGTAAGTAGAATTGAACAGACAAATATCACAAATAACAAAGGAATAATATTATGAATATAATAATAAACATGTTTCTAAACAAATATAGTATCTTTAGATTCGATGCCTGTGTTCCACAGTGTCCTTATGACGAATTCGCTCCACACACATTGCTTATTTCAATTGCAACGTTCGGCTCTCAAGACACAACAAATCAATAAGAATTTCGGATAAGACACCTCCAAAATTCTTCCAACGAACCTTAGAAACACCTTTATTCTATCACCCATACTAACAAGTTTTTTTGTAATATTTTACGTAAAACACAACTGAAAAAGCTTGTTTCACAAATGAAAACACAAGGCTATAACAAAACAAAAATTAAAAACTATTTAATAATAATTTAATGGTCATTTAAAATGCAAAAACCAAAAATAAAAATTAAATATACAATTTATTCACACTTATTACAATTGATTTATAAACCGTTACAAAACTTTTAAAAATCCAACATTATTAATATTGAAACCCAAATTTGACATCCAAAAATGGGTCCATGTCAATATGGGCGTCGGGCGTGTCGGTGGGTATGACTTTCTATCACGAGCTTCATCCACTTGATTTTTTATACTTAATTTTGTTTAATAAGTGATTTGGTACCAATCAAAACTGATTAGGATATTAAGTTGTTGATGAGACTTTTTCTTTTGCACAAAAAATGGTTAGTCCGAATAAAAATGTATAAATAAAATAACAAACTAAATCATAAAGAAAAAAAGGATAAATAAAACCCCAAGTCTTGTAAATTCGATATCCTTAAATGCCTTTTTCACAAGCGCTTTGAGATTTACATCCATCTCTCGATATAAATTGGTTTATGAAATGGTCAACAAGTCTCCCAAGATAAATCGATTAATTAAATGGTCAATAAAAGCACTTTAGTGCCATTCCATCAAAGTGGGTTTACTGTATCACCACGAAAGAAGAAGGGATGAAACAAAAACTTAAGGCTCTATAAACTTCAATCTTTATCTCTTTGAAGACTCCAAAGTCTTACTATATATTTCTTACATTAAAAAAGAAATTTATAAAATTGGCAATTATGAGATTGAGATAAAAAAAGAAAAATATTCTTACAAAAAATATAACATTGTCAAAAAACAACTTTTAGTTATCTTTTATTATTTTTACTTACTTTCTAACTATTATAATAAATACTTCCCTTTTCCTTACTTCTCTCTAGAAATCCTAATTATTCTTCCCCCTATTTTTCTTTTGCATGTTTTTGTTTGTCAGAAAGAAAAGGTAATTTTTTGGTCATTATTGACCTGAAATTAATTATTCCATAATTTTCTTCCATAGATTTGAGTTTTATTTTTCAATAAAGTAATTGTTTTCACATCGATTTGGGTTTGCTTTTTTTTTTTTTTTTGTCCTTTTGTCATCGACTTGTTACAACATGTTTTGTCGTCGACCTATCAAGGGGTGTTTTGTCGCCGACTTGTTATGACAGGTGGTTGTGTCATCGAAGGTTAGTTTTTTCATGAGTTTTTGCATTGGTAGTTTAGATGACAAAGTTCGACTTGACATAATCATCAGATCAAATTTTGTTCGTTGGTATGCTGCAAATTTGGAATTCTATGTATTTTAGGTATTTTTGGATTATTAAATATATAAGACTTTAGTCTACCCTTTTACTATTAACCAATTGGATGTTGCGTTGTCATTTAAAATTTTTAACACTTTTGATTTTGTGTTTCTATGGATTGTGTTGCTAACTTAAATTAATAAATTAATCTCTTTTAAAAAAAGTGTTATGTGAAAATAAAAATAATTATATATGAATAAATAAAAGTAAACATTAGATATTGAAATTATTTATAAAACATATTTTTTAAATAATTAGAATATTTACTTTTATCTCAATCCATAGTAGACAATTTTATCAATTGTTAACAAATAGATAGTAAAAACTTGAATGAAGAAAGGACAATATTATCATTTTATCTTATTAAACCTCAATTAAGGAATTTCATCATATAAATCATTTTTATATGATGTGAAAGGCAATGTACTACAATTTTTGTTAATTTAACATCCTAATAAACTTTGATTGATCATAAAGCATTTGATTGAATAAAAATTAAGAATTCATACTCTTAATTAAACAAAAATAAAATTAGGGACACATAAGTAGAAAAAATACACTATTTATGTGATTAATCCTTTAATTGATAGCTTATCAATTGAATAATAAAATTAAATATTTATTTGCCTTAATTTCTCAAGTGCACCCTCTATCTTGATTGGCCTACCGAGTACCAATCGTCTATGAGACTGAAAGTCCATAAAACAGTACACACCTTACCGAAATGCTACATTTGAAATAAAAGAGTAATTATTTTCTTATCCAAGCAAGGAAAAGGATGACATGAATTTCGTGGATTCTGAAGAAAGAGAAAATGGTATGGGGAGAGGAACGGTGGCCATGAATGCACTATATGGGAGTCACGCAGATGATCATGTTGTCTACCCAAGCCAACGGTGAAGCTATTAATATTACGACGTCCCAACTTCCAACTATTTTGAATCTCACAAGCTATCCTTTTTGGAAGAAATTTCTATATAAAGAGATGAAATGTTGCATGTAATGTGTGTAGCAATGGCAAGTTTCATGGCGGGAAAGTTGTGGGTTTGGGTGGTTTTGGTGGCGGTGGTGGGGGGCGGTTCATGTGTGGTGGGTAGGAAACTTGATGAGAAGAAAGATGGGGGAGTGAAGAAGCCACAGTGGTTTTTTGATGATAATCCAGGATGGAAAGGTGGTGGGTTAGGTGGTGGTTTTGGTGGGTGGAAAGGGCTGAGTTTTGGACATTCTTTCAGTTTCGGTAAGGGGATCGGGTTGAGTTTTGGTACTGGAAATCCTGACATTGGCGGGAAACCTGATTGTAATGGTGGTGATGGAGGTGGGATTGGTGGCGGTGGTGAAGGTGGGATTGGTGGCGGCGGTGGTGGGGGGATAGGTGGTGGCGGCGGTGGCAAGCACCACAAGAAGAAGGACAAAAAACGGCATCATGATGGTGGGGTTGGAGGAGGCATTGGGGGTGGAGCTGGAGCTGGAGGGGGAGTTGGTGGTGGTATGGGAGGCGGGGCTGGAGGAGGCATTGGAAAAGGAATAGGTGGAGGTGGAGGTGGAGGTGGAGGTGGAGGTGGAGGAGCTGGTGGTGGTATTGGAGAAGGGGCTGGTGGTGGAGGCATTGGGAAAGGAATAGGTGGTGGAGGTGGTGGCAGTGTAGGTGGAGGAACTGGTGGTGGTGTTGGAGGAGGAATTGGGAAAGGAATAGGTGGTGGAGGTGGTGTGGGTGGAGGATCTGGTGGCGGTATTGGAGGAGGGGCTGGTGGAGGTGGAGGAGCTGGTGGTGGTGTTGGAGGAGGGGCTGGTGGTGGAGGTATTGGGAAAGGAATAGGTGGTGGAGGTGGTGGCGGTGTAGGTGGAGGAACTGGTGGTGGTGTTGGAGGAGGAGCTGGAGGAGGAATTGGGAAAGGAATAGGTGGTGGAGGTGGTGTGGGTGGAGGAGCTGGTGGCGGTATTGGAGGAGGGGCTGGTGGAGGCATTGGGAAAGGAATAGGTGGTGGAGGTGGAGGAGCTGGTGGTGGTGGTGTAGGTGGAGGGGGAGGCATTGGGAAAGGGTTTGGTGGTGGCACTGGTGGTGGATTTGGGGGAGGCATCGGTAAAGGGATTGGTGGGGGAATAGGAGGTGGTGGAGGAGGTGGCGGCGCGGGTGGTGGATTTGGGGGAGGTGTAGGCAAAGGGATTGGCGGCGGTGGAGGAGGCTTTGGAGGAGGTGGTGGCTCTGGTGGAGGGATTGGAGGAGGATTTGGGGGTGGCAGTGGTGTTGGTGGAGGAATAGGTGAAGGTGGTGGAGGGTTTGGTGGAGGTGGAGGTGGAGGTGGGGGAATCGGTGGAGGTGACGGAATTGGCGGCGACGGTGGTATAATTGGCCCTTCCGACAACAAAGTTGAAGTGAAGAAACCATGAATCACACTTACACCTCTTAAAGCGAGTCATTGTATCTCTTTTCTTTGCCTTTTACATTCCCTTGTTTCCACCCATTTCATTCCATGTATTGTTTGTTTTTTTTTTTTTATAACCGTGGATGTTCGAGCTAACTTGTGCACACCTTGACTAATCCTACGGAGCCCTAAAATTAACGATTAGGTAACCCTCCCACCCATAGTCCTGAGGGGACGAATCATTTGGTAGTCCCAACTGAACTACCCTTGAAAGTTACCCACTTTATGTATCTTTTAATTAACATTATCTAAATAAGGTACTCTACTCATTATATATATGATATATGGTTTCTACAGCAGGATCTTCTACAAATTGAAAGTTATCATACATTTAGATGGTAAGACAATTGAGAGTGGGGGGCATAGTTTACAAACACCACCAGTTATCTCAGGATGAGAATTTTCAGAAATCCCCATCTTCAACTCAGAAAGCACATGGTGTCACATTCTTGTTAAAAATCAATCTACTCTTCACTTTACTTATGGTGAGTCTAAGCCTTCCATGAAGATGATATGTCAGTTACTGCCTCTCCAACTGTCAAATAAAGCTGGTTTGTTCTGAACAAATCAAGGATTTCTGAGTGTTTGAGCTTTTCCATTACACTTCCAACTGGATTCACCAACACAAACTGCAAGAAACAGAACCACCAAAAAAAAAAAACATAAACTCATGATCTTTAACAGGAAAGGAAGTTGGAAATTAAGGTCTTTGTCATCCTGCCTTACCTGAATTGATCTATTCATCAGTGTCTTTCTAAGTTCATACATAGCATCAACACCACTGCTGTCTATGGCTGTCACTGCTGAAAATTTTCAAGAAAATTCGAGTCAGCATAGGCTTATCCTAGACTAAATTTGAAATTTTCAATTCAGTGTATTGAACCCTCATACCTGTCATATCCAAAATCACGCATTTCAGATTCTCTTCCTTTTGTTGGAGTCTCTCTTCCTCTTCCCTAACCCATCTTAATATCCTGCAGAAATCAAAGAAGACAAGTTAGGTGTAGTAGACAATACATTCTTCGACTAAATTACATAGAAAATTCATTGAACACAGATAAACCTTTGTTGAAGATAAGTTGAATTTGCAAAATAGATGGGAGATTCAATGCCTATGATGAGGAATGATGGAATTGTTGAAGCACTCTTGTAGCGACTTATATTTTGGTATATTTGAGTACCAGGGATGTTCCCCAATACCATAGTATTAGGCCTGGTAACATGGAGGAGTATCTTGAATACTGAAACTCCAACCTTAAATTGTGGCAATACTTAGTATCTTGACGATATTTCATAATGAAAAAAGAAAAACTAAGAGAAAAGTGTAGGGAAAAATGGATTACAGAAATGGCGAGACCAATTGGCACAGAGATAAATAAGACGCCAAAGAACGAGCACAAGCAGGCCAAGAAATCAAGCTTGTCAAGCTTCCACAACAGAAATGCAGCATTGTAGTCTATCAACCCAATCACTGCAGTAATGATGATTGCTGCTAAGACTAAATTTGGAGTGTAATAGAACAGTGGCATGAGAAACAGCAGTGTCACAAGTACTGATCCTGCCATCACTATGTTTGAAAAGGCTGTTTTTGCTCCAGCATTGTAGTTTACAGCAGATCGAGAGAATGAACCTAAAATGTTCATTGGATTAGAAAGGATCAAAATCAGTAACAGACAAAATAATACGACTAACAAATTATATTCACTTGGGGAAGTCTATTACTACCTGAAGTAACATAGCATGATGAGCAAGAACCAGCTATATTCATTAGACCAATTGCTATCATTTCTTTGTTTCCATCAACTTGATAATTTTGCAGAGCAGCAAATGTTCTTCCCACTGCAATTCCTTCCTATGAATGAAATAAAACATCAATTTTCCCGATGATCACTCACTGCTTTGATATAGCAAGGCCTAGACTATACTTACAGTGAGCGACAATATCCCCGTCACGATGCCTACTCTGATGGCAAGGCCTAGATGAGGTCGTCCATGGAAATATAGCATCTTTGCTGAAGGTGGGTTCAGACCATCTGGCAATTTACCAATCTGTTCAATGATGATAAATTTAAATTCAACATAACACTACTTGAATTTACCAATCTGAAATAATGAAGACACAGTATTTGAAAGGACAAAGTTCTAACAATTGAAACATCTTGGAGTTCAGATTTGAGTAGGAAGACTAAAACAGTAGATACAATAACAGAAGTTAATGGAGCTGCAGCAGAAATCCAGAAAAGCTTTGGTCTCTTCAAGCTCTGTTAGTTGATTAAATAAAACCCAAATTGTTAGGGAAAATTTCAAAGTTGAATATAAAATCATTTAGAAAAATTGAGTTTGGGGACAGATTATTACTCACAGTCAACCTTGCTATCAGTAGAAGTATCAGGAAACTGAAACCTAACACAATGGTTTTCCAGGACCACTGCAACATGCATACCATACAAATTAGGAATTTTATTTTGCAGAACTGAAAGTCTACTGTTCGGTTTGATCTTTACCTCGTTCGGGTGATCGAAAACAGAGGACATTACAGGGATGATCTGCATTTTTTTTGTGAAGTGAACAATCCCAAGCAATCCTTGTAGCTGCTGCAGGGACACAATAACTGCTGCTCCAGCCATGAAACCAACCAGTGTGGCTTTGGAAAGAAAATCTATTATGAAGCCTAACCTGTAAAACATCACATCATGTCCTTGAAAGAAGAAAAGAAGAGAAAAATGAGGACAAGAAAACTATCCTTTTCATAGAGAAGCCATGGCCCAAAGCTTGAGAACTAATGAAAATCTACCAGACTGGAGTTTCAAGAAAACAAAGTTGACCAATTAAAGCCAATTAAGACAGTATTATTATGTTTAGGTGATCTATAATTGTGGGGTTTAGTAGAGATTGTGATTCTTTCATTTTTTTTTATTGATAAGTGTTTTTGGGCGCTCCTAGACTAATCCCATGGGACACTAAAGTTAAGAGCCAGGTAAATCCTCCTATAACCCGGGACTCCAAAGCCGGACCAATTGAGATATTCCATAGATAAAAATAAAATAAAATAATAATTAAAAAAAAAAAACTTAGAGCAACTCAGTCGGGAGTTGCTATCGAGAATCTTGTCATGCTTAGCGAAATAGCGCCTCAAGACAAATAATTAAAGGCACCGTGGAGGTGGTATAAGAAGGTGACAAAATGCCATCGAGAGGTTTTGGGGTGGCGTATTTCTTGACTTTGGAGAGAATGGAGGGGTTGCAAAATAGCGATTACGGTGGATTCTTGTTATACCGGCGTATATTGGTATATTTAGGCTTTGTTTAATTATATTTTTAATAAAAAACGTTCAGATTAGTAAAATGGCTTTGTTTGGCTTTACCATTGGAAATGACAATTATTAAAAACGGGTCTTTATGAACATTGAGTTTAAATCAGCGTTGGCACCCACTTTTGTAACTCCCATTGGAGTTGCTCTTAGAAGCTTGAGCTTTCCTACCTGAAAAAACCTAATGAAGCTTGAAACAAGCCAGCAAAGAAGGTAGCAGTGAAAGCAAGTCCAAGATAGAGCTCTGGTTCTTGACTATAAGATACAGATTCGCTTAGCATTGTGCCCATGACCAATGATGCTATTGAGACTGGACCCACACCAAGATGTCTAGAGCTCCCAAAAAGAGAATATATTAATGGTGGCACAAAGCTTGAATCTGCCAAAAAAAAAAATTCATAAAAAAATCTTATAATAACTAACAAAACAAAAATACTTGAATGTTTTCTGTTAGCAGAAAGAAAAGTGCCTTTAAAACTCACAAAGTCCAATTATAGGAGGCAAGTTTGCAAGCTTTGCATAACTGATTCCCTGCAAAAACAGCAAATCAGCAGAGCAAAAACTTTTATTTTCTATAAACCAAGAAAAGTATCCATTAATTATAAACCAACTTTTCTTGAAAAGAAAAAAGAGTAAATAAGATAAGCTCATAAAAATCTCTCTCTCCTCCCTAATTTTGTTGAGCAAATTAAATTCACCCCGAAATAGACAACAAAGATAGGAAAAAAAAATATATCTACAAGCATTGACTCATGACATCGGACCTGGGGAATGGCGAGGCTGGCAATGGTGAGGCCGGAGATAAAATCAGATCGAAAAGTGCTGAAACTGTAACTAGACACCCACTGCAGAATGGGGAAGAAATACTGAAAACCCAGAACCGCTTTCCTGAGAAAAGTCTGGTTCTTGAATCTGTGGAGAGGATCATCAGGGAAGAAAATCTCAGAGAGTCTGTGCTTGAGTTTCTGAAATGTGGTTTTCTGGGGAGGCAAACAAACTGTGTGTATCTCCAAGATTGAACCTGTTGAGAGGGGAAGATCGAAAGAAGTTTGAGGGGTTGAAGAAACATCTGCTTGTAGAGTGTTTGAGTCAATACCCATTCCTGCAAACTACCGCCTCCCTTTTGAAAAGGGTTGGACGAGCAAGAAATTTGGTTTGAAAACTATATTTGGAGGGCAGAGTGGAAAGCGTTAGTTACCAACATTTGTTTGGCTGGGAAGAGAATTTCATGCACTTTCTTTCTAACGATTATTATTCACGGTCTCCATATGCCACACGGAAACCACGCTTCCCAACTGCCTTCCTAATTCCCTTCTATAAACTCTTAGCTACTAAGACACATTCCATAATTTTGATAAATCTGTTTTCTTGATAAGGACTTCCATGCTTTTATATATATATATTTTTTTCGATTAATGTTTTATTTTAATTTTGATCGGGTTTAAAATAATAGGCACGCAAGCCCTGAAACCTATGGCTGAATGACGAGAGCACAGAGGAGATTAAAAGCAGGCCTAGTACCAACGCTCGGCCGCCCGATGATATCCTTGACCCACGGGCCAGGAATGAGGGCGTTCCACTACTTGAAAAGGCTGGTAATGCAATCGACTCAAAGAATTTGTATTAGGGAAAACGCAATCTACCAATTAGGAAAGTAGGATGTTGCAATTTATTGCTCCTCGATTATCGCGCTGTCGATTAGCGATGGAAGAAAATCCGCGCCCGATGGAAGAAATGTCGTGTCATCCTCGACAAGGAAGATATCGTTCGGTATAAATCATTTAACTAGAAAGTTATCGCGTCATCCATTATAAATACGGGCGCGGTAAAAGTGCGTCTGAACCGTTCCTAAGCAGTTGATCTTCTCTTCCATAGGAAAGAACTGACTTAGGCATCAGAGAGGCAACGGGTGAACCCTCGCCGATCCTTTTTGTTTCTTATTTTCGCAGGGGAGCAGGACATCTAGAGTCAGCGGACCGGCCAAACAATTCCAGCAAGCTCTAGCCTAGTTTTGGTTGAAAAAACATCATCAGTTTGGCGCCGTCTGTGGGAACGACGGTTCCTTTACAAATAAAGTTGATATCTCGGTGGTGATGAGTATCGACTTCCGGAACTCTTGAGGAGCCATGTCGATCCTCGAGGATCTGAGCCAAGTAGTCAGCGTAGATCGTGCCGGCCTCGGGTGGCAGCTCAGAAACTACGCGCCAATGCAAATGAGATGGAGCGCTCAGTCTCACCCAGCCAACGTCTGCTTTGGGAGAGTTGGAGCGGCTGCTAGGAAAAATCTAGCCCCACAGGCGCGATAGACCTGAGAAGGCCAAAACCACACTATCCAAGAAGGACAGCAACACCTCGACCCTCCTCGAGAAGTAGATGGAGAAGGAGAAACCAGCCAAGCCAGGGAGCATGACCCTTACAAGCCCCCCGGGAAGAATCGCAATAAGGAAAGGCATGGCATGGACAACAGGAGCGAAGGGCCCATCTAACAGGAAGCAGGGGAACGGTCGTGGGAGCAGAGGTTCAGGAACATCTAACAGGAGCTCAACAACATGAAGGAAGCAATAAAAGTAGAGGCTCAATCTACATGGATGCCACAGTGCAAACAAGAGCTAAATCCCAGTTCTCAATAGGGGTGTTACACTTCCTCTTCGGCCAAGGTCGAATGTGCAAATCGAAGCGTTCGATGGAGCGAAAGACCCCATCGATCCGCCTCCAGCACGCCACAAAAACCGGATGGAGTGCATGGATATCGGGACCCAGTACGGTGTCTGACTGCCGTATCACGTTGAGGCCCGATTGGCTTGGTTTTAACGGACTCAGCCGTGCTGCATCTCGTCATTCCACGGGGCTTTCTGTCGTGTTCGTCTCACTTTATCGGAGCAAGGACGTACAGGAAGCCAAGTTATCCTGTCGACCATAAGCATGGCTATGAGGAGAGCTGAGGTTGTATGTCAGATTGGCCTTAGTCGTTAAAGGTGGATATTCAGACCCAGAAAATTAAACCATTCTTACCTTTTCATCACAAGGAGTTGGGGTGCGGTGAAAGACCTAATGTTCTCTGTCTCGAAGAGCCCTTAGCGAGCATGGGTGAGGTCCTTGCCAAAACGAGGAGAGATATATCAGCGGTGAAGAGCCATCTATCGAACAAAGGGCTCTTCATCAAAGGAAAGAGCGAGGGCGGCAAGCGGGAGCAAGCACAGGGGCAGGCGGGGCAGGGGACGGAGATCACCCAGGAGGGCTTGAGAGAAAGCAGGGGAGTCCCCCGAGAGGCGAGGAACGTCGGGGCGCTGGGACCACCTCGGCCGAGCTGCGGCCCGTGATATTCACCTCGGTACACCCCACGACGGCCTCGGTGTCACGAGGTCTTCTGTGAGAGTCTTGACATGAAAATTTTATGAGGTGGCCATCTCATATAAAGTTAGACCCATTAAAAAGAGACAATTCCAAATACTGTGAGTTCCATAGGGATCATGGACAGTGAGCCCGATGGCGCATCCAGCGAGGGAAAGAGATTGAATACTTGATCAGAAGGCGGACATCTTCGGTAGATTCACGTGGCCTTAGAAGGCGAGAACAAGTCGACCAGCACCACCTCGTTAAGCTTATTGACACCCGGCCACCTTTAGGAGAAATCACGTGATCTCGGGGTTTGCGAGGAAGACTCATGCAGCGTCAAGTCGAGGAGGCGTTAAGTCTGAGGCCATATCCAGGCTCCTTGAAACAGTTCTACCATAACCTTTTCGGACAGGCATGGAGGCACTTGACATCCACAGCTATTGATACACTTGTGATAAAGGCCGTAGTAGCCAACAAAACAATCCACAGGGTCTTGGTAGACAAAGGAAGCTCGGTCAAGCATCATCCGCACAAGTTGGCTTAGACAAAATGGGCATTGGAAGGGAAGAAGCTAGAGCGGAGTCAGCACTTTTTGCCTACGTGAGTTCTACGGGAAAGAGTCTTTGCCTCTAGAAGTCTGACTAATGCTCTGTGAGGAGACCCCCAGTACCGGGCTCTGACAACGGTAAGATTTCTCATAGTAGATGCCCGTTTGTACAACGTGTTTGCTAGGAAGGCCCTCTCTACGATAACATAAGGGTCAAATCCCTCACTTTATCACATGGTTGTCAAATTTCAAGCTACTTGAATGGAGTAGGAATGGTTTAAGGGAAACCAGTAGCGTAGCCGGGAGTATTACTCGTCGATGAAACAAAAGCGGTCGGCAGCGTCTGCAGACGAAATTTGGATATCTGCGGGGCGAGTGAAAACACCCGACTGAGCCCTTAGAAGAATTAGAGCGGGTACGGCAGCTGACCCGGCCCGAGAGCACCTGCGTGCACACATAGGATCTAAAATTTGGCTAAAGACATCGAAGCCTTCTCATCCCACTTTTTAAAAGCCTTGAAAACATGGAAGTGTTAGCACAGAGACGGGGAAGACATGGGTGAATCGGCCAGCGATAATCACCTGAGTTGAGCGTTAGTACGTTCTTTAAGGCGGTCAAGCGAAAAGGAGGAGTTTGGCGAGGCGAAGGTGATTAATGAGAGGGTCGTGAGCTCCTTGATGTCTGTCGGGAGGTAGATTATCCCGAATGGTTGGCCAACTTTGTTCTCATCAAAAAAGCAAACGGTAAATGACGACTTTGCATTGATTTCACAGATATCAACAAGGCTTGCTCAAAAGACAGCTTCCCCCTACCTTGGATTGACCTCATCGTGGACGCCATAGCCGGTCATGAACTCCTCAGCTTCATGGACGCCTTCTCTAGCTATAACCATATCAGTATGGATCCAATGACGAAGACCTCATTCTTCCTTTGGGCAAGGAACTACTACTATACAGTGATGCCAGTTTGAGAGAATCACAGAGCCACTACGAAGGTTGGTGAACGGGATGTTCGAAGCAAATTGGAGCCATGGAGGTATATATAGGCGACATGTTAGTAAAGTCGGTGGTAGAGCTCCATAACCCACCTAATGAGGCATTAGAGACATGAAAAGCTACAATGAAGACAAGCTGACCCAAATGCACCTTGAAGTCTGTAAAGGGAAGTTCTTGGTTTTATAAGTCTATTTTAGGAATAGAAGAAAACCCATACAAGATAAAGGCCGTGCTCATATCTTTTGCCACCTTGAGTGTGCAGGATGTAGCTTGATTGGAAGAATAGTTAAATAGTAAACCGTGTCGAGGCGGCGACAAATGTCATCCTTTCTTTAGTTACGAAAAGGCCTTCGATGGGACGCGCAACTGCGGGAGGAACTCCGACACTCAGAAACCTAGGCTCTCCCAGTTCTAGTAAGCCGCCCAGAGGGAACTCCTCACTCTGCACAGTAGTTTAGGACTTCTCGGCTAGTGTCGTCACGGTCGGAGAACGGGACGAGTGTGACAGGTCTACTGTGCGGTAGGGCTCGGGGGACGGAGGAGGTACAAGATGGAGAAGGCTGATCCACAGCATTGGTAGCTACATCCCGACTCAGGCCTTACTTCGAGCTTATCACAGGTCGAGTCCGTGAGATATCGGAGTGGAAGCGGATATTACTGACGAAACCTCGGGAAGGTTGATAAAGTGGGCTATAGAGCTGAGTGAGTTCGACATTAGGTACAAATCAAGGACAACGATAAAAGGGTAGATCTTGGCAGATTTCATCATAGATTCACGGCGAGTCTCACGGAAGCTACCCGACTACGCCAGGCCTCCCGTCCCGGAATTATACGTAGGATGGGGCCACTAATCACAAGAGCGATTACGGAGTAAGATCCACGACCTCCCATATGGGATAGATGTGGAATGCCCTCGGTTGACTAGGCCTCCGATCGCAGAGGGCCCGAATGGGGGGTACATCATAGAATTTGGACTTAGCCTCGTACTCGTGGAGTAGATCGGCTAGAGTGAAGCGATGCTCCCGATTGGTGGTAAAGCGGATGAAGACTCCTCTGAGAGACCGGGAGGGAGAAGATGATCTGCTCGAAGGTGCCGAGGAATTGCTTAAAAGTTCATGCGAGGGTTCGAGTTCAAACACATACGAGAGCGAGAATTTAGGAGTTGATGCATGTGGCGCGCTGACCTCCTGAAGACTTGGGCGGTGATGTTGAGCACCTCCCAAAACCCTTAGTAAGCATTGACAGAGTCTCCTATGTGATGTCAGAGGCCCAGAAATTTGGATGGACCCATCTGGGATTACTTGGTGGAAGGAACATTGCGACAACCAGAAGAAGGCATCAAACTTAGGCGAGGTCGGCAAGATTCAGATCCATCGAGGACCCGCTATAAGCGAGGCTTCTCCGCACCCATTCTTAAGTGCGTAGGGAAGGAAGACGCCGATTACATACTCAGGGAAGTGCATGAAGGCATATGTTGCAACCACATCGGAGCTCGGACCCTAGCAGGGAAAACCTTGAGGCGAAATTATTACTAGCCTGATGCTTAAAGGCCTTGCCAGGCGGTCGAGAAAATGCAAAAACATCGAGGAGCATGCCAAGATATCATCTCATACGATAGCTGACATCATTTCTGAGTCCTAGCCTTTTCAGCGGTAGGGGCTGACATAATGGGATCCACACCCATTAGAAGGGGCGGTCAGCAAATTTATCATTGTGGTCGTAGATTTCATTTTGCCAAATGGAGTGGCGAGGAGCCCATACTGACAATCATAGAGGCAGGAAGACCAGCGCTGCCACTTAGGTACGGCGTTCTATAATATGCGGTCGGGATCGGGTCCTCGTGTCGATAATGGGAAAGAGTTAGAGCAATCCCAAATTTAGGGTTTACGTATCGAGCATTTCGGAATCAAGAACTACTACTCATCCCGGCTCATCCGCAGTCCAATGAGCAAGCAGAGGTCACTATAAGGACTCCTCAGGCAACACTTCAGAAGACTAAATTAGAATCTAAAAGGAAAATGGTAGAGTACCTCCTCGAGGTATTATGGGCATCTGGAACTAAGCGCAATTCGACCTTTCGAAACCAGTTCGCTTTGGCCTTTGGCAAAAGCGATAAATCCGATCAGTCGGATTAAAATCATCAGGATTGAACTCTTAAGCAGAACACACGCGAAGGGTCCTTCGCTAAGCTTGGATCTCACAGAAGAAAGTGCGAGTAGGTCCTGAAGCGTATGGAAGGTTATCACAGAAAGACAACGAGATACTAGCGACGAAAGGTCAAGCCAAGAGTTACAAGCCCAGAGCGACACCCAGTTCTAAAAGCACGCAGCCAAAGGAAAGACCTCGCACATGGGAAACTGGCACCCAATTAGGAAGGGCCCTATATCGTATCCGTAGATTATTAGCGTATGAACTCCGAGCAGAAGAGGAAGAAATGCCCGCTCATGGAACGCTGAACATCTCAAATGATTATACCAATAAGACCTCGGAGCATAGTCTGTAATAAAGAATACAACGTCTTGATTTCGAATAACACTCTATATGTCCTTTTTTAAGCTGTTTGTATTATGGTAGGCCAAAAAATAAGTTATAATGATGAGCCGGGGCTCGTCGAAAGGTCTGATCTGAACGTGATTCACAAAAGATTGTTCTTCATTTCAAAGGAGTTACAGTTAAATACAAAGAATTACATTTAGTGAAGCCGCTCCTAATATCTCAGAGGCAAGCGGCACAAACAGTTCTCTACTCCTCAAAAAAGGAAAAATCCCACGAAGAAGAAGAAAAAAAAGAGAGCAAGGATCTTGGTTGACAAAGCTCTGAAAAAGTCACATAACATAAATATGAAATTTCATTATAGGGAGGTTACAATCACCTCAGAGGATTACAAAATCTTTCTTTACATCTCAAAAATTCTGATTATGGCAGATTCTTCACATCATCCTAACACCTCAGTCGAGCGAAAACCATAAGAAAGGAAGAGAGAATGAGAGAGGGAGAGAGAGAGAAAGAGAAGGAGAGAGGGAGAGAGAAGAGAAGGAGAAATAGAAAGAAAGAAGAAAGAGAAAAAAAAGCAGACGGTACTTAAAATTTTTCTTTAAAGCACACGCCCTCAGAATACGTTCCACATACCCAGAGGGTTCCCGCCGATGGGTATAGCTAGGAACCATGTGATACCCCTGAGGAAGGAACTAGGGAAAAACACAACTCTTACAAGTGGTAGACCATCGACACCAAATGTCGGTCGCGATCATGGGACGGACCCCATGCGATGATATTGAAGCCTTGAGGCCTCATTATGTCATAAACTCGGCTTCGTAAAAGAGGAAGAAGTATGGAAGCGAAGTATGACCTAGAGAGGCCGCTATTTGTAAGGAAACCAGGACACTTAGGAAAGCTAGAAGCGATGCATCCGCAATTCCCCGTAGATCCGCGGTAAAGCTAGCGTGCTTTTTTCCAAGGGAAGGAAGGCAGAAAGGCCCAGTAGCCACGAGCCATGTAGCTCGAGGGGCCCGATGCTTCAGTTGCGAGCATGGCGCCCGGAGGCGAGTCGCCACGGGCCCGCGTGGCAGGAGCCCGGTGGCTCGGATTACGGGAGCATAATTGCTCAGGAGGCCAGCGTGCCACGAGCTATGTGGCTCAGGCCCTGGTATCTCGGATTGCGAGCATAAGCTCGGAGGCCAGTCATGCAGGGCCATGCCCAGCTCGGGAGCCCGGTGGCTCAGGTACCAAAGCATCTTCATCGGGGCGAGTAGCCACGGAACCCGCCATGTGGCTCGGGGCCCGGTGGCTCCAGTTGCGGGCATAACTACTCGGGGAGACCCGGAGAGTACGCCACGGGCCGTGTGGCTCGAGTCCGATGGCTCAGTTGCGAGCATAATTGCTTTCGAGGGAGGCCAAGTAGCCGCGGGCCATGTAACCGAAGTCCGGTGGCTCGGTGCGAGCGTAAGCGCTTCGGAGGCCCAGTAGCCACGGGCCATGTGGCTTAGGGCCCGGTGGCTTAGATTGCGAGCATAAGCGCTCGAGGAGACGAGTTGCCACGGGCCATGTAGCTCGGGAGCCCGATGGCTCGGATTGCAGAGGCATAAGCTGGCCCAGGGGCCACCAAGTAGCCAAGGGCCATGGGCTCAGTTGCAAAGCATAAGCTGCTCAGGAGGCCCGAAGTAGCTACGCAGGCCATGGCTCGAGCCCGATGCTTCCGGATTGCGAGCATAAGCGCCGAGGCGAGTCGCGCGGGCCATGTAGCTCGAGGGCCCGGTGGCTCGGAGTGCGGGCATCAGCTGCTCGAGGAGGCGACGACCGCGGGTGCGTGTTTCGGGACCCGGTGGCAAGATTGTAGAGCATGGCTGCTCTCGAGGGCCCGAGTCGCCGCGGGCCATGTAACTCGGGGCCCGGTGGCTCGGTTGAAATTATAACTGCTCGAGGAGGCCCAGTGGCCCGCAGGCCATGTGGCTCGGGAGCTCGATGGCAGATCATGAGCATAGGCGCCGGAGGCCCAGTAGCCCGCGAGCCATGTAGCTCGGGAGCCCGATGCTTCAGTTGTAGAGCATAAGCTGCTTTCCGGAGGCTGAGTCGCCACGGGCCATGTAGCTCGGGAGCCCGATGCTTCGGGTGCGAGCATAGCGCCCGAGGAGGCTAAGTGTACGGGCCATGGCTCGGGGAGCCGGCAACTCGGATGCGAGCATAGCGCTTCCCGGGGAGACCCAGTGGTCACGGGCCATGCGCTCGCGAGAAGCCAAGCAGCCCCGAGTTTTCAAGCATTAACTCTCAAAAAGGCCTCGTGACCGGGCCAGATAGCCCGATTCTGAGCTTTGCGGCGAGGCCAAAAGGCCCGAGCGATCCGATTGCTTGATAAGCTAAGTTGCGGGGGGTTAGGCGGCTCGGGACCCAGACATAAGCAGAAAACTGACTAAAATCGAGTAAACTGATAAAAAGAGCAATAGAACTAATCAATGAATCTTTGTATATCAATGTAAAGTCAACGTCAGAAGCAATACAAAAATCCCAGCCTTAGTGTTCGGATACTTAAGGTTAAAACCACCAAAAAGCCTAAGCGCTGGTCGAGCAGCGAGCCACTAGCAGATTGAAGTAAAGAGGCCCGGAGCCTCAGAAAGTTTGAAAATCATCAAGTAGGGGAACACGATTAGGGCCCCCGAAAGCACCTTGGAGCCCACGTCCGCCTCAGCCTCGGAAGCAGATTCTTCCACCTCATCATCGGAGAGGCGGATGTTTAGGCTCCCGGTGTAAGGAGCTCGGGAAGCCTACGGAAGCCGACACCCGAAGCCCATTGGGTGCAGGCCTCGTCTCTGAGCTCCGCTATCACTTCGCCTCTCCAACTACCTAAAGCCTCCTGCCTCTCAAGGTCCATTCGAAGCTTGCCGAGCTCCTCCGTCAAGCGTTCCACGAAGTTTCCAGCCTCCAGAGCCTCTTGGCAAACCTGGTCCAAAGTCGTCACTTTGGCACACATGTCTGCCAATGACCGTGACTCCTGCGCGGCCCGCCTTCGTCTTCTATGACTTTAGTGCCAGGGGCTAACTACTCTTTATCCTCGGCTCGTACTTTCGTCGTGAGGCATGTCGCTAAATCAAACTGTGTACTTTGACTCCTTAGTCAAAGTCCTTATGCAGTGTGAAGGCGACCCTCTCGGGTCGGGGGAAGCAACCTTAGCCTTATAAGATTTCGCCGCTGGTGGAGTTTCGCAGGCCGGCCCTCCTCGCCGACCTTCGTAAGTAGCCACCGCCAAAGCAACGCGTCATCGCCAATGACCGGGGCGTGAAAGAAAAAGACACCGGGCGCGCGATCGACATGGGCAGCTCCTCGGGCGGAGTAAGAACCGTAGCCTCAACGGATACAGAGTCCACCACCGAGGTCGGAATCGCGCGGATGGAGAACAGCCCCGGGCCGCGTAGTCTGGGAAGGAAAAGTGAGGAGAGTCCCCGTCGACCAGAGCACTGGGAGGATCCCCACCCTCATCCGTATCGCAGTGGGTCGGTGCTCATGCCTGTAGACCCAAACCAAACAGGGAACTGGGGCCAGCTCGCCCAAAGAGCCTCCCAACTGCACAAAGGACAAGGCTGCGAAGAAGAGGTTCTCACCTTTTAAACCCCACCCCAAAGGGACAACCTTCAGGGAAGCTTGGGATTTCTATTTCACGCTCCTTTTCTTCTTGGCCAGCACCTCCAGACGGGCCCAAAGCCTCCCCAGAGGCCAGCAAAGCAGCGCTCCAAAATGTAAGATGAAGAGACCTGGGAGCATGTAAAAGAATGTTTCATGATGAAATATAGGGTCTCAAAAAAGTGAAGTCAGGCCTCGCACTGCACGCCCAGAATATACGACTTAATGAGCTTGAAATAGTATGCGAGCGCATTCTGACCAGCTCGCTTCACCTCTCGGGGCACAAAGATCAGATCGGGCCGAAAGCACCGGAAGCCACGCCGCCAGCACGTTAAACATCCTACAACCTTTCAAAACCAGATCGGACCAAAGCGTAGGAGAACTCGCAGGCTCCGGAGTCCGTAATGTTCTAACGCCGGGCGTGTCCTCTCGTCAGCGGGATTGTAATCAATGATGGTCGCGACAAAAAATAATGTTCTTCCAGTACTTGGTGGGAAGACTAAAGGTCCAATAATCAATCTTGGTATCGAGCTTGAGATATAAAGAAAGCCTTTGAAGGCCTCCTACATCGCAACAAGAAAGCAGGCCATGCTGAACACCCGTGCCTCATTCCTAAAAATCACTAGCAAAATTTGACCGTCATCACTCCCGGTTGGGAGAAAGTCGAAGGAAAACGCTTAAATGCCGCATAACCTTTTATAGCGGATGTAAATCTAGCCGAGGCCATTCTCAAACCCACTTCAAAAAGCACACCATCTCGGCACTGATCGATTTAGAGGTTAGCAATCGCAGGCACCAAACTTGGACCCCAAAGGAGGGCCCATACTGGTCAAGAAAGACCCGCCTATAAGGAAGGTCCAACTCCGACCAGTGGCCTACGACCACAACATTTTGTATAGCAGCACTCAACATTCAGAGTCACAGATGAGGCCGGATTTCACTAATTTTGTCCTTGGCCCTAATCCAGTGGGAAAGGTGTTCTATAGGCAACCCTTGCGACTACCACGCCGACTGTTTGACCACCACCTGGGTCCACCAACTGACGCGCCATGAGAATCACTCCCCACGCAGCACGTGAGGAACAATCAGACTCCATGAGATATGCAGGTGACAAGCGTGAAAAAGGAAATCAAAGAAATAACTTGTAACCCCAATCGTATGTTCTAAAAAGCTCACGAAACTTCGAACCTCGAAAGACAAGGGAAGAAAAATAGACGCACCAATCCTAAAAATGTGATGAAGATATATCACCCCAAGCGATATCAGGAACCACCAAAAGCAACCCTGAACAATGGTCAAAATTTCAAGAAAAGAGAAGCTCAAACTTGTAGAGGCAAAGTTTTTAAGAATGGTGGAACAAAAGCAAACTACTTTGGCGAGCGCTTGATGTGCCAGAAGCTACGAAATAAGCGCAAAGTCTAAAAGCCATCATTATCACAAGATTCGGGACTACGACAGCCCTAATCAAACCCTCCCAGTGTTAATGCGTGGGAGTCTCACCTGATCCAAGAAGCGGTACAACCCTTCCCTACGCTCAAGGAAGGCCAAATGCCGGGGGTAATCGATCAAGTTTAAAACAATAGGCGCCACAGCCCGTAACACAAGCCAAAATGCCAGGCTTGGAGGAGATTAAAAAGCAGCCCAAGCATTCAATGCTCGCCCTTGATGCCGATATCCCCTCTCTCCAACCATGTCTTAGCTGAGAGACCCCACCCTTCAAAAGACTCGGGTAATACAACCAACCCGCTGAATTCGACAAAGGAAAACACCCAATCTCCACAAATTAGAAAGTAGGATATTTCCTAATCATCGCTTCCTCACTAACTTTCGCACTGGTTAACGATAAGGAAAGCAGTGGCCGCGCCCAATGGAAGAAATATCGTGTCATCCTCCAACAAGGAAAGATATCGCTCAAAGATCATCATCTAACTCACGAAAGTTATCAAGGATTATCCATTATAAATACCGTGCCACCCCCACCAGGAAAGGTGTATGTACAAAACTTCATTCTTGCCGCTTGATCTTCTCTTCCATCGAAATAACTCCACTTGCATCTGAGAGGCAAACAGCAACCTACGCCGATCCTTGCTTTTATTTTCACAGGGAGCTGGACATCCAGACCGGCCGACTGCCCAAAGAATTCCAACAAGCTCTAGCCTAGTTTCGGTTGAAAAAGCATCATCAAATTTTATGTTATCCTTTTATTTTATTTTGAATTATTTTTCATATTATCTCAATTTTTGAATTATTTTTCATATTATCTCAATTATATTATTATTAGGATAAACAATTTAAAATGAACAAATAAAGAAAAAAAATTGTAAATCTAACCCTTTTTATTAAAATCCAAAAATGAAAGATAAAAACATATGATTTGGACATGTTTACCCTCCAACCACCCAATGACACCTCATTCCTATTTCCCCCCCACTCTCCTTTTTCCTTCCTATCTTCCTTTCATCATTTCTTCTTCCCACATTTCTTTCCTTTATGTTATATCGAACTCCTCCCTAATCTTCCTTTCACCAGTTCTCTTTAGATTTTACAATCCACATTGCTACAGTTGAAAACCCATTAAATATGGTGAATAAACTATTTTTTTTTATACTCTATTTATTTATGTCTATTATAAATGTTTTAACATTTAATGAGATGTATTAAATATTTGGGTAATTTGAAATGGGTATAATTGTTTCAATATTATCTACAACCATAAAAAATGAGTTAAAAAAAGAAAACGAGCAACTTGAAAAGGTGGAAAACCCCCCTTTAAGTGAAGAGTATAGAATGAACTAATTTCATGTGAACTTAACTGTTAGAGAAGTGCTTTAAAGGCAATGACCCTTAGCACTTATTGCCTATATTACATATTATTTAATATGAAAGGGTTCTTCATTAATTTTATATTCATATGTTGAATTGATATATATAATCAAATTAATGAAGTCCATGATACATAACATAATATATTTTTGTTGTAATGAAGTCCATGATACATAACATAATGAAGTCCATAATATATGAAGGAAATCATGATGAGATCATGATAATAAGATTCCTATCATGTGCAATTATGTTAGTATCTAAATAATTCCTAGTCATAGGATTAACGAGATTGGACATTATTAATTCGGATAGACTAATACATGTTATACTCCTTGATTGGATCGAACAATGGATCTTATAAACTGTGATTATGAGTTGATTAGAGTTGACACGTGGATGCTTGCTACGAGTAGTTAAGTACATCGGAGACCTGTCATGAGACAATCATATGGATTATCTATTAAGTGTAGATGATAGTCTCATCATAACAATGGTGCAACTATCCTTAGACTTGAGATGCTCAAGGATATCTTGAATGCTGATTCTGTGCTTTGACTTCATTCCTTATTGTTTTTCAAAGGTTTCTCATAGGGTGATGATTGGGTACAGCTTCAGGTGTTCGAAGGTAATTGAGTAGCCAACAAAGGATTCACCACTCTTAATAAAGGGAGAGTATACCTATGGCCTCTGCTGAACTACCTGCATTTTTTCATAGTGGAAAATGCCATGAAGAGGTTCGGGTGCATAATTGGACAGTAATGAGTCCGGGGGACAAGATCTAATATCACTTAAGCCAGATGGTGCAAATAACTTATTGGGAGATACACTTTGTCCATACTCTGAACCCCGGCGGGATATACTGGCAAAGAACACCGCGCCACAATTGTTTGTGGAAGATCTCATAAATTAAACCCACTTCACTTTCGGATCAATCTAAATGTCATGATGTGTTACAGATATCGCTTGCGACTTGCTTGATCCAATGGCTGAATCAAGGTCAATATATATCCCGGAATTAATTTGGGTCACATAATTTTAGAAGAGCGTGAGTTGATATAAAATGACTGGACATGATCCAAATGGTGAGGCATCAATATCGAGAATGGAATGTCATGAGATTAGTGGAATCGAAGTCTGGCTGGGCCCTCACTAAGAGAGAGTGGTGACTGGGCTTGTTCATGGCTTAAGGCCCATGAGGAACAAGCCATAACATGAGGGATGCGAACCCGTCATCTCTTTTAAAAAGAGGGGCACTTGCATATTTTCATGAGCTGGGTTTCCATAACAAAGATTTGGTTTCATTTTGCCTACCTCTCATGAAGGGTGTTCAAGAGACATAGAGAGAGTTTTCTTCAAGAACAACTCCTCTGTGAGATTGGTTTTAGTTTCCTCTTTGGATTGAGAGATCATTAGCATTAGGACTTCTTCAGAGACATACCGAGGTTACGCTCCACTTTCCGTGGTGATAATTAGAGGTGAACTCCACTGGTTTATTTCGTGGCCTGCCACCCCGACCACGACGCTTTGAAACCGACACAAGATAAAGCACCTCCCTTCAGCTTGAAGTCCCAATTCGATTGCCCCAAGGGTCTCGACAAGCCTTGGAGAATTTTTTTGTTGTTTCCGTTGTTTTGGCATGAGATGCCTCCTTCAACCTTACATTAACCCCTTCAAGTTTGTTCAAATACTAACTTAACAATACGGTCTAAGATAAAATAAAACTAATGTACAACTCAATTTAACTTTTCTTCATAAGTTTGTTCAATACCACTTAACAACAGTTAAGTCCAATATAAATAGTTCTTGTGTTGCAACCTAGACTTGACTCTCAAGTTTGTTTACATACTAACTTTAAATAAATAGTTATATAATCTAAACAGATGTCAAATACAAACTTGGATCTTCAACCTCATTCACAAGTTTGTTCAAATATAACTTAACGATAGTTAATTCCAAACTAAATAGCTAATGTGTTACAAACTTTTCTTCATTTTCATTAGAAACAAACCCAAAATACAACATTTAGGGATTTTTACACTTTAACCGAAGTTCGTATGGAGATTTTGAAGAACTTAAATCAAAAATAGAAATGAATGAAACTGAATATGTTCTTTGACCTTAGGGTTTCTCCTGTGTTAACTTTTCCAATCATCTACTTTGAAGCTTTATGGCTTTTTCAAACCAAATGTCCTGAGAATTTTCGATAGTGATCAAAAAGTGCAAAGCAAAAAAGAAAACACCTGATGCGACTTGATCATCGGGTATAATTTGATCACGATCTTCCTTCAAGCCATTTGTCTTAGTGCTTTAGAATCGACTACTCAAGAAAAAGAGTAAAGTACCAGGAAAGAGAAAACCAAGAAACGGCTGAGGGAAATTCAAGATGAGGACACTATTAGAGGGTAATTCCTGTCTCAACTTGGTATTTTAAGTGTTACAAAAAAAGGAGTAGATCGTAAATATTCTTTCTTTCTTTATCCCTTTGAATTGTTATCCTTATTACACATTATTATTATTATAATTATTACTATTATTATTGACATCTATTCACTTTTTTATTAAAACGCTTGTAATATTTTATTCTAATTTTATAGAGACTCCTCGTCCCTTTCCTATATCTCTACCAACTCCATAAACTAATCTAATAGAGTCTTATCATTACTATACTATATTTTTTTAGAGTTGGGTGTCGAGGCAGCTTACGTGTATATCAACTAATCCTATTGGGGCCCTGAAGTTAATGAACAAGTAAATCTCTAGTGGTTAAGAGGGGACTCGAATTAGTGACCATCAGACCAATTGAGGCCTTTGCCGCTTTCATATGTATCCCTTTAATTTTTTCCAATGTTTAGCCTTACATATCAAAAGTATAAACTTATTAAAAAATTGCTGAAGTATAAAAAACAATGGAATTTAATACTGATGGATTAGAATCAATTCTGATAAAATTGTTCAATTTAATTAAGCATTAATATTAATAGTATATTAGTATATATATTTGGTATGTATGGTGTAACTAGAGAAGATTTATTTCTTAATCTGCATGAATCCTCCTTCATCCCAAAAATAAAAAGTGAACTTCCTTTATCATATAAAAATAATAATTATTTTTATAGTAAAAATAGAGTAATGAAATTATATTCACATTTAATTAATATTCAATGTAGCTACTGAGATAGTTAATTTTGTGTTTTGTTTATTGGACCATTTTGCTTATGAGAAGGAACTTTTTTGATGATGATACGAAATGGTTATTCATTCAATCAAAATGCGCAGAATAAATCTTTTATTGAGATTCATTTTTAAAGAAATTGTTTCTTTAATTAATTTTAAAATGTTGATAGAGTTTATTCTTTTAAAAAAATATTAAATACTTTATTTTTAATGATTTTTTTTTTTTTAAATTTCAAATTAGTTTTAGAAAGTTATATGTTAAACTCATTTACAACTCTTAAATTCTTTGGAGGTTTATATATATATATATATATATATATATATATATATATATATATGTCTTTGCAGGGACAGTGAGAATTCCTCACAAGTCATTTTGTAAAAGAATTCTTATCCATTGCATTTGGATTTGATTTCGGATATTTTATAGTCATCACTGTAATTGATTCAAATAAATGATTTTCTTGTTTATATTATAATCTTTAGAAAAACTCATGCACCATCTTATCCTATTGGAAATAATTTGTCAACAGTAGTTTATTTCGATTGTCATAACCAATATTTTTACCTTTATTTGGGTTGAAACCTATTTAAAAAAAAATAGTTGAAACCTTTATACCCAATAGGTGGTTTCTTTCTAGATGCACACATCATTGGGAAACATACACATTATTATCTACACAATAGAAAGACTAATTGGTAACTAAAATGCATAACATCATAATTCTATATGCCTAAATAAAACAGGATGAGTTTTGCAAGAGCTTGTGGTGTCCCTACTAGGGTTCAAGGCGCCCGCTGTGGTTTGAGCCTCAGTATTTGGCAATGCCGACTGCTCAGTGAACTGGTGCTTTTTTGTTTTCAGCCTTGTTCGCCGTCTGGTCCACCTCTTCTCTCATCTCGCTCTCAAAGAAAGTCATATCACGTCCCAACTATCCCATGGAAGATATCACGCGATCGGTAACGGAGAGTAGTTTCCACCAATGACGATGAAGAGGCAGTCTTGTCATTGAGCAACCAGAGGAATCATGTTCCCAACGATGCAAATGTTGAATTTCTTTATGTGACTGGCATGGACCAAACTTGATAATATTATGCACCGCTGTTAATTCCGTCTGCATTAGAACCATAATGGCCAAGTTTCATTATTGTTTGATTTTTATGGCTCACCCTAATTTACTTGACTGGCCCAATAAGTCATGTGGTCCAACTAAAGTGTGATATATATATATATATATATATATATATATATATAAAGAGATGTGAGGGGGAGAGAGGACATATCCCTTTTTCTTCCTTTGAGTACTCCATTTCGGTCAAATCTAATCTTTGGGAGAAAGGGAAGAGCCTACGATCCCCATATCTTTATTCCGTCATGACCCAGAGGGCATTTCTGAGAACATCGGGCAAGATTGAAAGGATGGCTTCCTCAGCATCAATCCAGTAACCATTTCGTTTTTTTTTTTTTTTCATTAAATGCATGCTTAAAATGTTGACATGTGATCCTATCTTGTTTAAATGTTCCATTAATTGGTATCGAGCTCATAAGACATTTAAGCTTCAAATTCAGTTATTTTGGTTCTCTCGCTTTTTTTTTTTTTTTTTTGTTACAACATATTTTTTTTTTCTTGGTGTTTTATTCTTGGTTTTCGTTCCATTGAGGTTGGATACAAGTAGAGAATGTTGCTTGGAGCAAACCCATCCTTTTTGTGGTTTTTGGAGCTCATCTTGGTATTTCGAAAATTAGGGCTTGTTTGGTTCTTGCTATTATGCGTTTTTTCCCTTTTTTTTTTGTGCATTCTTGGGTTTGTATTGAAGGAAACTGGCACAAGTATTTCAGTTCAAAATAATAATAATAAAAAAAAACCTGCAAATCACGTGGTTCATATGGAGGAGAACAAGGATGATGACGTCATCATGACATCATCACAGATGTAATTAAAAATCAATTTTTTTTTTTGTTGTCATTGTTTTTTATGACATAATTTTTTTTTTACCAATAATGTTGTCCAAGGTCAATTTCGTTAATTATTTAAATTTATTATGACAATAATGAACACTTGTGTGATTTGCATATCGCACTCCAAGTGTGGCCAAATTTGAGTAAATTAAATATTTAACCTTATCATGACAATAATGAACATATATGTGGTTGCCTATCGTGGACCCATATATGTCATTTTTTTACTCCTACATTTAGTTGCTTTGTTATTGTGATTACTGCATCCATACGGGTAGTTTTAATTGTCTTATCGAGATAATGGGTAATGTTTGGTAGGATGTTAGATTGATCAAGGAAATTAATTATATTATGAACTGCATTGAATTTTCTGCCCTTTTCGTAATAAAATTAGTACATCTTGGTTGTAATATTTAATTAGTTGTCCTTATCGCAGGATTTTTTTTTTTTAATTCCAAGCTATTGCTAAATTACAAATTATGGGAAAACTAGCAAATGCATGATATTGTAACAATACGTATATTGTTAATTGCCATTTTCAAGCTACAAGCAATCCTGGCATTTCTTCCGCAGAATTGTCAGCCATCAAACCTCTACCGAAATAATTTTTGAAGAATGGTTTGAGTCCTTGAACGTAGCATATGACTCGCAAACTGACTTGGCTTCGTCGATGAACCGGCAAGTCACCGAACGAGAGCTCTACGCATGAAAGACATCATTTTACAAAGATGTTATAATCTGAAACGGTTTCGTTGGTTTTAATTTATAATACCATGATAAAATCGCTATCAAAAATAAACGCGCCAAAGACTTAGCGCCAAAGACTTCTTGCATTATGGTGAAGGCCACTATACCAAGGTTGATAAGGCGTAAAATGGCAACCTACTTCAAAGCTTCTACAACTAAGCAGTATATGATGGAGTCGTAAGGGAGTTAGAGATCATATCATCAAGCTAAGGCACTACTTCAACAAGGCAAATGAGATGAAAGTGGAGTTGAGTGAAAATTTCGAAATGGTCGACATACTCTAGCCCTTCCGTTTCCTTGATGCGTTGAAGTTTACATACAATGCCTTGAAGGAATAATGGACTCAAAGAGCAGATGTTCATTGTGTGCAACATGAAGTCTCACCGGAAAGAAAAATGAGACCTACTCCCTATGTCTTGTAACTGATCAAGTCAAGTAATGCGAAGGTGAAAAACCCTACACAAGAATTTTGAGGCTTAAGCGCTCAAGAGAAAGGGACTAAATCACGAACCTCTAGCACATGCTTCTTCTAATACCAAAGAGTGAGAAATCAAAGGGGGAAGTGCAACTTTTGCCATAAGATTGGCCACAAGCAAGTCGATTGCTTCCAAATTTAAAATTGGCTAGAAAAGGTGCACAGAGAAAGGTGAAATCGTCGTTAAGTTGAATGCAAACAATATCGAGACAAATACGTTGATGTTCATGTCAATTCGTGGTTAGATTAATCGGAGCTACTATTCATGTCACTAATCTCTTTCGGCAACAGATGACAAATGTATGAAGCCACAAAGCACAGCTAACGTGTATATGGGTGATCGAAGCAAAGCAAAAGTGGAATTTTTTGGTAATGATAAAGTCGAATCGATCACGTAGCGTTTTGCCATATACGTTCGCTTTTACACCTCACTCTCGAATCCGATTTATGTGTCTTTCGATAGACTGGTTATTCTTTCAATTTTGAGATGGAAAAGTCGATATTTTGCAACTCAGAATTAATGGCAATGGTGTTTTGTTTGGAAATCTTTATTAATCCCAGTTTGCATCATGGTTTGTTATGTGATTCATCTCGCCAATCGTTGCCGTTGCAAGCTGCGTATGTAGAATGAATTTGAGTTCTTCCATGTTGTGGCACAAACGCCAGCTGTTTCTAGGCAAAGATTAGAGAGATTGGTAAAAGATGGTGTGTTTAATCTTGATTTTGATGGAACTTGTGTGGTTTGCTTAAAGGGAAGATGACAAGAAGACTGTGAAGTATACATCGACAGTGAAAGTACTTAGACTGATCCACATGGGATATATGCGGTCCTTTCGACACCAACTCCATTTCTGCAATATAAGATTTATCATTTTTCATTGATTATTTCAGATTTGGTTAGCGTTTGAAACCAACCATGAAATCCCACCCTAATGTAAGGTTTAGAGCCTTTAGCGCTAAGGTGAGCTGCATTTGTGCTCCAATAAAGTCGTAAAGTCTGATGAGGTGGCGCAGTGGAAGATATGATGAGACTGACGCAACTCGACCATTTGCTAAGTTTCGTTGGAATGTGGCATTACCGCGAGATATACAATGCCGTGCACTCCTCAACGTATCGAAGGGGCAGAAAAGGAGAATCATTGCTAGATATGGTGAGGTGCATGTCGAGCAATTCCTCTACCGACGGCGGTGGCTTTGGTTGGGATCGCAGATATATTTTGAATCATGCCGTAAGTCCGCGCCCAGACATCTTATGAGCTTATACGAAAGAAACCTACCTCAACATTTCCATGTTCGGGGGATGGGCAATATTGGGGCCCTATAAATCCACAAAGCCAAAGAAATCCGTCCTGAAACCATTAGTGGTTTCTTTTCATATTATTGCATCGATCAAGGGGTCTAGATTTTATCATTCATCCGCATACCACTGTGATCATCGAGGTCGATGTGGTCAGATATTTTGAGGATGAAATTGATGCTCATCCACTTTCAGGCTCGTGAGATACCTCTTAGAGAAGAGCATGTCAGGATTCCTTTGCCTACATCTCAGTGTTCCATGTGGATGTTCCCGTCATTCAACAAAGAAGCCACTAATCAAGGAGAACATGGTGATCAAATGGAATTCACTTCCCTGCATGACACCACATAGTAGATCCTCGGCAAGATCGCTGCAGAGTTCGTAGGCTATTTCAGATGATTATATAATATCATATAGCTAATATATGATGTTTATGACGTTGACCACCATCATCAGAAGCAATTCATCGTTCCTCAACACTGAAAAGGCCATGGATGATGAAATAAATTCTATGCATAAGGAAACGGTGTTTTCTAGGACTTCGTTTAACCCGCCACATGGCTTGTAAAACCAACATGTAGTGGGGTCTCAAGACCAAACGTGATTCCAACGGGAAAGTAGAAAGACATAAAGCTAGACTTGTAAGGTTATAATAAAGAGAAGGAATTGATTTCAAAGAAACCTTTCCCACCGTGGTCGCACCAAAGACTCTTTAAAAAGTAGAGTGATTATGGCCATGAGTCTCATTTTGATTCGAGCTACACTTGCTGATGTCAAGACAACATTCTTTGAATGGTGATTTGACTTATAGTGTATATGGAGCAACCCATCGGGGTTTTAGAAGCTGGAAAGGAAGATTTAGCTCAAGCTCAATAAGTCCATGGTCTTAAAATGCTTCTCATAGTAGTGGTATCTAAAGTTTGATAACATTATCACCCAAAATGTGGCCGAAAGAGAATACAAAGCCTGATGATGGCTATATTTGAGGGTCGTGCGTAGTTAATATTATTTCTTGTTTTATATGTTAGATGATATATCATTACTCACTCAAACAGATCCCGACTTGTCAGATTGAGACAGCTATTGCTGTTGTCAACCCATTTTGACATGTGTAGAAGGATCTCTTGGGTGTGAGGCTTTTAAGGTTTGGGGCAGACAAAGACTTCAAAGATGGCTAATGGAAGGAATTTATCTCTCAAAGAGCCTATACGAAAAGATATTAAAGAGGTTCAATATGCAGAACCTGGGAAACTACTAGATGCGCCAATCTGTGAAGGGTGATGTTTCAAAGGCTCGTTGTCCCTCAAAATGATGACAGAGAGAGGAAATGAGGAATCATCCTTGGTCTATCCGTGGTGGGCGTACCCTTTAAGGTATGCTCGCGCTGCACACCTCACGGTTTCGCCGTGGGCCTAGTACTTGAGCGTCCCTGGAGTTTGGAAAGCGCCTAAGAAGGTCCCAGGTGGTTTGAAGAACTAAGGCATTCATGGCGTCACACACCCACACACCGCCACCATGGCTGGTTTTGTGATGTCGATTTCAATACGTACGCATAGATGATAAGAAATCCAATTACAGGCTGAGGTTTTTACGATGGCAGGAGGAGCTGTATCTTCGAAGAGGTCAAGCAAACACCTTACAGCATCCTCAACTATGGATGCGCAGTAGCGGCATGTTAAGGAGGCTTGTCACATGCTATGTGACGTGGAATTTTGTTTCGCTTGGGAGCTGGTCAATTCATTTCAGACCGCTGAAATTATTTTGTGATAATTCCGCAAATTTGATGCTTTCCGGCAACACGGAGGTTTCGGCCCAAACATACGATGTAAAGTTCTATTTTGTTAGTATAGAAAGTGGCAGAGTCTCTTATCGATAGATGAACATGTCCACGCATGTATGTCAGGATCCATCAACAAAAGGTCATCCACGTTTTACAAGCTTCAGAAACACACCGCTCTGGTCTGGAAGCCTAGGTTGCATTAAGGTTAGTGGGAGCCATTTTTAAAATTTAATACCATGCTATTGTCGAAGGATTGCCATTGTATTCTTCATAAACTCAAGCAACAGTTGGCGCTGATTGTTTTTACTATTTGTTTGAATATATCCTGGCTGAGACATTATCGGCGATTATAGCGATAGTTATGAATGTTTACTTCATAGTCCAAGTGGCAATCGGTTTAAACCCATGTGGACTTACATAATCAACTTGATAATATTATAAATCAAGCAGTAATTCATTTTGCATTGTGAACCATAATGGGGCCGAAACATATTATTGTTTGATTTTTATGTTCACCCTAATTTAATTTGGATCGCCCAAGAGTCATGGTCCAATTCAGTGTGATATATATATATATATGTGGTATATATATATATATATATATATATATATATATATATATATATATATATATATATATATATATAAAGAGATGTGAGGGGAGAGATTAATATCCCTTTTTCTTCCTTTGGGAGTAATTTTATTTCGCTTTGGACCAAATCTTTGGGAGAGCAAGAGCCTTAATGATCCCTCATTCTTTGGATCACACATCCTGAGGGGTACTGAGAAACATCATGCAAGATTGAAAGGATGGCTTCATGGCATCAACTGTAACCATTTCTGCTTTTTTTTTTCATTAAATGCACGTTAAATGTTGACATGTGATCCTATCTTGTTTAAATGTTCCATTATGCAATGGTGCCTAAGTCTTGCTGATTTCACTGATCAAATGATAAATCGCCATTCCATGAAAAAAATACTCGGCAATGATATTATAGATCCAGACGAGAGTCCTCATTAAGGACTCACAACCAAACCTATTTCTTTATAATCTTTCATCAACCCGGATCAGAAGAGTCCTAAACCAGAAACCCATTAACCCAACGCCACCAGGCACTATTAGGAGACTGGACCAAGTGTGTGACGCCCTAACCCTGATCCCAAGGTCGCCGAGTTGTCGTTTTTTCCTCGCTTACTATAAACTTATAAAACTTAAGCTTATTCATGGATCAACACAAGAACACATGGGATGTGATTTTATTAATGCTACACCAAATTACTGCACAAAACCACATAACCTCTAGAATCATGCATACAACTTCAAAGATCAAATAAGCCAATATCAGAAGACATACCGAATCCATCGCACTCGGGACAATGCAAAGAATATAAGCTTCCTTCTCTCGCGACGGAGGTTGGTTAGTCTTCGGATTGTAAAACTGCCAAATGATACGCTTTTCTCAATGGGGCCGCATAACGCGGTTATAGGTTTTAAACCCAGATCTCGCCTGAGAATTGCTCCTTAATGTCATCAATCTACTCAAACAACATTAAGGGCAAAACAGGAAACCACATTAATTCCCATATTTACAATTAATGAAATAATTATATAATTATTTCGTGGAACCCTAATTCAGTCCGGAATAGATCACTAACTTTATCGTTACCGACAGACAACTCAATCATGTTCACAAATTTAACACTTGTCGTACCAATAAAAGGAAATTCAACAATCTCCCACTTACAAAGTGAAAGGTCAATATGTACATGATTGAATACTGTGTTGGCGCTAAATATACATCGTCCAATCACGTAAATACTTAAAACAATCCGTCCATTAATCGCATTCAGAATGGGATCAAAGCGGTCTTATTACATTCACATGCGTAACGAGACCTATCTTCTTTGTCAACAAACAAAGACAATCAATGACATAGATCAAATATAGGTGTGTGTGGCTTGAGATTACATAAAATGTGATCTATAGTATGCTTATCTCCAAAAGGTCCTCTTTATGACTAAAATGAGTCTAGTATCATATTTTAAATACCACATGCTAAACAAAGAAGAGAAATCATGACATCACAACAGAGTAGTCGGAGGTGTTAGTTGCATAACATAAATGGCTTAAATAATCATAGCATGTAATGCATATAAAATGAAATAACCATAGCGTGCTTCACCTCATATAATTACATATAAACCAAATGAACTCCCACTATCTCCTGGCACATTTTACTTGGCACACCCATCTCGAGCAACATGCTCATGAAACACTCAAAGCCTTTGTGAGGAATCCAAATCATGGAGTTTGTACTAAATGTGCTCAATTAATACCACCACTAACTCTTACAACTAAGAAACTAATGTCAATGTGCTTTGATTTTGATGAACTGGTTGTTTTTAGAATATAACTCGCAACTTTATTATCACAACATCCCAAGCTGCTGTTAATGTCTCCTTCGTTTAACTCAAGTCCTGATAAGCTCTCAGCCTATATTCCTTGATTTTGATGCTCGGGTTAAATATAATCCAAACGGTTATTAGTGAGGCTAATAGTGCCCTGTTGACACTTTTCCACAACAAATTCCCTCTCCCGCCAACGAAGACAGGCTCTATGGCCTGATTTTATCTCACATCTTGCAAAGTCTGCATCCGAGTACCCAATAACCTCCAGATGATTGGATCGCCGATATGTGAGCATACGATCCTTTGTCTTCTGAAGATACCTCATCACTGCTTAACGCTTCCAAAGGATCCATACCAGACATCGAGATATCCGCCTAATATGTTCCCAATACAATGTACGCTTATATCCCAACGCTGTGATATACACTCAGCATACGTAAGACCTCGGCTGCGCATCTAATAAGGGTAGTTCTCCATTTCTTTCTCTCTCAAGTTCAATTTCAGTACCAATTCAAGCTGAATGACACTCCTTTTGGCACGTATCACCCTGTGCAATAATTTCATACAAACCCTGCCAACTTTATTGATATACGCTCGAGAAGCCATATTAACTTGAACTAATTCCTTATGGATTTATACGCCCAAAACATATGATGTATCACTTCACAATCTTTTATTTCAAATGACTGGATATGAACCCGGAAAGTCATGCAACAGATCTCGCACGGTCGTTTGCTAATGTATCGTCATCCACATAGAGCAATTAATATAACAAACTTGTTCCCATCGAACTTAAGATATACGCAGACCGATCAACAAATGCTTCCTGAAACCACACGAAGAAATCAATTATCAAATTTTTCTCAGACCATTGATTCGGATGCCCGCTTAAACCATAAATGGACTTCTTGAGTCTAGCAATACCAGTGTTGGGCTTCCTAACCCAAAGCCCTCCTGTCAGATCTATGTATATAGTTTCATCAATGGTTCCATCGAGGGAAAATCGTCTCGATTCCATTTGGTGCGTGCGTGCTCAGACTGGCAATGAGCTGTGCATTATAATTCTCAATGAGTCTTTCGCCAAACCTACACTGGTGGTCTCCTTCTAATCTATGCCTTTCCCTTTGGTAAAGCTCACATCAGCGCGCCTTTGCACCCCCATATCGTTTTTAATCCCGTTCGTTTTGAATATCCATTTACAACCAATTGTTTTATACCTTGTAATTTGATATGATCCCAAACTGCCATTATCTTTCATGACTTCATTTCCCTCTCGCATAGCCAACCACCCTTTTCCCCGACCGGGGTGGTCGCTTCGGGCTTGGATTGACAGACGTGAGGATCAGCCCCTCCAACTCAGACAAACCTATGCTCCCGGCAAAGACACCGCACGCCATCTGAAATCGCTTTCTCCTTTTCGAAAGGACCGCCACGGCACTTCGGAGGCTAATGGAGGTTCTTCCACTATTTCTTGATGTGGTTCCTCACCCAAAACAGCCTCTAATCAGATTGAAGCTGCACAGAATGTCATCATTTGGCTACAACACTTGGTACAATAATAGGAATGGCAATCAGAATGCTCAATAGCTTCAATAGTAGTCGTGGGTCGACATCAACATACCCTCCCAAAATGACCTCCAACCAGCGCTCCCACTATCCTCACAAACTTGGCATTACCCGCTCCCGAAGGACCCCGCCGGAATGGGTCATAAACTTAGACCTGACCCCGTGGTATCCTGTTGTGGGCAATGCCAAACACGTCCCGAGTCCGCTTTTCATCGGCCGAGGCGCCTTGTTTGACAACCCCAGACAATGTGGTAAGATGCCCAATACTAGGTTTACCCGCCCATAACTCCATGGTTTATTGAACTGCCATCGGGAACCCCATTGTTTATATATAAACCCATGTCTTTAATGTTTCACCTTACAACTGAATTAGGTAGAGAAGAATGACTAATCATACTTACCATGTCTTTATGGTTCGATTAAGCCTTTCCTCAACTACACCATTGACCAAGCCCGCGCATTGGGTATCGAGGTATAGTACCGCATTCGGGAAGGTATTTCGCAAAGGCCCCGGTCGCTAGGTTCACCGATCCACTGGTATCTGCACCGTATTATTCCCTCCACCGCGATTCTCACCCGCTTTTTAATTTTTTCTTGCCTAGCTGATTTCTAACTTCGCTTTGAAAATTTTGAACACTTCTGTCGTGTCTTTTCATGGCTAATAGGTACAAATAACCACATCGTGAGTAATCGTCTATAATGTGATAAAGCATGTGCGCCCATTCAAGAAGTCAGAGGGAATGGTCCACATATCCGTATGTATCAACTCTAAGACGCATTACACCGGGATTTGCACTCATTTTTCGAGTGAATATTTTCCCTTTAATGCAAATCTAACACATGTCATAACTGATAATGCCACAATCAAATTCTGTTGCCAATTTCCTTTCAATTCGTTGTTCGAATATGTCCTATACGCTTATGCCATAACATCGAGATTTCAATACTAATTGCTTTCTGATCCACAATAAGCCATCATTAAATTTGTATCAATGACTTTGCACATTAATTTATATAGCTTATCAATTAAACTACCGCCCAATAACTTTAGAATTCGAAAAGACTAAATGTTTTATTTCCAAACGAACAAAGATAAACTTGTCCAAACATGAAACAGAATCTTCAAATTCTGCCTCAACGATCGTGACAAACAAATGCGTTTTCCAAAATTAAATAAAACCGTGAGTTCAACATGTTTAATGTCCCAATAGCTCAGACTGAAAGCTTTCTTGCCATTTCCTCATAATGCATCTTTCACCATTTAACGGCAACTGGCTCGAGTGGTAAGCTCCATGCTAAAGTAATACCTGAGGGAGTAGTGGCTCGCATTCATCCACCATGTCACTCTACACTAAAGCCAAATTAACTTTTAATCCAACAAAGCCACGCCAAGCCAGAATTCATTGATATCGCGTAAAAACAAATATGCAGAGTGACAAAATAAACACAAAATGCTCACATTACTACTACACACGATATATTAAAGCACAAAATATATATACACATGGGCCCCTTAATAGTATACTGCTGGTCAACATCGATTAGCCCTTCTGACTGAAAAACAATTGAAACGTACTAATCATAAGCACTAAATGTAGACACCCGCCAAACATTTATGCCTTCTGACCTAGACATAATGTTTCAATGTTAAAAAACTTTATTTGTCTCTCCTAAGATGACTATTATTTACTCCATTCCGCATAAAATAATTCATCCTCAATAATTACTTCAGTACAGACAAGTAGAAAGTTCATCATTGCAAATTAATTTAATTAAAATTAACAAGAGGTTACTTTGGTAACATATTAATTTAAAAAATTAATTCTAAAATAATAAACATATCATACTTCATCATAATTGAATTTAGACGCTATGGAAATAATGATAATTCAATTAGACGTTAAGAAAATAACAATGGTAATCCAATTAGACGTTATGAAAATAATATCGGTAATCCAATCTAGGGTAATCGCTCAATTATTTAACAAGCGACTTATGAAAATAATACCACCCGATAATCATGGACGCCACGATTTCAAGACCAAAACCACATGCTAACGCTTGAACTGCCTTCAACTCATAAGGCTGACCGTCGATAATATCCTCGACCGATAACTTTCGCCGCCCGCGCCTCGCCGACGACCGCTGGCTCTTTCCTCTTTACCGAACAAATCCTTGCGCCAATTTTTGCAAAAATTTCCGGATTCTAGTAATCAGCGGTTTAATCAACATACCATTTTAACCACAATAATCATGCAAACTTCACTTAAAATCCAAAACATTATGTGTCAGAACCCATACATCGATTTAAACTGAAAACAAAATTACGGGAATTTCGTGATAAATCGTTCCTGGTATATATATATATATATATATATATATATATATATATATATATATATATATATTTCAAAATCTGGTAATGATCAAAATTAGTTATCAAAATTATTAACTTATTAGAATCAATAACAGATGATCCCGCCTGATCACTCTGCTAGATCAACAAGAATATATGATGGATTTATTACATCGCTACAATCGTAAATAATAATATGAATAAAAACCACATAACCCTTAGAACTAGCATACTAATCAAAGATCAAATAACGTCGGTCATCGTGAGAAGACACATCCCAATCCATCAGAATTAGATTAATGCGCATCGTAGCTCTCTCTCAAGTATGGAGGTTGTGGTTGTCTTTCTGATCGTAAAACCTGGGCTAAATGACAATGCCTTCTCACGTGGCCAAGTGGAGTAACGGTCAGGTTTTAAACCTGCTAATCTCCCCGCCAATGATTAATCGCCTTTAATGTCATCACCCATCAAACAACATTGGCGCAAAACAGGAAACCACACATTAATTCCATATTTTCGAGCAATTAATGAAATAATTATATAATTATTTCTCAGAACCCTAATTCAATCAATAGATCAATAAATTACAAGTCAATAAGACAAAAAGACAATCATGTCCAAAATTAACACCGTCACCTCAATAAAAGGAAATCTATCATCTCATTATATAGTTAAACATTTAACTTGTACTATATTATGTAGTAGCGGATTACAAAATATATACAAACTCCATATATGGAAGTGTTCAACATTTACAATATTTACATTACTTATAAAAGAAACAAAAATACATATACATTAGATGAAATAGTCTTCCAATGGGTACCTAGTGAGACCGTGGCTGACTTCTGATTGCCACTTGACTGGTCTCTGTCCCTCCAGCCTCTCCCATCTACACAAATAAAAACACTCAAGGGCTAAGCTTATATCGTGGTGGAATAATACTCGTGACTAATCTCAATAAGGATCAATATATCCCACTTTAAATAGCATGCATATACTCGCTAATAAATATAACATTTATATATACTTATACATTTCTCATATACTTTTTCATAAATATGTTTCATTTTATCATATTTCCAGTATATAATTCTTCAGGTCATCTACACTCCTACCGTTGTTCTGAAAACTATACATCACGTATAGAAGTGTTATGCTTCTCATATCATGTCATATATCATATGCATCTCATTTGCGTATACTTAATGTTTGCTTTTATGTTTCTGAAGTTCGTATAAAACCTTAGAAGTGGATACGGAAAGAACCTGTATGTACTGAAGGTACGCACACCCGCACAGATGCGATCTCATTGAAGATCCAACGGGGCTGCTATAATGATCCAAATAGGATCTATAATACGACCTAAACTGGGTCTTCGAATATCAAGGGAACCCAAAGATGTCGCTAATAAACCAGATTCCTATAGGCATGCCTCACATATCCAACTACTCCCATCATAAGGTGATAATCAGTTTTGCATATGTTTTCTTAACAATCTTTCAGTGTTAGAAAGATATCCTCATATACATGAATTAATATTAATATCATTTATACTTATGAGATATTCAATACTCAAATAAACTTCAAGAAACATTTAACTCCACTTTTCATATAAACAAAATTACAATGTGTGGCCTTTTATCTTTCATAATATGTTATCATGATCATATTAATACAATTTTACTTATTTCATATAAATAAATACATTTATATAACCTTTATACAATTTCAATTTCCATAACTAGTCATGTCCAACAATTTAATGTTCCCAAGTCTACTAACTAATTTTTTTTACTCCTGAAATCTGACTGTTAGAGAAAGTGACCTTCTTAACTCAATATAAATTCTCATGTCTCAAATTCCCTTATGGTCTCAAAATCATTTGTCATTTGGATTTTTAACTTAGGTATATATGAAGTCTAAACATTCCTGAAACCCACTTCTAATAATTTCCAGAAATGCACTCAAATTGTGTCCTATATTTGAAAATTTTCTAGGAAAATGATAGACACACTTGACCATACTTCTTTCCATGAAAGTTGTTTTCCTAGATATCTAGTTTAGGTGAGAAATTTCTCTGATCTCACCCTCATTTAGACCCGTATAACCTCAAGCTATGATTTAAACAACTAAGAGTTAATTCCTCAAATGTGTGGACTGCCTCAGATTATTTCGGTGGACCGAATTGTTCCCTTATTTTGACGAATTTTCTAGTCTAATAAATTCAAATTTATTTCAGAGATATTTGTTTTACTACTGTCTGGAGTTTATCTTTGAAATTCAGAACTCCATCTTACCCTGACAAAGTTGAAATCAACTAATACTAAATACTTCCCAAAACCACCTCAAACTCCAAATCAGATTTAATTGACCGAAAACAAAGCCTCACTTTGATCATTTTTTTGGGCGCATCAGTCTAAATTTGTATACACCTATTTAAAGAATATTTGTTCTCCTAGAAGTCTAGTTTACCTATAAATTTGAATCACTCAATTTGGATTAGTGATAGTCAAGTTATGGTCAAAACAAAAACATGGGTTTAAAAAAAAAGGACAACATCTCCCTAAACCCAAGCCATTTTCATACAAAATTTTCCTCCATTGAGGATCACAACCAAACCAAAATGGAACTATCTCAAACACATGATTTCACAAAAAGATTCCAAACTTCCAAACAAGTATCCATACAAAACTTAATGTTCACATGCAAAACTACGCCAAATTCATACCAAAATTCCTTACATATCCATACCTGATTCTTCTCTTCTCTCTTCTCTCAACTGAAGGTTCCTAACAGTGTGCCAAAATGACTCCTCTGTGCTGTTTGGTTTATCCAATTTTTATCTAATTTTTCCCTTTTTGTACCTTGGTCCCTTCATATTTCATTTTATTCTCAATTTAACTTATCAAAATCCTACTTTGGCATATATACAATAATTTTTCTCAACATTATCAGTCCTTAATCTACAAATCTTCCTACTAATTTACTCACGACTTTATTAATTTCAAGCCATTATTTTATTTTTATTATTTTATTCAAAAATATATATTTACTTTACAAATTTTTAAACATCTGTTATAAAACTGTTAGTAAGATAATTTTGTATATCACAAAAGTGTGAATCAAAGTATAAACTCTTGGTTAAATTTAAGCTTAATTTCTAGGTTCATACTTAGACCTACCGTACTCTTATTGTCTGAGAAAGTGATCAGGGATATTGGCAATTTCATTATAATGCACGTGGGAGGTAGACCCTAAAACTTTGATGGTAATTGGAAGTGCATCCATTTATACCTGGATTACACTGGATGGTCACGGCTTCTGAAGAGAAAAATGAAGACTGAGGTGAGTGCAGCTTGGAGCTGGTCAATCTTTATTATGAGGCTCTCACTTTCTACATATTTTTTGGCCGGATGGGCATGCCGAACATTCGTGCAAAAGACTCTATGCTACGAAGTCCGAATGTGGAGTAGCTTGCCATGGTGCATGGATTGGGCTCCGGGCAGACAATGCAATGAATTAGGGAACGGTGGCCTGGGTATCCCCACCCAGAGTTAATGGAAGCCGGTCAACAAACATATTTTGAAAAGGTTGAACCGGCACAAGAGGAAGGCTCAGCGGGCAGATGGGAAACCACAATCAAAAGGTCCCCACAATTACATTGCTATATGGGGGTCATCATTGTATAAGGGGAACTTTAGACAATGTTATGGAATGATAAAAACTCAACACTGGTTTGGCACAGGAGGGTATGCGGCTGGCAATGGGACAGAGGGTAATCACAGCGGCCGAGGCAAACATGAGACAACGAGAGGCACTAGCAATGGCGTGAAGATGAAGATGGGGGAGTCAAGACCACACTCACCGCCACGCGTCGACACCTCACATCCACGTTATCAGCACGGCGGGCACTGGCTACCAGCCCGCCTCGAGCAACAGTGCCCTGTTGAACCGCCTGATTTGGGCAACCACGCCTGGTGCTCTACCTAGCGACTCAGTGTCCGCGTTGCTCCACTTCTTTTGTGTTCTTGATGGAAGCAAAGCAAATAGAGGAGAATAGACGCTATAAAAAACCAAATTCAGTTTGAATGCCCGTTCTCGTTGAATGAGCCTGGGTGGGCGGTGGTGTGTATCCATGTGGAAGCGAAAAGACCCGCTAGTGCCACAGTTTTTCAAAGAATCATCGGATCTGTAAGGATTTGAACCCCACCCAGTCGTTTTGAGATTAACAGGTCTGGCAGCTCCTCGGAAAGGCAAAGACGTAAGGACTCGAAACCTCATGCGTGCCGTTATCAAACCAACCTTCTGTGCCAGTGGGCGACTTCAACAACAGTTATCGCCACTTGGAAAAGAAGGGTGTCGAAAAAGCAACCGATTTATTCTTACCAATGTTCCGAGACGCGGTAAGAGACCGTGGGCCATGAGGTATTACCGCGTCCGTATCCGTTTGGCTGGAGCGCCTCTGGCGGCTGCAAGTGAATTTGGCCAGCCGAAAAGCCTGACAGAGTTTCAGCCTGGATGAGTGGCACAAAGTATTTGACAATGGGCTAGTGTCCCTCAATGAGTGATGCCCCGTCTGATCACATGGCCATCTGTCATCTGGAAGAAAAAGGTGAGGTACAAAAAAACGTCACTTCAGCCTGATAAACTATGGATTAGGAGGAAGGGTGTCGGCAGTGGTACAAAATAGCTAGGGTACGAGGGAGACAGCAACCAAGGGAGGACGTTTCTCGAAAAACGGATCTCGAAGCCTAGAGAAAGGAGCCAGCTATCATTGTCCTGAAGAGGATTTCAGTCAGAAACCAAACTGTGCCTCAAGTTTCTAAAGTTGATGCGGTCTCGATCAAACAGGCACAAGAAGCCCGAGATGTGCTGTAAGCTCTGCAACAGGGAAGACTATTAAATAAAGAGCCAAACAATTTTTGCTGAAGCTGCAGGAGACCAAAATACCAATTTTTCCATCTAGCTGTCCTTCATCAGAATAACAAAGTACAAATAATGCAGCTTATAGACTTTGTTAGGTGCAAGTGGTAATGGCATGGAATTAAATTGGTTTGGCAGCAACCAATTTTAATTACTTTAGACTCTTCAAATCTTGAGTGGATGACGTTTGGAACCCATTCTTTTAAAAATGTCCTACCTTATAAAGAGTTGGCAAAATAACAAAATAGATATTTCGTTCAACCCTTTGAGGCGGAGGTGCAAACATCAACTCTTTTCATAACTGACAAAGCCCCGGCTAGATGGAATGAATCCGGGGTTTTTTCAAACGTACTAGGACACATGGAGATGAAGTGACTTCAGCTTGCTTGTGATGTTCTAGAATCACCGCCTTCCAGGAAGGTATTAATGATACACCTTAGCGCTCATCTCCAAAGAAAGCAAAGTCCACCAAGCTACTTTGATCTACGACCAATATCCCTGCAACATTATCTATAAGATCATTGCCAAAGTGTGTCACAAATAGGCTTAAACATGATCCCACCTGTATCCTCAGTTAATCAAAAGCATTCATACTCAGACTGATCAATAATATTAAGAGTCTCATGAAGTCAAACCACACCTTGGGAAAGAACGGCGGGCGGAAAATACGGCTCTTGTACTGAAAACGGATATGTCCAAAGTTTCATGATCGTACAGAAACGGGCAATTTTTAAAACATGTTGCCGGAAGCCTGGTTTGAACAAGTCAGGTTTCACAAAACAAATTTCATGCTGAACCGTGGCACACCATGTTCTTCAAATTGGGGAGATCGTCCTCACTACCTTGCTTTAGGCTTATCGCCAAGGACCCCCTTCCTAAGGCGTTTGGCTCTTCAGCAAGAGAGGGGACTCTTCCAAGATGCTCAACACGCTGAGAAAATTTAAGAGGTTATATTCACTGTGGTCTAGGTGGCTCGTATACCCCGTATAACTTCACCTTTCTTCTTCGTTGACGACGCTTACCTTTCTCTGTGAGCGTAATGAACAAGTGAAGGCCAAGATATCAGGTCATTTAGCCTTTAGCCATATGAGAAGGCCTCGGGGGTAAAGTGAATTTTGAGAATCCTCCCCAACCTCCAGCCAAAACATAACCGATAGGCTTCAGGGCTCCTTATATGTAGCATGCTCAAAGCACCTATGATATCTCACCATGAGAAGTATCTTGGCCTTCCGGGGCCCTCATTGGGAGGAATAAACCACGTTTGATTATTTAAGAGAGAATTCGCTGGACGAACCCAAGGCGAATAAGATTGAACAAGGGTCGCCGGCGAAACGATATGGCGTTCAAGACAAAGAATCCAAATGATCTTGTCTTATGTAATGAGTGTGTTCTCAGATACCCTCGCTTTGGCGACGTGTTAGAAAAATTATGAACTCATATCAGGGGGACAAAACTTCAACAAGAGGGACTGGTGGACTGAAACAGAACACCCGCCACAAGAAAATGGTGGTATCGGGTTTCAAGGATCCATCAAATGAACTCGCTTCTTCTAGAAGCAGAACAAACATGGCGCTTGTTTCAAACTGACATCTTTAGCAAAACAAGGTGTGCCAAAGTAAGGTATCACCCTATCCAACTCTCTCGATGCAAACTCAAGTAAACTAATGAATGCTCAGAGGAGTATCATGAGTAAAATCCTCATTCACACGCACAAACCAGAATCAAATACTGGGAAAGGTGAGAATTTGGTAGGACCCTTGGCTTCCAAATTTACATAATCCATATATAGAAACCTCACCACCCCCTGGGGCTGAAGTTGCCATGGTAAGCTCCTGTCATGCTGACCAACCAACGATGGAGACACTAAATGAAAGATCCAAATGATCTAGATATGGTAACCACCTGGCGCAGACCTAATTTCTAGCCTAAGAAAACGATGATCACCGTGTTGGGTAAGGGAAAGACAAGGTACCACAACGCCAGAGCGGGCATAAAACACCTCTCTTCACCTCCCAGTTAGACTCACCGCCTCTAACTATCAGAACCTGATGAAGATATGGTCCCCCAACATCCCAATCAAGGTAAAAATTTCTATGAAGAGCATGCAAGCTACTCTACTACACAAGTCAAGCTCTAAAAATTTAATCATCATGAGAATATTTAAGTTCGATGCATGTAAAATCAAGAAGATACCATCCATGTTCTACTTTGATATGCCAAGAACAAAAATATATGGAGGTCATCTCCACTTGAGAGTGTCAAGGGGCAAGTAGCTTGTTTCGTTGATCGTGGCAGGCATGGAACTTATACAACCCAAGGAGCTCCAAAGAATGGTCAAAGGAGTGGATCTGCTGGCGATCTAGGAGCACAGAATGCAAGAAAATCCATGCCTTTGGTGGACTAGTCAATGTTCGACTATCTCTCTCCGTCAATGGGCAAGCAAACATGTCGACCCGAGAACGTGAGCCACCCAAACAGAAGAAATGGGAGCCTCCTAAAGGGCTTTCTTAAGTGTAATTTTGATGCAAACATAGCCAAACAAACTAATCTGGATAGTGGTTCGCTACATTATCCGTAATGAGAAGGGCGAGTTGATAAGGGCAAAGAATGGGCACAAGACAAGATCCGATAATGTACTAGAAGCGGAAGCCTTAAGCTGCCGAGAAGCTCTATTATGGATAAAAGATAAAGGCCTTGCCAACATAATCTTCGTGAGTTGACTCAAATACAGCGAGAGCCATCAATACGCCAATCTTCTATTCCTCAACTGTGGGTTTGATATCAAAGATCAGAAGATCTCCCGAACAACTTAAATTCACGCGTAGACATTTCACTATCGTATCAAGGAACCAAGCCGCCCTCACCAGCCAGCAAAGGGCAGACTTCTTCTTGTCTGATCTTGAGAATGGAGCTGCACTTTTCCTCATTTTTTGAGTGATGTTTATCCACACGGATTCGTTTGAACAAATACAATTTCCCAATGTCAAAAAAAAAAAAAAAAAAAAGATAAAGTAGGGATGAGTAACAATCTTTGGGCTTCCAATTGATGGATGTGTCGGGCAGCATGGAAAAACAGCATGAAAAGGGAAAATTATAGGAACAAACAAGAAGAAAGGCAGTAATGGCAGGAGAAAGCCAAGAAAAATATGAGTGGTGATCTCTTACTCAAAAAAGTAGAGAATATTATATTCTAAGATTACTCGTGTTTTATTTCCTTAATACTTTTTGGATTCAAAACAGAGCCTTATTAATATTTTATGGACAAAAGATTTATAATGGGTGCTATATCGATGGCAAAAGAGTGGACGATAATTTTTCTCAATATGTTTTTTTATTTTCCTAAATTTCAAATCCCAGAAAAGAGCGTTCGATTACTTAATAGAGCATCTTAGAAACTCGAGTTTATAAGAACGAGCGCTACATCATTAATACAAAGCTCAATAAATATATAAGATTGTGATTAGACATTGCATCTTGAATGAGAAACTGTTGTTGGGCTCAGTTGTTGAATTGGCCCAGCTCATCCCAAGCCCAATGAGAAATCATATGGCTGCCCTGAGCCCCAAGCCGCAATAATGAGGATTATTTGAAGCTTGAAGAAAATCAAAACGGCTTCTAAGGTCCGGTCGGCTGAATGTGGAAACTAACACATCATATGAGACTATGAGAGTCATGGGGGAAATAATTGGTCAATTCTAACGTGTAGCTTGTCAAGTCTTTTTAGTAGAAAATATGAGTCACGTTTGAAAAGTAATGCAATAAATTCCATGGCCAACATATGATTTTATATGTTTCCGGCCCAATGAGCTTGATATTAGGTTGGAATGAATAATAGAGTTCTAAGTATAAATAAAATTGTTTTATTCATTGAGCGGTATAAACTGAAGTGCAATGTCCCTGTAATGTGGTTAAAATGTGTGATCCTTTACCTTTTAAATGTGTCAAGTTTTCATCTTGTTTTTTTTAAATTCCTTTTCTCATATATATAATTTTTCACGTTTTATCACAAACACTTATTCAGATCTTTTTTTTTTTATTTTCGTTTCATCAAATTTTTCATAAGATGCAGGGCCATCTTATTTTGTATTTGTCATTTTGCCGCACAGATTTGGCTTATTGAAATTGTTACTTGATACTATTCGCTATTTCATTGCAGACTTTTATTCAGATACAAATATTTGTACGCATGTTATGATTTAATTCACCAAAGATATCAAATTTACAATTATTATCCAACCATATTATTCCACTTATCATATTATCAACGGTGTTTTTACATTTGATTATTATTATTAATACGAATATTATTTCATTATATATATGTTTTACACCGCAATCCTAGATTCATCAATCTATCAAACAATCAATATTATTTTTCCCAAAACAATGTCAAGCCTTAGTTCAATGTTTACTGGTCAACAAGGGTCGAGCTTTGCTTCCGAGTGGAGTGGAATGGAAATGATGAAGAAAAGAAAAAAAAAAGAAAAAGGAAAATTCAAACTCAAATTGCTTTTCTTTATTACACGCCATAACATCACGTATACTGTTTTTGTAGAATTTTACAAGGCAATGATTGATATTTTGGACCAAGTCTTTATTTCTTCCACTTTAGTTATTTAAAAATCACATACTACCTCTGAATTGGGAACATATGAGATCTACCCTATTTCTGCCACTTATAAAAATGAGGCTTAGATTATGTTTTTGATAAAGTGTAATAACTTTAATTTAGGAATGATCAATTTAAACCTAAATCAATTTGAGGTATTCAACTTAAATCTAAAATGGTTTTCTTGTTAGGATAAGGTTAGGTTTATTGGATATGAATTTGCTGATTAAATTTATATGGACAAATTTTAATTGTTAAACTTGAGTTGTGTGTTAAGATTAGTCAACAAAGTAAGATTTCATATTCAAAATTTCCACTAGATTACTTCAAATCATATGGGTTAAAATTGCCTGGTTAGATTGAACTTGTCGATCGTCTTTATTAATTTTAATTTTTTCCCATGCACTTTTACCAATATCATATGGTAAATGAGACAACTTTTCTAGATAAGAAAAATATCCATCTTTTTAGAAAACAAAATAATATATAATGTACTATAATTTGATATTTTTATTTAAATTTTTGAAGAGAAATTATTTAAATTTTTAAAAACTTATAAAATAAATATTATGATATGATAAGGTATATATGAGTCATAAATATTATGAAAATTATTAAATTGAGTTCAATTTAACTTATTTGACCTTTCAAAAAAAATGTAATTGTCTAAACTAGATATGAATTCAATGCCAAATTCAGTTTTGTTTTTTTGCTTTTTTTATAATTAAACACTTTAATTATATTTTAGTAAATTGTTCTCACTGGTACTCAAACATGAGACCCATCCTTTTTCTATTTAAACGTTAAATGCTTTATTACATGAAGCTAAACACAGGCAAACACCTCGTACTCTCAAAATCCTCGACAGTTTTATTGTGGCAGTGATCCATATCCACACACACTGAACAAGGGACAAGATTTTGTATAGTTCCAATATCTAGCTGTTGACAAGATTTTATGAGGTGAGAATGGGGCCTCCACTAAAACTGATTGTTTAATTATATCCAGTCATCTGATCCTTTCTTTAGTACATGGTAATCCATTATTAGGTAGTCTATCCAGTGTCTTGACTCATTAGAGTTTTATTTCCTCTAATCTTTCCTCTCAAGTCTGCCTTCTAAATAAAGAACAATTCACCTCACCTTTGACTCCATATCTGGTTTAGTTTCCTCATATATCGTTAATCTTAACCATATTAATATACTTTTCAAAATTAATGTACTTATAAGATACTATTGTTAAAGATATATCCTAAGAGAAAGTATGAAATCTTTGCAGAATAATACTAGTAACACAAATCCCTTCTTCTTTCTTTTTTGAAACAAAAGAAAACTGATCTCTTATCTTGAAATTTATTTTAAAATTATAAAAGTTCTTTAAGTCTGAAAGCGAATAATATCCTTCAGCATGACAAAAGAGACAAACAAAACTCAAATTCTTAATGATTGATCATCATGGTAAAGTTTCAGGAAGAAGAAGATGAGGCAAAAACTCGACATCCCTGAAATACATCTTTAAACAGACTTCTTATTAAACAAAATGATCCACTCGCTCGAATAATCGTAAAGCTCAGACACAGCCATTATAAAGTCCCTTGAGATCTAACAAGATATAATCCAACTTTCTTTGGCAAAAACAGGCAGAGTCATGAACTGACCTAATGAATTAGAAAGTTCATAAACATTACAAACCTCTAGAACGGCCCATGAAAAGGAATCCACATTTATTTAATAAACAGGTCTCTAGTTAGAATTATGATTTTAAACTCTTCGATTGATCAAGTTTCCGCGCGATGCGAAGATTATGATCTTTTCTGCAGATTCACGAAAGTATGGATCCATTTTATTATAAATGCCAGAATATATGACATTTTAAAAGATCTTTATTGATGTTTTTCTTAATATTTCTTCCTTTATTTTAAAGTTAATATATGTTTAATTTAGGAAACCATAAAATACTTTTTTTTGCAAAAATAAAAACTCCATAAGTTTCTCCTGGGTAACCCACTTATAATCTCAACTTTTTATCTGTCCAAAGAAGGTCTAATATTTTTCTAAACTTGTTGCTCAAATTATCATGTCAGAACTGAAAGTTACAATTCGTCAAAAAACCATAATATAATGATCCCAAATGAAACCTAACCACGGCAACTATGTGAAGTGGTCTAGACTATTTGAAAAACCTGAGGACTATAATTAGAAATCAAAAGCCCCAATTCATCCCCATCAATTTTTTTCTCCAAAAGATAGTCCTTCTGCCAAAGATTCATTGCTCATTGATTCCTTCATCCTCCTGTTTCAGTCAAACAATATTCCCTTTCCTCTGTTTCACCAAGAATACTGATATCAAACAAACTCAAAGAATACTAAGAACCTAAAAAGTCAAGAGGGAATTTTCTTCCGTTTACAAGTCAGGGCTTAGCAAGTTAAAGAACCTCATGCTTCCAACGTCAGAGTTAAACCATCTTTCTCCATTTGTGTTGTTGTCCACCGGTTTGTTTTATCAACAACAATTCGAATCGGTCTTGAGTGATGTTGAACTAATCAATTTTTAGTTTTTCATGGTCCCGCGTTTTAGCACGCGAACTGGCAAAGTCATCGTCATTGAATGTCGACGAATCGCGTACAGCTGGCGCAGACGTCATTCCGATCGCGGTGGCGACGATCTGCGATCCGTGGCTTGCTACAGGTCGGAGAGACGCCATATCGTTATGACCTTGATGGTTTCATCCATTACCGCGTCTTATAAACGCCGTCAACATGAAATATACAATGAAAGCAACACGGTGTCGGAACTGAACGCAGATGATCAATGGGGTTGTCTTTTCCTGGTTCGCGATGATAACGTGACAAAAACGCTGAAAGACAACTCAAACAACAAACGCGATATGAATCCTTTGCCAACCATGATCAATTGATGCCCCCGCTCCTTCCACAAGATATTGGTTATTAGTTGCGACATAGATCCTCTTATAATTTAATCTAGGTCAAAACGAAAAATGATGCCCACTCATGCTGTTAATGAAGTTGTAGAGGGAATATGAAGTTTTATTATGCCTTATGGAAAAAGAAGGCATTGAAAAGCAATGGAGTCTAGGATGATGTTGGTTAGAGTAAGAGCAATAAACCGTGAAGACTCCAAGAGTAATGAAAATGCTATTGATGACACCCTTCTGATGTCTGATGATGAAGAAGTCCCTGTTGAAAGAACACATCTA